>JAPTGZ010000006.1:15103086-15128031 GCA_029814645.1 Fowleria isostigma
TTCAATGTGGAGGAGCAGCGGCTCTACTCCGAGTCCCTCCCGGATGTCCCGGCTCCTCACCCTATCTCTAAGGCTGAAGCCAGACACCCTGCGGAGGAAACTCATTTCAGCCGCTTGTACTCGCGACCTCATTCTTTTGGCCATGACCCAGAGCTCATGACCATAGGTGAGGGTTGGAACATAGATCGACCCGTAAATCGAGGGCTTTGCCTTACAGCTTAGCTCCCCCTTTACCACAACGAACCAGTTTAGTGTCCGCATCGCTGCAGAAGCCACCCCGATCCGTCTGTTGATCTCCCGGTCCATTCTAACCTCACTCGTGAGCAAGGTCCCGAGGTACTTGAACTCCTCCACTTGAGGCAGGACCTCCTCCCCGACAAGTGAGCACTGTACCCTTTTACGGCTGAGAACCATGGCCTTAGACTTGGAGGTGCTGATCTTCATCCCAGACGCTTCACACTTGACTGCAAACTGCCCCAGAGAGAGCCGGAGGTTGCTGCTTGATGAAGCTAAGAGCACCACATCATCTGCAAACAGCAGAGTCGAGATCCTCCTGCCACCGAACTCGACCCCCTCCCCCACCCGGCTGCGCCTAGAAATTCTGTCCATAAAAGTTATGAACGGAACCGGTGACAAAAGGCAGCCCTGACGGAGTCCAACCCTCACTGGGAACAAGTCCGACTTCTTACCAGCTACATGGACCAGACTCTCGCTCCTTCGGTACAAGGACTGAATGGCCACTAGCAAGCAGCCATCCACCCCGTACTCTTGGAGCACCCCCCACAGGATGCCCCTGGGGACAGAGTTGTAAGCCTTCTTCAGATCCACAAAGCAAGACACAAGAGACCGTGTACCCAGCCTGGAGGGCTACTGGGGTCCCATCCTGGAGCCAGGCCTGGGGTTGGGGCTCATGGGCGAGCCCTGGTGGTCGGGCCTTTGCCCATGGGGCCCGACCGGGCCCAGCCCAAATTGGTGACATGGGCTTGCCGCCCTGTGGGCCCACCACCTGTAGGATGAAGGAGAGGGGATCGGTGCTTTGTGGGTCGGGCAGCAGACCAAGGTGGGGGCCTTGGAGGTCTAATCCTCAGTTACTGAGCAGCAAGTGGTGATGCTAAATATAGAAATATTCCCTTTAACACAAAATTACATATTTTACCAGATATAAAAAATGCACACTCAGTTAAAAATTCAAAGTGCATTCAGTCACTTATTCAGAACAGAGGTTTTTGTCCCCAATGTTAGTAAAACCATATTTGATGTAATTGTCATAGTAGATGTAAATATAATATATGCTGTGAAATGTATGGTATTAATTAGTATTACATCATATTACCACCCCTACTGTTTGGGAGTGTGAATATGTGCCACTCAGCTCAATAAAAATAAAACAAAGGATTTGTTTTTTATTAACATTATTTTTTGCAGAAACAAAAGCTTGTGACCCACTGAAAATCGGTTTGCGACCCACTAGTTGAGAATCACTGTTTCACACTAATGACTACCTTTTGTTAGTTTGCTGAGTCTGTATGTTCCTGTGTTAATCTCAGGCTTAAAGGGCTCTCTACAGCGGATGCAGATGGAGTACGTAGACGTGGTTTTCGCCAACCGCCCTGACAGCAATACTCCCATGGAGGGTGAGTCAACCAATCAACATCCAACCTTATAGCAAGTAACAAGGTCTTTGTGCCTCTACATTTTTATCTCCTGAGGCTTAAAGTAATTGAAATGAAGGTGCAATGTGAATTTAATTGTTTTTTAATTTCATGGATTTTTATCCTTTTAGCAGCAGCAGAGCTTCACATCAGGTTTTCATACATTTCTGTGTGAGCCATAACTTGAGTTTAATGATAATTTATTTGGTATAAATAGTGTTTTTAGTATTCAGAGAAGAAAATGTCCAAAACATACAGATTTTTTAAAATCCCAGGACTCAGGACTGATGTGTTTTCATTCAAGGGGGAGGTGTTGATAAAGAATTCACTGGCTGGAGGGCAACAGAGTACTTACAAGACAATTTACAAAGCCAGAAAATAACAAAATAATAAATCCACAGGATGCCTTGGCCTGAAACAACGTAGTGAATTTTTCATGATCAGTGTATGTGGTGTATTTTTAAACAGAAAATATAATGATGATGATGTTAGTGCTGTTTATTTATTCTTTTTTGTGTTATGCTCCATATCTTTTTAACCTTACACAAAGTGAAGAGAGTGAGGGCAAAAAATGACCAAGAAGTTATTTATTAACATTCAGATTAGAACAGTATTTGCAGTTATTAATTATATATTTGACTTGTGTAGTTGTAAGCCATTAATATTACCTCATTAATCAGTGTATACACTTAGTCAATAAGAAGGTTTCATGTGAATTAGGTTCTTGTTTTTTTCACAGTAATGCAGTTAATTTTAAATAGATCTTTTAGATTGCTTTAACTGATAGAATTTAAAGTGGTTGTATGTGGTGTTGGTATTTTAAACTATGCACAGCAGGAGGACATTTCATACCACAGCACACTCACAGATCTCAAAAAACCCAACAAATCAACGCTATGTATCCACAGACTGAATCACTCACTGAAGAAAGCATGAAGTTAGTTTACATAGATCTGTATTATATCAAGTTCTCAAAAACTCATTTGGTCAAAAGAAAAAATTTAACACACTGTTGTCTTCAATCAGCTGATAGTTTATATTATGGCTCTGTTTTTAGACAGAAGATAGTCAAAGTAAAAGGACCTGGCCAAGCAAGGAACAAAGTGAAAAAGCACTGTGCAGCAATACTAATTATTCCATATCTGATTTAAAAAAATTAGCAACCATAATAGCTAAAAGTAACAGAGTGGAAAAGAAAAAAAAAAAACACAGCAGTTATTCAAAGTTTGGAAAAAAAATGCGAAAAAGTGCTGTTCCTCAAGGAAAGTGCAAATATGTATCATACCACACTTTTCTGAATATATGAGTGTAAATTATATCCAAAAATGAAACTAATATAATTTCATTTTAGTTTTTAAAATTCATGATAACGGAAGGACAATCCAAAAAAGTAAAAGGGTGAGGTGTTTGTTCAATGTGATGCACCATAATAATAATCAAAGATTTTATTAAGATACTGATAAAATCGTCAGTTTATGGACACATGTTTCATTGCTATATTTGATACGTATATTTCTGTTTTGTTTTGTTTTTAGATAATATATGATATTCAAATCATATTTGATTATTATGAAATTTAAGATTAGACAGGCATATATTTTGAACATTTATTTACACATTGCTATTTACATTCTGAATTTATGCTGCATACACTCATTTACAACCTTCATTGTTCTTCATCAGCCTGCCTAGGGTAGCTGTGGCTACAAATGTAATTTACCACCACCAGAGTATGAAAAGCCAATGAATATGGATCAATAATGTAAAGTGCTTGAGAAGCCCTATAGAAATCTAATCCATTATTACATTATTATTCATTTACACTGGATTCTCATATATTTTCTTTAGTCTCCAGTTGTAATTCAGGTACAAATTAAATAAACACCATTTTAGAAGCTAGAGATATATGTCTTTCATGCTGAGTAATCAAAAATATTGTTTAAGAGAAAAAAGAAACTGACCCTGATGTTCACTTTTGCTTGGCCAGACCCAAAACCAAAAATCACCTCTGTTTAGTATACGGGTCATGTTGTTGATCGCTGCACTAAAGATGTGTTTGGAATCATGGGAACAAGTCAGAATTGCCACACTTTAGTCTGAACAGTGGATCAACAGTGAACTTAGCAAAGATAATAGCATTATATAATAACTTTATACCTTCATAAGCCTAATCAAACTCACACTTTAGAAGAAAGATTTCAGCATCAAACTCCTTTCTTCTCAAAAAGAGCTGCATCCAGAACTACTCTAAACACCCTAGTGATCACTTTAGGTCATATTTCTTACATGTTTTGATATTTTTACTAGGAAATACTACGTATCACTTTTTTGAAGATCATTAGTGGAGGCATCTGCAAACATGCAAAAACAAAATGATTCTTTTTTTTTTTTAATGATAGTTTGTATGCTTTATATTCCCCCTTATTCTGGAGTATTCATAATGGTGGTTATTTTCTTTCAGATGAGAATTATGTGAAATTAACATTTATTCAGTGACATTTAGAAACCCATGGATGTTATCCTGTGTCTGAGCAATTTGCAGCAAAGTAGATTTAATAGAATCTATAATGTTGCTAAAAGTTCTCCCTGCTTTCTCAACTTACTTTTTCCCAACCATCTGCACTCACTGTTCATTTCCTTTTTAATTCCTTCAGCTGTTAGATCTATTGCTCTTCTTTCCTTCCTTCCGCGGACTGGTTTTCCATTCCCGCCTCTCCTTTGCTTTTGTTATATTGGCCGGAAATTGAAGCGAGTAGCATTTAAATGTGAGCACAGTGTGCATAATCACAGCGTGCTGCTGGAGAAAGAGCAAGCTGGATGACAGGAGGGCTGGAAGAGGGATGAAGAGGAAGACCATAGTAGCAAGAGTTAGGAAAGAGACGGAGTTATTTACTTGTCTGTGTACTGTTTCCTGTGGCAGGATGGTATTTAGTAAGGCATCTGTGTTTTATGCTGGTAATCATTACTTACCAAATTGTTCTTTTTAAAGTGACAGAAGCACAAAAGTTGGCATCTGAAATTTTCTTAACTGAACATTTTGTGCAGATGCTTTACTCTTCTCCTCTTTGTGACTCCATTGTTAGTCGTTTTCTGTTCAGGTTTCCTCTACTTTCTTTTTCCTCATATTCCGTAGTCTTGCCAAGAATCATTAAACTCCAAGGGTCCTGCCACAGTGAGAGATTTCAGTATAATTGGCGTGAGCAGTGTGATGATGAATAACCTTAATGACAGTCCTAATCTGAGTTTTTGTTGGCCCTGACTACAGTTTGCTTGCACAGTCAGCAGTGTTGAATCTAATTGCATCATTAAAAATGCAGTGCCTTGAATGTGATTAGAGGGCTTTAGTGCGGGAGCTTGTTAGTTTGTCCCCAGAGTTGTTAGGAATCGGTGATGAGCCGTCAGCAGGTAAGAGAGAGGCTTGAGGAGGCGGGTGGCTCCTGCAGAGTTTAGACTTCACAAAACTAGAACATAATGAAGAAGTTAGGGCTGTTCAAAGTTTATATATATCATTTGCTTTTCTTTTTGAATGTTTCCTTGCCGTCATTCATCTCATGCACTGAAGTCAGTTTCATGAGGTCTTATTGTTGTCTTGTCAGACATAATGAACAGTCACACCAGTCTGAATCCTGATCATTTTTTACTCTGATCATTTACACAAAACCAGGCATGTGCACAGACATTTGGGGGGCAGGTGCTCAAGCAAAAAAAAAAAAAAAAGGCATAATAATCCAGAGTAATTTACAGAATCTCTATAAAACTGACAACACAGTACTCAGATTTTTTTTTTTTTTACTGTTTGAAGTTGAAGCATAAACACGACATTAGTAACATACCACAATATACCTCATCAGACTGTCATGTAGCTCAACTTAAGACCTACCTTCATTTCAATAATTATTAACACTTCAAATGACACAAAACGTGAACTTGTTTAATTTGTAGAACAGTAAAACCGTCTTTAAATTCTCTGTCTGCCTGTATCTCTCTCCCTCCCTCTCTTCGTTAAACAAGACAAAGGCCTGTAAATGGCTGAACAAGGTAGGGATGCACTGATCCCACTTTTGGGGCCTGGCATATTGGTTGATAACAATCCCATATCATTGTTGATTTCAGAGGCTCCAAGCCATACCTGGTGTGGCTCAGCTGAAATACCTCTGTTGTGACTAATTTATTTGAGTTTAGAGAAAGCCAGGCAACTCATTTTGGTTTAAGTTTATCCTCCTAAGACTCTCTGACCTCATATGTGGACAAGAGTGTCACCTCCCCAAAAAATAAATAAATAAATAAATAAAATGAGATTAAAAAAAAACAAAACAAAATTAAATTAAATTAAATATTTAAAAAATATGTCCACTGCAAAGGACATGCCATTAAAATATTCTGAAAATGATTCTGAAAACGCTGTTGCATCATTCTGCATTTTGATGCATGTGGCGTACAGTATATTAAAGCTGCATTAAGTGGACGTCCTGGGTCTGTTCTTATGGATTTAGCCTTAAGAAGTCCATTAGCTTCTCACTGAGTGAATACAGGGTTCAATCAACACATGGATTTTTGTTCCCTGGATCCTAGTGGTAAATTGTCTCCAACCCTAGAGTGTCAATTACCGTAATGGGTTCAAGGCTGATCCACTAAAGATGTGTTTGGAGCTGAAGGTGAAAAGCATACAGGGGCATTTCAGGTTAAAGTGATAGTTCAGATTACAGTATTGAAAGTGGGACTGAGGTACTCATCCATGGCCAGTGTCTTATATTCACACAGGAGACCAATTCAGTTAACCAACCCCCCCCCCCCCCCACACACACACACACACACACACACACACACACACACACACACACACACACACACCACTCCTCAAGTCCAACAAACTCCAATAAGAACACCTTGCATATCCCACATACTGCACATTGATATGTATGCTATTATTTCACTATTATATTTAATTTCACAAATACACAATTTGCCAGGTGTCATATAAACAGTATTTTCCACACGCATATTTTGAATTAGGCTCTTTTCCAAAGCATTTTCTGATGAAGGCATGGGGAATATGCTGATATTATTGTTGTTTATGAGAATTCTTTGGATACGTGTACTGTGTATTCAGAAAATGAATTTAATTTGCATGTTTTACTTCAGGTTACTGTCAGTTGTGGTAAAGACAAAGGTTCTCTGTGGTAGAGAGGGATAATCTGGAGCAAAAGCTGCATTTCTGGCTAGATGGAAACACTCACCTACTGTTGAATATGATGACAGAAGATATCGACAGGTTTATATATATACACAAGTGTCTGAAAAAAATTGACATCATTTCATCACCTAATAATTTATTTAAAATTTGTTTGTTCTTTTTGCTCAAAAAAGTGTAATATTTTTATTTTTTCTGCTTTTAGGAATAGACATGCCATTTACTGCAACAGAAAAGACGGTCTGTGTATTGAAATATGCCCAAACTCAGTCAAATGTGAATATGCATCACAAGGACACACAATGAACATTTGTGATAACTCTGGAACATTCCCCAGAATTTTTAATTTGAAATTTTTAGAATAAAACATACATTCTATTAAGTATTATTTCTCCTGACCATGTAGTCGCTCTGATATGGACTTCTCAAATTATGTTTTTTGTTGGGTTTTTTTGTTTTTTTTGAATACCCTTTATATAGATATATGAACAAATATTGAAAAACTCACCTTTTCCAGAAGGTGTTAGAAGGAAGGAAAGAGGGAGGGCTAAGTTCACACTGTTGACTATCTGTCATGATAGGAAAATTAATTTGAATATTCATTTTCATTGACTGTAAAAACAGCTTACTCTGAATATTATCTTTTTCTAAACTGAAATATTAGTGTAAACTGATCAAGGCAACAGTTCGCCAATAACCCTAGAGTTCTGTTAAGTAACATTACTGGGTTTGTAGAGATAATCCAGTGACTTCAAACAGTGATTGAGAGTTTCAGTTTTCATAAGATTTAAGATAAGATATAAATGGAAGTACAGAACTGACAATATTATGCAGTATGAGGGTTTGCTTCCATGCACTCTTGTGTGGGTCTCCAAAATGACTGTGACCTAATAAAATAACTGTGGATGAGTGTATCATCTGACCACACCTCAAGTAACCCTTTGGTATCAGTGGTTTCTGATGGAGTGTTAGTCAATAAACTGTATTGACAACATTTACATTGTTTCTACAGAAATTGTTCGAGCCATGACTTATGTGATCAACCAGGGGATGGCAATGTACTGGGGGACGTCCAGGTGGACAGCCATGGAAATCATGGTTGGTATTATATCTGTTTTTATCCTTTTTTTTTTTGTTTGTTTGTTTGTTTTTACTGTATTACTGTATCATGTATTTTGCTGTTGGTTGTAGTTTCAGGGTCATTGGTTAAACACCAAATGTAACTAACACAAGCTCATATGAAACAGCTTTTGTGGCAGATTGGATTCAATATTCCACTGAAAATATAAAGTTAACTCTCTTCCTTTCAGCATCTGGCATAGTATGCCTGCCAAGATAACTCCTTATCAAGTGAATTGAGCTAAGAAACCATATATGCATTAATTATGATAGTCCTAAAGCCTAAAACCTTTAGGATCAATGTTTAAAGCTTATTATCTTGTACTACCTTGAACACACTGTTTTGGTTTTTTTTTCACAGAGAAAAAACTGCAGAAAAAGTGAAAAACAGACTACATGATTAAAGTAAATGATGAAAGGAAGTTTTACACAGAGGAACGCTTGTGTCCTTCAGCTTTGTTTCTTTGTCTTATAAGAATCTACTTCCCCCCTTCAGCTCTGAAACACTGAAAAATGAACTCCTAATGTGACATTGAAGGACCTAACAGCCATTCTCTCCTCTCCATTTTGTCTCTTTATCACCCTCCCTCTCTAACTACAGCACGACGTGTTGACATGCTCTCTCTGTGATCACGGTGAAAGGGAGCAGATATCTTTGTAGAACACCAGCCTACATGAAAGCTGTGTAATTTAGATAGCATCAATAATGAAGGGCGGTAAATACAGCTTTTAAGTGTACGTGACAAGGCAGCAGTACAGTATAACCCACACACATGTTCCTGCACATACAGGCTGGGGGGGCACGTGGTTTTAGAACCGAAGGGCAGTTTTTAATTTGTACACTAAGTGACAGCACAGTGTAACACTTGCATTATGCTGAACGGATCCCGCCTGCTACCATTTTTGCATCTTGACATGTGTTTTACTGTGGGAGGCTACAAAATAAAAGAGTAGGGAATGTTTAAATTAAAAAAAAGCTCTGCATGTGTGTGTATCCTTCTTCTAAAGGATATGGAAATCCAGATTAAAAAAAAAAGAAAAGAAGCGCATGAGGAAATCTGAATATGAGGCCTTAGAGCGTTATGATACGGAATATTGATTGGGTGTCTTACTGCGAGCTGTGCATGTAAATTTGCGTCAACCTTCCTCAAAATAATTTCCACCCTCTTTCTCCTATGTGTTTATCCCATCAATATCTATCTCATCAGAGCAGCAAGGAGGAAACTCTGATCTCCAGTAGTAGCAACACAATTCTAAAAACATGAAACCTAAGATTCATCAACATAACAGCTATCCTCTTTTTTTTTTTTTTTTTTTTTGTAGGAGGCATACTCGGTGGCAAGACAGTTTAATCTGATCCCTCCGGTGTGTGAGCAGGCAGAGTATCATCTCTTCCAGAGGGAGAAAGTAGAAGTACAACTGCCTGAACTTTACCATAAGATAGGTAAGTATTACTTGCGCATGCATGAATTATCTGCTGAAACCCAGAGATGCATTTTTGTCCTCAGGATTGTACAAGAGTTTCACTGCTTTACTTAAAAAAAAAATGAGGTATCTGAAAAAAATGTTACAATAAAAGCAATTATTTAATGTAAAACAGCCCAAATGTTTACTTACTGGGTCTCTGGAGTTATAGCAGATAAATCCATTTCACTTGAGACTGAAATGAGGAGTTCGCACCATCATGGTTTGGTCAAAATTCCAACACTTATTTTATTTAATTTAATTTATTTATTCATTCAAATCTAAATTATTGTAAAGGAGCAGGATGAAGACAACTTATAACATCTACCCCCTTCTTACAACATCTACTTACACTAGATAAGTCGTCAGTTTACACAACAGTCAATACAAATAAACAAATTCAAAATCCATAAGTAAAACTATTTCATGACATATTTTTAATGAGGCTTCTTTATTCCCACCTTATACAACCTCTTAAACTGAAAAATATTTGTACAGCTCTTCTCTTCCGTTAACAAAGTATAAATTGACAAAGACTTCAGTATAAATGATAAAATAAATAATGAGGATTCAGAATTAAACAAATAAAGGGCTTACTGTTGCTGATTTTCACAGTGTTTTAATAAGCTCTCATACATTTTCACCTTTTCTTGCATCATTCTCACACACTTTGTCACACTTCTTCTTTCAATACAAACCCCCTCCTTCTGTTTGACTTCCTATGGTCTCCATGGTGATAGGAGTTGGAGCGATGACGTGGTCACCGCTGGCGTGCGGCATCATCACAGGAAAATATGAAAATGGCATACCTGAATCTTCCAGGGCCTCCATGAAGGTAATAAAGTGACCGTCATCACAGCTTTGAGCATGAAATATGAAACATCAGTGACTCGGTCCTTGACTTGTTGTTCGATAGAAAACTTGTGTGATTCAAAGTAAAAGACAGTCTGAATAAGTACTTAAGCACTTTTCAATCCTCCACAATAAGGGCAGCATGGTGCTTTTTTACAAAGATTCGTTGTAGCTACACTGTGTGCACGATTATGAGGCAAGTTGTATTTTTTGGAGAGAACTACAGTGCGCTCGCTCAATCCAAAATGTTCATAAAGCTCAAAGTTAAATATTTAAGAAAGTAAAAGTGAGGTTTTGTCTTTTTTAAGATAATATTACTGATGTAGTTCTCAAGACCGGTCTTGGTCTTGAGACCAATTTTTTGCGGTCTGGGTCTTGTCACAGACTCATTTCAGTTGGTCTCAGTCTTGTCGTGGTCAGACATAGCGGTCTCAATTTGATTTGTACAAAAAACGCATCATCACAGACTAGTATCTTTATTTACTATGCACCCTCTTTAAGGACAATATAATAGAAAAGATGACATAAATTTGATTGAACCAGTCATGACACTTCACAGCAATGCTGTTCCCTGTACAACTGATAGAAGTAATCGTCATGTCGTCAGTGTCTTCCGCACCCTTACTGCCCAAACTAAAGCAGATGCTAATTTAAGTAAAGATTGTTGATTTTACCATAATACCAATTAAACAAATGTTCAGCAACGTAAACAAAACAAAAGTGATCCAAATATTAGTAAAATGTCATAAAATTAATAAGCCCCTTTCTGAAACAGGGCTTTGAATGTCAGAGGTCATTGGTAACATAGTCATGGGAAAAAAATATTTGACCACCGTATGCTTTCTTCAATTTCTTGTTCATTTTACTGCCTGATACAACTTAAGGTACATTTGTTTGGACAAATATAATGATAACAACTAAAATAGCTCATAAGAGTTTAATTTGAGAGCTGATATTTATCCATTTTCCATGATTTTCTTGATAATAACCAAAATCCCATAACTTCTCAGATCAATAGTTATGGCATTGCGCTGACAAAAAAACTGCTTTTAGGCATCCCATGTTTTCTCTGCTGTCTGTTTTAGTCACATGATACACACAGGAGTTAATACTCCATAGAGATTACATAACCATTGTTTTTGATTACTTTGATAGTCTAATCATTTTTACCACAACTGTATGTTTATTCAGAAAGAACATTGTGGGACCTCATTGCAATGACAGTGGAAAACTGTATCCACAGAAATTTGTGATGATAGTTTACAAGGGGTTGTGTCAGCCCTGTGAAGTGTTAATGCATACAGGGTGTCTCAAGGTTCAGAAACTGAATGAGTGAATGAATATCTGCAAACTCTGTGAAAGACATAGAAGAATTTTAAAATGTACTTCATTATATCATGCAAGCGCACAACTGAAATATAATAACTTTAATGATTTCATCAAATAAATTAACCGTGTTACATTTGATTACTTTTTGATTACTTTTAAGAACTGCTTTAAAATGGATGATAAAGTTTAAGAGTCCTAAAACACAAATTAAACCGGAGAGTGTAAATGTAACAGCAGTGAAGCTGTCAAACTGATGGTGTCACACTTTAATTAAAAAACTTGCTTGTGGTAATATACATTGACTTGTTTGGCAGATGAAAGAGGATATAAAATCAGAAAAAAAGAACCAATCGACAACAGTGATCAAAATGTTAATGAAGTCATGTAGAAGCAGAGACAGCTCCTTGTAAGCCATCCTACTCTTCACCGTGTTACAATCAAATTTGTCCCCACGATTTTGCTGACAGTGTTGTCTGAAGAGGGAAGTCCATCTCATCAAATTATATTTGGCGTAAAGGTTTTTTTATATTTGCATGTAACCCCTTTGTATTATACCTTTTTGATTAAAACTTTAGTTCCTAAAGACCAAAACATCCACCGTTGACCAAAATCATGTACTGATGCAAACTGTTTAATGCCTGTTGATCCACTAATCCTGTCAGTACATTTAAATAATCAGTGGAAAATGCAGTTTGTCATCTTTTTATGACATCTTTTGTGGATGGAGACACTTGTTTTTATGTTCAATTATTGATATATTTGCTCAAAAAGACACTTTTTCTTCAGTTTGCTTTGTTTTTCATATACAAACCCTCAACTTTAGTCTGAGTTTTCATTAATGTCTACTTGATCAGCAAATTAAATATGGGAAAGTACAGGATTTTCACAAAAAAAAACCAAGAAAAAAAACCCGAAACATAATATTGTAATAAATGCAAATAAATCATTTAAGAAAGGTTTAATCAAGAGAAAAATTAGTTCAGGAATTGGCATTAAAGTAGCACTGGGTCTTTATGGGTTGTAACTGTGTCAGACTACAGTTGAATTTATTTTAAAGATGAATTTCTTAATCTCCTACACCAACCATAATCACTCTCCAACACTGAATTAAACAGTCTACTCATCCCTGGCACACCCACTAACACTAGACACATATTTGTAATGGTTTAATCTCTAAAACTGAGATGAGGTCATATCCTTTAATACTCCACAAGGTTCATAGAGTTTTAGGTGGTATAAAAGTTTTAGAAGTCACTACAACAACTTTAAAGCATATGATCAGTCAGCATACCACACAGAACCTGCTTACACAGATAACTCTTAAGTCATGTCTGCTGCATCATAAATCTATTGCTGCAGTCGATAATGTTACATTATACAACAAAACGGAGGGTTCGGAGTTAGTCAGCACCCTGCCCATCGTCTCGCTCTTATCTCTATTTTATACATCAGTGCTTCACTCAGGCTTTCATCTTAACACTGCGTCTCACTCTTTCCTTCCAGTCGTACCAATGGCTGAAGGAGAAAATTGTGAGTGAAGATGGAAGGAAGCAGCAGGCCAAGCTGAAAGAGCTCAACCACATCGCAGAGAAGCTGGGCTGCACCCTGCCTCAACTGGCTGTGGGTAAGACTTCAGACGCCTCCAGCACGGCTTTGAAACCAGACAGCAGCGTTTTAATGCAGACCTGACCATACAGCCTCTTTACAAAGTCTGTGTCTGCCTATTATTCGTCTGGTGGGTCTGGGTTTCTCTCCAGCCTCCCACAAACAAATGAACAAATCAATTATAATGTGTCATTATTGTCCTCCGTCACTACTCAGCTACCTGGAAAAGCAACTCAGGATGAGTAACTGGCGGTAATTGAAAGTTACAGTTGGTGGTAAAAACAACATCTCTACTTAATTTTATTTGCATGATAAATTAATAATAAATGATACGTAAATTATAATGTGCAGTCAAGAGAAACAAGCAACAAAGGTCAAATGCTCTGTTGAACCAATTAAGACAGTGGTCTGGGTTTTTGGCAGTAGGGCGCCATCAAGTGGACTCTGAAAAAAACTACTTTTCTTTTTATCATCAGCATGGTGTTTACGAAACGAAGGGGTGAGCTCAGTCCTCCTGGGGACATCCAATCCAGAGCAGCTCACAGAGAACCTGGGGGCCATACAGGTGAGAACATGGAGAGTCACGCTCTATATATGTTAAACCCTCAGTTTACCCAGATGGACTTAAAGGATGGTATCAACAGAACTGTACTGACTTAGATGGAGCATATTGGTAGCCTCACAGCATAATTGCCTAAATCATATATTTGTAACAAAGTAATTTCCTAATTTTACTCCCCTAAACACTATATACATAGAGAATTTTACATAAACACTATGCAGAGAAAAATATACATCAAGAAGTATACATAGAGAAATATACATAGACATTGGTTGTAAACATTGTGTACACAATATGCATAATACATGAATATATACAGCAATTCACTATTAAAATACAACCCTAGTAGCCTGAAAGGGAGTTGAAGAAGTAGAATTTATTTACTCCCACCCCAGTTTTACTATTTAAACTTGTATGGTAGAATTTTATCTAAGAAATTAGCTCTAAGCATGCATTAGTATAGGGCAGGGGTGGCCAACCAGTCAGAGGCTAAGAGCCATATTTTTTAGTGTGTTACAGCGAAGAGCCACATTGTACACATGGGCACACATGAACTGCCCACATCCCTGGGCGCATTGTGCTCTGCAGAGCACAATGTGCGTTCATATGCTGTAAAAAACAAAAAAAAAAAAAAAATCAGCATGACCTTAAGAGCCACATAAAACTGGGCAAAGAGCCGCAGGTTGGCCACCCCTGGTATAGGGGTTCCCAAACTTTTAAATTTGTGACCCCCAAAATTAAGGTGCCAGAGACTGTGGACCCCTATTATCGTCAAAGTGACTGAAACATTAAAAAAAACAAAAAATAAAATAAAACATGCACACAGAACTCACGCACTAAAAGGTGTATCCAAACATGGGCATAACAACACAAAAGAACAGAACAGCCTGACAGCCATGATAGGATTTAAATGATACTGTTGCATATATCAGCCACATTGCATTGTGGGTACTGGACATTTTACTCATTATGTTCTGTTTTCAAGGGGTGTTTTGTGAAAATGTTTATTTAAATTAATGTGTTTGTTTACAATATTTATTGGCCTTGAGGTGTTCAGGGAGAGCACCTTCAACCACAACCAAATTATATCACGACCCCCACTTTGGGAACCCCTGCATTAGTACACCAAAACTAACTTTAACACAGTGTACTGGACACAAATGTACCTAATAAAGAGAAATTAATTCTAATTAAACACAATAGATTATAGCAGTGGTTCTCAATCTTTTTCTGTCAGGGTCCCCCTTTGGAGGACAAAAAATCTCCAGGCCCACCCCTCAACCCCAAACAATATTGTACCAGTGGTGCAATTATAGCTTTCATTGAAAGAAACATAAAAATTGTAACAAAACTTTTTACTTCTCTTTGGATAATTTGTTGTGCAAATTAAAAATAACTTAAATTTTTGCTTGAACAATACAAATAAACTCAACCACAATGCTCCCTGAGACAATATTTATACAAATAAAAATATGAAATGTGCAATTATCGTACACATATGACATTAAAGTTACTTTTTTAAAAACAAAGATGAACATTTTAACAATAATATCAGTGGCTGCAATGAGCCTGTTTACATTGCACATCTCAGAATATTAATGTGCAAACTATACAAACTGTACATGTTCTAACCTGAAGAAAATAAAACATCAGGAGTGATCCATGCTCCCCCGTCAAGCCTTTGTACCCCCCCCGGGGGGCCCGCCCCACAGTTTGAGAACCACTGGATTATAGGCACCAAAATGAGTATTTTATTGTTAAATATATCAAATAAATAGTGTCAGTAAATAAAGTAAAAAGTAAATAAAATCAAAGAACAAAACACATCATATGACATGAGTATCAAACAGTGTCAAATATCTATCACATATCTCTTCTTTTTTCTTCTTCCATATGTGTGGTCATCCTCTGTCTGCCCCCCCACACAGGTCCTTCCTAAGATGACTTCTCATATTGTGTCTGAAATCGACCACATCCTGGGCAACAGACCGTACAGTAAGAAGGACTACCGCTCTTAGACCAGGCGGGTGGACTGTCCTGAGGTCAGCTGTACCTACCTACTTACCACACTGCTACCAAGGACCCACCGTTCAATCTTCAAGTCCATGGTTCTCTCTTTGGGCCCCACACAGCTCCAGCTCCAGCCCACTTCAGCCTGGAACAGAAACCCTAAATCATATTGCCTCGTCTGTTTGAGACGTGTCCTGCTCAGATCAGCTCTACCAGGTTCATCTCAGGTCCAGACCAGCTCAGCCAAGAAGCGCTTAACAAACGCATCTTTTTTCAGCCAGCTTATTCTGAGTCTCTCTCCACTGTTAAGCACCGTCCATTCAGATAACTATGCACAGCTTAGCCTACCCTGCATTCAGATCTTGTGCCATGCTGACACCATGTGGAGACCACCGTGCACCCATGTAGTTTATCTCCATTCACGGGCCTCATCTGTGTATCAAATTAACAAAAATGAGCTTCAGTTAACTGGCTCCTGCTATTCTTCCTGTTATCCTAAAGTCCCGGCCACAACCACAAGCAATTTCTTTGAGCACAAACTCCATAATGAGCATATCCATGAAACTGACTGTAAAACATCTGTGCAAGCACCTTAGACTCATAAATCAGAGGTTCCTCAGGAAAGTGGACATGAAGATGCCTCAGTTCCATGAACACCTGGAGTTAGTCAGTCAGTGCATTGATTCAATTGCTATGCAGATTTAAAAAAAACAAAAAAGTATTGGATTTGTTTTGGCATTTAGTATAATAACAATAATAATAATAATAATAAAACCACCTGCACACACTTGAAGAAAGCTTTAAGAATTAGGCCTCAGTCAACGAATTAGCCTTCAACCTCCACCAAATGTATTCAGTCCTGCATTAGTATAGAACAGACTAGTCTTCAGTAGTTATGTAATGATATAGGCTGCAAATCCTGAGCGTATTAACCTCCAGATGCATGTGCCCCCTGTTATAGTGTGCCTCTGCTTTTCTCTCTACAAAGAAACAGACTGTTGAAACAAGGAGTTTGGTAAAGTGTACTTGCTTGCTTGTTTACTGTCGGTGCTCCCTGTGAAGTAGAGGATTGTGGGACGTAGTGAGTCCCTGAGCATGTCGCACCCTGTGGTATTTTTGAGGAACTGCTGCTCTGCATCATTAGATGATAGAAGAGAGAAGTAACATCTTGGAATAAAGCGGACTGCCTTTCTCTCTGTTTGTATTGATGAAGGGGATTCTCATCTCTTTCTCCGTGAACTGAAGCTGCGTTGATGTTTGGTTAAACCAACTTTGCAGATATGGACTTAAGCAAATATTATTCTACTGTATGTAATGAAACAAAGGCTGACCTCCTGGCTTGTCTTGGTTATAATCGCTGCTACAATTCCGTGTAAACACGGCACGGACAGGCAGTGATTTCAGGATGTGGCAAAGATTACAGTATTTATTCTAGAGTAGTTAATAAATATAAAATTTATTTTGAGATATGTTTTTTGTTTGGGAAATTATGAGGATGTTACATGTACATAAAATGTTAAGACATACCTTGTAACATGAGCAAAATGATCTTGAAGCCTCCCTTTCACATGAGGACTTTACTGTACTGTAATGCTCATATACATATAAATATATATATATAAGTTGTAAATAGAGTTACTTTGTCGCTCCTCTGCAGTATCATTGCACCAGCTGCAGTGTTTGAGTCACTCTGCAGCCCATCCTACTCCGGCCAGGCTTCATACTGTCACAAATTAATTACTGTCTTCTGAACAAAATGTTCTAAAGAGCAAGTAGTTTTGTCTTATTGTTTTTGCATTGTGACGTCAGATTATAAAATCTGTAGTAATAACAGCATTATGTAAAGAATGAGCTTGTGTTATGAGAAATACATAGGTAATGTGTATCTGTTCCAACTTAAACATTATTCACTGGCTTAAATGATTATCACTGATGAGGTGGCTCCATTCTCAAGACTTTAAAGGTGTCGCCTTCATGCAATGTTGTTGTTCTTTTCCATCTGGAAAACAAGCCATCTCGGAGATCGGAAGTATAGTTGGCCTGGTTTCAGCTGAGTCACTGTCTTGTCCTTGGTGCACACCGGTTGACTTGAAGCACATACACACTCCAGATTTACATCAAAGCAGACTTCAGGCAGATCTAAGGGAATATGACTATTTGTATGGATGACCTGTCAAATCCACATCAATTGTTTCTGTTTCGTCTGTGGTGGAATTTAACTATGTACTGCAAGTACTTGACTACAAATTTGAAGTATTTGTACTTTACTTGAGTATTTTTCATATTATGCAGCTTTATACTTTTATTCAACTACATCTCAGAGGCAAATATTATATTTTTTACTCCACTATTTTTCTGACCTCACCATCAGTTTAGAGTATTTAGAGCAGTTAAAATGAGTTCAGCATTATTCACCTACACTGTAACATATATCATGTATCTGAATCTGAATGGGAAAACTTACATAAAAATATAAACAGCACCAGGGCTTCTTTTCCTTTTCAAAATTTGAGTGCATATTTTTATTTAACCCTTGAAAACCTAGAACTATTTTTGTGGTGATTTCCAAATAATTTTCTTTACATTTAACTTAACTATTGTCATTTATTACAATATTATCCTCTGCGTTTTGCAAAAGAACAGGTATTTTCCTGTATTTAACTTACTGATTAAGCTGATGTTCAGTTGCCCATTAGGTTGGTCTCAGACACATTCCTCTTTTTATTCCTATTTATATAAATCAGTAATTGCCTTTAATCAAATGCAAAGATTACAGTCGCGGAAAAAATTATTGGACCACCCTAGGTTTTCTTCAATGTCAAGTTCATTTTAATGCCTGGTCCAACTAAAAGAACATTTGTTTGGACAATTATAATAACATCAAAAAATGGTCATAAAAGTTTAAGAGCTGATATCTATCCATTTTCCATGGTTTTCTTGATAATAACCAAAATCACTGAAGTTCTTACATTGATAGAGCATTGTTCTAATAAAGACAGTGTTTTTAGGCATTCCGTGTTTTATTTTCCATCTGTTCTAGTCACATGACACACACAGGAGTTAGTACTTGATTGTATAATCAATGTTTTAGATAACTTTTGATGATTTAATAATTTTTTTTCGTGACTGTACATTGAGTTTTGGTTACACTTTATCTTTCAAGAATAGTCACAATCATTTCATTTAACTGCTGTCATTTGTCAAAGTACATGGGTTTTATTGGCGAATCAATGAACATGATGGTACAACGGTTAAGTGTAAAACCTGTCTGATTTTATAGTTGGCAGATTTCATTTCTGAAATAGCATTCTGCAGTTAAAAAAAAAAAAAAATCACACAAAAGTGCTCTTTTTAGGTAGTGGGTTTTCTTTGCCCTCTGCAGTGTTTCCATGTCTGATGCCTCTGAAAAGATAAGAAACTACATTTTACCTGAATTACCAAATGTATTGGTAGGATTTTTGATTCAAAAGTTACTATACATTTTAGATCAGGAGATGCTGTTGGTCACTTGCAGCTGCTCAGATGTTTGATAGTTAGGTACAGTTTTTATTGGATAATTTTACTTGTAGAGAAGGATTTTCAGCGTGGTATTAGTAGTTTTACTCAAGTAAAGGATCAAAATACTTCTCCCACCACTTCTTATTAATTACACATCAGCAAGTGTTATTCTATTTGACTCCCTGAAATTATTTACAGTCCCATAACATCACATAATAACACTTTTAGTTTGTGTGGAGGTCAACGTGCCCGTGAGCCGGTGACCATGCTGGAACGTGGCCTGTTGATGTGTGTGGAGGTTTCTCTACCTGACAGAGTGCCTTGACTTGAGCTCCCACAGAGGAAAAATTCAGGGATGTCATTGTTGAGTTGTTAAATGGTGTTTAGATGCTGTTGTGCAAAATGTGAGAATATTTATGCAGATCCTTCTGTTAGATTTCAGATGGAATAGTCTAATCTAACTCTCCTTATCTGTGACTTGGGACAGAAATAAAGCAGCAAACACATTCACTTAAGTTTGTACAGGAGGAAGTTCTGGGATAAAACAGTCAAAATAAAGGATCTCAACTCGTCTGTCTTATTCTGATGTACAACAGGTATATATGTGTGGTGCAAAAACCCTGAGCTCCATCTTGGCCTTTACTCAGACTTTTGCCCCCAAGCTCCTTCTGACCAAAAAACATCATTCTCATTTGCTTAGACACAAAGGGATCTTTCTTTTTTTTATTTTAATCCCTACCACCTAACAGAAAACAAAAAGCAGTGCAATCAGGGTTCCTACACATTTCTACAAGTTAAATTTAAGGCTTTTTAAGACTACTTTGAACAGAATTTAATGTCCATTTCACAGCCATACTAGCAAAAATTCATGACTCCTATAATTTAGGAAAATGTATTTATTAACTCCAACGCCTTTATTCTCTTCTTTCATAGTAATTTCTCAAAGTTGCTACAAAGTTTGCAATAATTGGTTCCTAATTTCAATATAAATTGTCAGGTTAGAACGGGTGGAATTGAGTTGATGAATGTTACTTTCTTCGCAGCTTGGACATTTAAACCCAATACAACCAACAAGCTTATGGCAACATAACTTAAGACCTACCAGAATAAATTTAATACCTTTTAAAGACTTTTTTAAGGTATTAAAAGCAGATTTGTTAATGTATGACTTTTAAGACCCCGTGGGAACCCTGTGCAATAGTAATGTTTCTGTAGATGACAATGTGTTTGTACCAGACTGGTTATACTTCACTTTCTAATCCTCGACTTTTTTTCATTCACCTATTTGGGCGCAGGTCTAGAGGCCAAAATGGAATAAAACTACAATAAATGAAGCTAAATCAGAAGTCGTGTTATCTTTGACCCAAGATTTC
This sequence comes from Fowleria isostigma, assembly GCA_029814645.1. Classification (NCBI taxonomy): domain Eukaryota; kingdom Metazoa; phylum Chordata; class Actinopteri; order Kurtiformes; family Apogonidae; genus Fowleria; species Fowleria isostigma. The sequence goes on from JAPTGZ010000006.1 coordinate 15,123,742, forward strand.
CTGTTCTGTCATAAATCCATTCTACAGAAAGATAATGTAATGTGTGTAATCTATTCTACAGATTACAGTTTCTGAAAAGTGACATGCAAACCATCAGTGTGTCGTTTCCTCTCCTGAACAGTGGTTTGTCTGTAAATAGTCTATATGAAAGTGTGACTATAAATAAATGCATTGCCAATGGAAACAGTGTCTGTCTTTTATCAGTGATATCATATTTGTTTAGCTAGTCCAATGAATGTTGAGACAATTTTACAAGAGAGGAATGAATGTATAATCAAACGCAGTCAAAAATGTCTTCTAAAAAAGCAGTGAACTCAACACCGACGACAAGTATACCTGACCGCTTTTATTGTTACAAAAAACAGAAATACACACCTGGAGAGAGACCCTCCAGACATTTGATCATGAATTTCATGAAGTTGAAATGTGATATTCAAATCCCACTCAAATCCCGTTCCTTACTTTACTGAAAAACCATATATTGCACCCCCTTTGTTTAGCCCCTTCCCCTTCCTCTCCCAAACCCCTCCCTTTATTTTGCATTCCTTTATTTGGATCCCGTAGACAGCAAAGCGATGAGTCCTGAGGAAGCACTGATGGACAAAATGTAGTTGCTGGAAAAAAAATAAGTTAAGGCAAAAACACAGCGGAATGAAAATTTGTGAAATCCAAAGAGCGATCGATACCAGCTAGGTTTATAGAAGTCTAAAATATATACGTCTAAAGATGAGCATTTTCATACAGTGTTTAATGTTTCTGGTCTAGCCTGAACGGTGCTGTGTGTAATTTGTGCTGAATTTTTACAGAATTTAAAAGGATACACGGTGGGGTTGAAGTTCTTGAGCAAGAAGAAAGAGGCAACGATGACGAGGACAAGGAAGAGAGTGTTGTTGTAGAAGATGGAGAAGGTGGTTGCCTCATAGTCAGCAACCTCGTTCTTCTTCCAAAGGATCCTGGAAAACAAGCAAGAAGAGACAAACTCAGTAATGGGGTCCTCAGTGATGTGAAGAATAAAAAAAAAAACACACAAACCTTTCCATCAATAAATCCATAACAGAAGACACACTAAAAGTCTATTTCTACAAAATCAGGTTATTTAAGCCAATCATGAAACATGTAAAACTGAAGATACAGTGTGACTTTATAAGATGCTACATGTTCTACCTCTCGTCTTTCTCCTTGCGGGACATCTTGCGGTTGTCTGCCTCAGAAAGCTTCCTAGTTACCTCCTTGGATACAGCATCCTCTCGTTTCTGGGCAACTCTACAGAAACAAGGAGTGAGTGGGAGATTTTTGTGAAACTCAACATAAAAGAATAATGTAATGGTAATACGATTTTTAAAATAAGGCACTTGTTTATCTTAGATCCATTACAAAAGAAAATTACAATTCATTTAATATCAGGAATCTGGGCTTTGCTAGTGATGTCAGCATCATACTGGGTGGCTGAGATATTCCCTAGTGCCATTATGCCCCAAGTGCCTTAATTGACCATTTTCTTGTACAAGGTGTAGAAGGTTTCAACCCAGCAGTCTTAATTGTTTTAAAGCCTGTCAAAAAGGACTTCAGTCAGATTGTATTAAAAGTGTAAAGCCTTTTTTTAAAGTCACATAGAAACAAAAAAAATTACAATCAAGATGAAGTCACACAACAGAGAATCAAACACACTGACAATGATATTCCCATGAGACTATTACTCTGATTGACTTTAAACAAAATCACGCATTACACACCAGTGAGCAAAGTGAATGTGTATGGAGTGTTTTCTTTCTTACTTGTGTTTGAGGACAAACTTGACATTCTTATAGGCGAAGGCCACAAGGTAGGTGCTGACCAGAGTCATCACAGCGTATAGAACTGCAGACTGGACCAGGTCCATGTGCCAAATCCTCCAGAACAACCCTAGAAATAATAAGACAGACATTCTATTATCATTCTACTTAAGTGATATCAAATCAGAGAACTCTTGTATGTGGTTATGCTGCTTCTTTTTAAAACAGTAACACAAGAATTCCAAAAATAGGTTAAGATTGGAGATCCATTGTGATTTTTGACGTTATTCATGTAAATCAGCAATTACTGAAATGCTATGTATAGTAGACCTGAGCTGTACTTTGACAACTTAGCATCAAACTTGACTAAGCTAAGGTTTGTAACGAATTCTGGCTATCTTGTTTTAATTACGGATGTATTACTATGCTGTTTTACAAAAAAAAAAAAAACCTGTTCTAATTAAGCATCTTCACATCATTCATTTAGTTATTTTATCCATCTCTTGGATCAGTTAGTGGGTTAGCTAGCTAGTTAGCCGCTAGCAGTACTCACAGATGGGAATGGCAGAAACGATGAGTGCATTTCCATAAAACAGAGCGGTAGACTTTGCCGACAGGTTTCTGCTGAAGTCCTGGAGGAGAAGGTCTTCCTCTGACTGCTGTTTGCTGCCGCCTTTAGGTGCCATGTCTGTGGATTGCCCGGCCTGCGTGCTGCTCTGAACACAAGAGGACTGACACGTCGGTGAATGAGAAGAAGAGGGACGCGTCAGCATAAACCCGGAAACACTGCGACGGAAGTCTTCTTCTACGGTAGAAAAAGAGATAAGTTAGCTCACTGCTGCCCTCTAGAGGAAAAACAGAACCCAGCTCCTGGGTCAGACAGGATCTGTATCAAAACCTCATCGTTTACTGTTAAAGAGTTTGGTTTTGACGATGTTTTGATACAATTATAGGCATATCTATAATTTATTTTATTTACATTTATTTTTGCAACAAGGTATCGAAGTTATTTAAGCTGAACTGAGGAACTAAGAGTTTGCACATAGGGTCATAAAAAAATTCTTCTTACCTCCCAATGAGTTAATAAAGTTTGCTTGATCTTATTATTAAATATATCTGAATATTTCTTTCATCATTGTATTTTGAAGGTTTCTTAATAATTTATTAGCTAACGTTGGGTAGTAAATATTCATTAACTGCTTATTGCATTAACTAATATGTTATCTAAGTAATACATAATAATGATTGTTGAACAGTTAATTAATGCTTAATAATGCACTAACTAATGTTAATTAAGGAACCTTTGTTGTAAAGTGTTACTTTTTGTGAAAAAAATATTATTATTATTATTATTATTATTATTATAAATTCAATCAAGCTCAAGAGATTTTAAAAAGATTACAAGATATAGGACAACAAAACTTTATCAGATTCATACTTACAACATTCAAAAAAATCCCTGCAGCATAATAACATAAAAAAATAAGTGAAATAAATAAATTAATTAATTAATATTAATAATAATAATAATAATAATAATAATAATAATAATAATAGCATATTGCTATCCACACTGATCTATTGTTCTTTTTTTTTTTTTTTTTAAATCAAGAAAATGGAGAATATTTTCCAACTGAATGACAATGACAATGTGCAGTGTACACATAATGCCCACAAGAGGTCAATATATGCGCTATATGTCAGTACATGTGAATCCAGCCCACAGGGACTGGAAAGTGAGTGCAACAGTACAGCAAGGTTGAAATGAATAGAATGATAAACAAGCAACAGCCTTTAAAAATTTCATGCCAAAGAAAAAAAGATGATCTTGGGAGCTTTTCTAGAATCTGAACAGTGAAGAAAACAGGAAAAAAATGTATTACAACAAAAAAAGGAAGAAACATTGTATTACATAGAAACGTTGTATTAACCATGGTTTCTTTTCAAAGCACTGGAAATGGAAAATGACTCAAAACAATAACATTTCTCTCTCCATTCACAGGTGAGTCGAGTTCATGCCATGTGTAAACAATGTTAAATACCGTCTTTCAGTTTCCCTCAGCAACCTGCACTCATTTTTAAAGCTGTTTTTCTGCACCTGCACATGCTGGAGTCTGCAGTGGTGAGAATGTGACCGTGCAGCTGCAGAGACCTCAAGGTTGAGCATCTGGCTTTCCTTTCTGTTTTTTATCTTGTCATCCAAACACACTCAATTCCTGCAGCTAGAGACATTTTAAGGACTACAGTAAAAACCAGGCAGATATTTGGCCTGCTGTTGCTGCCACCGCAGTGCTTAACCTCCCGCTGGGCTGTTCCTTTTTTTTTTTTTTTCTGTGTGTGTTTCTGAGTAGCAGGTGGTGTATCTGTGTGAGTGAGTGCACGGCATCGTGTGTGTGTGTGTGTGTGTGTGTGTGTGTGTGTGTGTGTGTGAGAATGCAATGCAGACCGGCAGGTTTGCGTGATGTCCCTGTCTTAAAATGGGGATGGAGCTTAGAGATTAACTTTGCACTTCAGGGGT
>JAPTGZ010000006.1:15138067-15148765 GCA_029814645.1 Fowleria isostigma
AATCCGGATCACCTCCAAAATTTAATCATCTCTTCCTTGTCCCAGAGTGGACATTTCCTGAAAATTTCATTAAAATCAGTCCATACCTTTTTGAGTTATTTTGTACACAAACAGATAGATAAACAGACAGACAGACAAACAGATAAACGCCGGCAAAAACATAACCTCCTTGGCGGAGGTAATAAGACATGGTAAATATGCAAAGCAAAAAAACCAAAAAAAACATCAACAATTATACATCAAGAGTTATACATGAAGAATCTATATGTCAGTAGCTTATTTATATGACTTGATATGCCAAGTAACTAAAATGGAGCTGGGGAATAGTAGATTTTGAGATTACAAAGATATGTCTGCTGATTATTTAGGATATTTTTAATTAAAAAATGTGTAATATTTAGTGAGATCTAATGACAAATTGACCTACAATGGCTTATTTTGTCTGTTTTGTGCTTTTTAGTTAAAGGGATATTCCCTCGAATCTAGTTTTGAAACATAGAGGTGAAAAATTTTGACACAATGAAGGAATCCTATAGAATTAAATACAGTGTCTTATGTTTTCAGATGATTACACTCTAGGGCTGTCACAAAATAAAAAATGAACAATTATGGTAACAATATTATGTCTATTCTGTTAACACCACTCACACTTGTACTGTACTGTAGTGTAAATATGAAAAATATGATTCAATATGATACAAAGAATAGCTGTCCCTTATATTCATAACAGAATAGGAATGGGACACAACAGGATGTCAGTACACAAGCATATCATCATAAACAACATGGAAAGAATTATGGAAATAATAGTAAACTTTGTTATATCTGTTAAATTAACCTGATTTTTCAGTTTACAATTTTAGATATGGTAAATGGTAATTGTTCAGTACTTAAATAGCACTTTTCCACACTTTTCATGGTGTTCAATGTGCTTCACAATACAAGTCTCACATTCACCCATTCACACACACACTTAGACACCAGTGGACAGCTGCTGCCATGCAAGGCGCTGCAGGCTGCACTGGGAGCGATTTAAGGTTCAGAGTGATATGTATCATTTTCAATGTGGATGATATACAAACACTTTTTCTACTGTTTTTCTGCGAATATAGCCACTTATATACCCTATAGTGTCTCAACTATTTTATAGCTTCATTGCAGTACAGTACAGTTCCTTTTTCCTGCAGCTGCCCCACTGTAAATCAAACCAACAGTTACATTTACTGTTTCTTTTAACGCCTCTGCTAATGATCATCTGATAAGGCTGCTGACAGTGGGCAGGAGTCAGTAAGCAGATGAAGTTGTATCAGTGGCTTTTGGTAACTTTTCCATAGTCTTTCTGTTTTGACGCCCTGCCATGCAGAAGGCTCAAAATAAAATAACTGATATGGTGTCATTAAGTGTAAAACGTAGTATCTCCAACATTCCTGTTGTCAAAATTTCCACTGATATCCTTATATTTCTTATCTGTTTTAGCCTGACTGACTCCTTCCACTGTGTTACACCACTTTCATCCCTCCACGTGTCTCCAGGCTACAAGTTGCACAATGCTCTGCACTGTTTGCAATGTACGTATTTAAAAAAATAACTAAATAAATGTACACAAGCAATCGGAATGCTTTTTCTGCTTTAGAACTTTATTAGTCCCAAAAGAGGTAATCAGGTATATTTCTGTTTGAGGGTGATTTATGGAAACCTATGGATAAAAAAAACATTTAAACCTACTCAATAAACAATGTATTCAAAAGAGTCATCGATGACTTCCACAGCCCACATAGCAACTTCTCCTTATTTCTGGGTGAAACCTTGCAGTAAATTCCAAAATGGTTTGAACTAGAGCTCTGGACATGTGTGAATTATGGGAGCATGTATGAAATGACAGGGAGGGTCACAGATCTGCTGTAGTGATGTTCCATTAGTGTTGTGTGTTCGGACATAATCTGTTTCCACTGTCACCTCTGAGGAATCTCTACTGCGTGCCAAAGAAGGTTGACATGATGTCTGGCAGTGGAGCTTCTCTTGTAGAAAGCAGGTGTGAGGGCCTGTGCCAGAAATATGTCCAGTGCCTGTCATAGTGTTAACCAAAATCTGTTGGCCGTGTGTCCAGTCATGTGAGTTCTTCAAGACCAGATTGTTAAATGATCCAGAACAAGTGCAGAGGTACAATTCATAAAGAACATTGCAGATTTGCACCTGAACTTACAACTGGCTTTTCACAGTCTTAATACAGCATGTATCAGGATGTTTTATAGATGAGCGACACCGTGGTGTGCAGTGGATAGCACTCATGCCTCACAGCAGGAAGGTCTTGGGTTTGATTCCTACACCAGTCAATGGGGGTGGGGCCTTTCTGTGTGATGTTTGCGTGGGTTCCTTCCGGGTACTCCAGCTTCCTCCCACCATCCAATGACATGCACTGGCAGGTTAATTGGTTAATCTAAATTGAATGCGAGAGTGGTTGTTTGTCTCTATATGTCAGTCCTGCAGTGAACTGACGACTCATCCATAAGTAGCTGGCTGGGATAACGACCCCCACAACCCTAGTGAGGATAAAGTGGGTTCAGAAAATGAATGAGTGAATAAATGAATAGTTTTTGTGGTTTTTTTGTTTGTTCGGTCAATCACATAAACCCATATTTTATTCACAGGTGGTAAATCACAACCCCATTGGCCACAATTCCATTTCAGTTTGGGTGTATCCAGAGTAAAATAACCCCGCCCCTTTCACATACAAAACGCCCCTTTTTTGCCTCCAACCCAAGAACAAAGAGATCCACCTCCAGTGATGTAAAAAATGGCTTTAAAACTTCTACTTCTACTGCTGTTGTACTTTATAATGTAACACTCCATGGTTGATTGGTGTATTTGCTTATTTTAGACCTGAACAAAGATAGAGGATGTGTTAAATAATAAGCCTATTTTAATCACTTAACTGTATTTGTCATCCGATTTGACTTACAACTGTGTTTATTTTGTCTTTGCATATTTTGTTTGCACAGAAAAGTATGAATGTATCTGCTCATATCATGATTTTAACATGTTTTAGTGTGCACACCACCTTAGTCCATGGACCAAAAAACATAGAAAATATATCAAATGTTAAAAAATATAAAGTCATTGTCAATATGATAGCAGCATCAAGTTTACAAAAAAGATACAACAGAGTTATTGCTTCCAAAAAGAACTTCAGATTTCCATTAGTGTGACCTCAAGACAGTTTTGCACTTTGGCTGTGTTCAAACAGCAGGTCTTAGGGCTTAATGAGTGAATATTTTATAGGTTTATAAAAGACATAAGGCACCCTGAGTATGCTGAGTGCAACCTGCTAGGAGCTTACCCTGTCTTTATATACATGGTGTGAGAGTTGAGTTTACATTCTTGGCACAAACTCACGTTCTTTCAAGCTAGGTGTCAGATGTGCTATTTTTGATGTTCATGGCCGAGAAATCAAGATGCCAGAGGGACGGAAAGTGTCGACTTTAGTGAGATTAGCGCGGTATGTCTGCTGCTTGTAGATTAAACAGTTTACTGGTTCCAAAGTTGAGACAATGGGCTTCATACAGGAATAATTTATATTCATAACCAAGCAGAATGCCAACAAATTAAACAGATTCACAGTCCACAGACTCACAATTGCTCCAAAGCAATGAAATATACCAAGTCAAACTGGCTCGGAGTACTTGACAATAACACGCACAGGACTAATATGATGAAAAATGTAGTTAGAAATGCAACAAAAAACAGGAAAATTCACTTAAAAAAATGTGAAACAAAATGTTATGAATAAGTTTCATAATTTATATTTATGGTTACACTATATATTTATTAATGAATAAATGAATTAATGAATTTATTTATTTATTTATTTATTTATTTATTATAGGCACTTAATAGCATTTCTGTCACTGAAGGTGCTCAGGAATTATCCCCAGATCTTTATCAGTACCTTGATACTTACCACTGACAGCAGAATAATGGTAACCTACATGACATTTAAGAATATGTCTGTTTGTACACGTGGTTCTAGCAGGACCGCTTAAACTGCTCTGAGAAAGAAGATGATCCCTCCTGTACCTATCTAAAGAAGAATCACCAGAATTAAACCATGTGGTACAAGAAGTTATAGGATTGTATGTAAGTTAGCTTCCAAAAATGGAGAATTAAAGCAACACTATGGAGTTTTTCAGACTCCAAACTATATTTTCAAGGTCATTTTGGTGGTGCAACTCACAATAGGTTCAATTACATTTTCATCATCTCTCCAGAGCTTCTGTATTGCCTGCACTGGCACCATACAACTTCTGGTTTCAGGTGGTAACCCCTACACAAACAGAACTACAAAATTTGGCTGCTTTGCAGCATGCATCACATCCCCCTCCACTTTCAAAAGACAAGGCAGATAGACAAAGTTACAAGTGAGAGAAAGCTACAAACAGGCTAATGGTCATGGCTGAAGCAGCAAGAAAAGCAAAGAGGGTAAGGGTGTTGTCTGAAGAGACAAAGAAAAAAAAGTGTGAGAGTGATAAATGAGGAGGTCGGATTAGGATGAGCATTGGCCCAGCTTTAACTCGCTGGCGTGAGTTGGAAGAGGAGAAGGGACGCCCCACCCATGGAGACCTGTTTAAGTATTTGTTTATTTAGAACATGCAAAGAAACAAAATGAAACAAACCCAAACAATAACATTTAAATGAACAGAATTTGTCCTCAAGTACAAACAATTCTACATTTGCATGGTTGAAAGAGGTAGGATGAAACTGTTAGACTAGTAAGTATAAATTCTTCTATAAAATCTTCTATATTTAGGCTTACTATGTTTCAGGTTATGTTATTGAAATCATGGCCTTCCGTTTATGCCCAAATATCAAGTTATTCAAGCAGTTGCCCTCAGCAGTTTTATCAAGCTGGTAGCTAACGTTAAACATCTTTTTGTTTCTGATATTAAAAAAAAATAATAAAACAATAATGTTCGCATGAAATGCTCTACTTTGCCTGGCCTGTAGACATGGTTGAATGCACATCAACTATCTTGCCTCAGGAAGTTTGCCAGCATCAATGGCTTGTCAACAAATATTACCTAGTGTTACCATGATACAGATTTTACAGCAGTTGTTACAGACAATTCTGCTTCTTGACTGTAGGGGGATCCAGCAAGCAAAAGTTCCATGGTGTTTCTTTAACCCTAGAACACTATCGCTAAAATTAGTCCCATTGGTTTAACATGAAAATCGGGTGAAAATCACTCGGCGATAGTGTTCTAGGGTTAAGACACATTTGAAGATGAATGAGGTGGGCATGCATTTGTTACTTTTAGCAGAATGTAATGTATTCAAATAGTTGTGAAACATATATTTTCAAATATTTCAATCCACACCTCCAGATCTTATATCTGGTCTAAACTACCCACTGCCCACTCTGAACACTCACAGTCTGGTTTGTCTTTTGTTCTTGCACATCTTATATTTTTTTTATAAAGGCTTATTTTTTTTGTCTAGATCTAATATGGTCCTTTTTTCAGTGTTATAACACATGATTAACACATTAACAACAGCATTTTTTTTCATTCATTTGCTCAATTATGTTGAAAATTGTTATTAGTAGTACATCTGGGTATTTGTCCATCTGTTTTTAATAGAATCAATACCATGAGATTTAATAAACCCCCACACCAAATGACACCCTATATTCCTGGCATGCAAGTGGCATGTGTGTAGCGTTTTGCATGCTAAAAACCACCTATAGCAACAAAGGAATTGTGTGCCGAGGCCAATGACTGCATGGTAATAAAAGACATATTTGCATGAGACTGCATGCATGTACATGAATGCATGTAAGACTGTGAATATCTAAGTACTTTGTTTGCTGGTGTGCATGCCACTTTGATCATATGTTCAAGGTGCATGTGTGAATTAATGTCCAATTCCCTGAGAGAGGTTGACATATTTGCATGAGAGATTGCAAATATGCGTGTGTGTGTGTGTGTGTGTGTGTGTGTGTGTGTGTGTGTGTGTGTGTTAGTGTGTGCTACTGGGTGAGGCCAAGGCCAAGGTCTTATGAGAAAAATGTAGTGCGTGTTTGCATGTGAGCTTGTAGAAAGGGGGAAAAGTGTTAGTGAATCAGATGCTAAATGAGGACTGGACGAGGCGGGCAGGAAGTGTATGAGTGCATGTGTGTTTACATGTGTGAACCGCTGTCCTAATGAAATGTGAAAGCCCTCCGAGTCACCTCTGCCCTCCCCCCCGCTGTACTGAATCCCGTCTGCCTCGCTCGCCCTGTCTCCCTCACACACAAACACACACACACACACACACACACACACGGTCCAGCCTATTCTCTCACACACATACACAGACATGCATGCATGGCTCGTGTTAACATGGAAGCGTTAGCGTGGAAAGAGGTGGGTCGCGCCCCTCCTTCTCTGTCTTCTCTATCCTGCGAGGGGAGACTCTCCCTGGGCATGGTGATAGTACAGCTGGCAGTCCGGGAGCCTCCAGACACACACTCACACATACACACATGCATACATGCAGACAGAGGCACGCTAGGCACTAGGTCATGAAGCCGCTGGCGTGAAGAATAGACGGGTCTGACACCAGAAAAGCAGACAGCCTAGCTAACATGCACTGCAGCACATTACCCAGATAACAATGGCGTGTTTCAGTGTGAATGCGTGTGTGTGGATGGAATTAGCAATAATAGTGCACACGCCTGAAAATCTAAAACACACACAGTGAAGAGCACATATGCTAGTACGCATCTAAGTGAACTTGAATTAACATTTGTCACAGTTTTGCATCCTTGTTTAAGAGCCGCAAATAAGTCAAATAAAACTCAATTCATTCCATTTGAGTCATTACAGTGATAAAAATGGAGGAGTGGGATTCAATATGAACACCAGAATAGACTCCATGATGAAACATCCAGGTGTTCTAAGCAGATCAGCCTCTCAAAGCTGACTTATACCTGTCACTTCTTAGACTGATGGTACATCCAGACGTGGAAGTTATGAGCGTGTCACTGAGGTTGTGTCTGCACATTGCTTAATGGCATTTGTCACATTCTTTGGAAACAGTGGTGCCGTTACCTCCAACTGTGTAAAAATTAAGCCAAATTACAGCAGTCATGAGAGCTGCCATGTGGCTGACGTAAATATGGTTCCAGTTTCCAGATGCTTCATGAATTCAGAACTGTGATTGCAACAGATCACTAAAAAACAAAGTCATTAGAAGGATGAGGAATTAAATGGAAATTTACTTAACTAATCCAAAACCAAAATCAGCTTTGGGGAGAAATTCGTAGGAAGTGTATATATGTTATTTAGCTGATGGCCTGAAGGAGCAGGATTTATAATATGTACAGCATCCAGAGAGTAGGGGGAGATCAAGACATTTTCAAATCTAAAATACTCTGACCATGTCTAGCTTTAATATACCGACCAAAGGTGGAAAAAATACTGAAAAATTGTAATGATGTAAAAGTATATTTACTTTGCTTAAATTCTAAGTAAAAGTAAAAGTACCCATCTGAAAATCTACTTGAGTAAAAATAAAACAGTACTTAATTTAAAATTTTCTTTGAGTAAAAGTTCTTTAAATTACTTCCAATAGGTGCATATAATACGACCATACAAAGTGAAAGTAAAACTTAACATGCTGTACTTATTCCTCTAAGTGTCCTGCTGTTGTGTTGCTCATTTTCTTTTTTTCCTACTTTTGAAAACTTTTAGTTGATGTTTTTTAAGGGTGGGAATTCTGCACATCCGCCCACACAATTTTCTTTCAGTTCAGGTTGATTATTTTTTTTTGTATTTCATTTTTTACTCAGTAATGAAGAGTTTTCCAATGTAGCAAAGTATAATACTTGTGTCAAAATACTGTGTACTCGAGCTAAAGTAAAATTACCTATTTCAAAACTACTTATAAAATGACAAATTACTCACAAAAACTACTCAATTCCAGTAACGTCTGATACAGGCTACACTGCCACTACTATGCAGTGAATTAATACCTGCCTTTTGCTTTTCAATTCGGTATGTTTCTCGTGTGCTGTAGCATAGATAATTTTCTTGCAGATATTCATTGTATCATAATATGTGATTATTGTGACCAAGACATCTTGATAATATCAAACTTATCTGTGATCGTTATATCTCAGAGATGATGAATGTACGTGTACAGGATGAGTCCAAATCTATAAAAGGTGTTTAAAGTGAAATGTCCCATAAGAAGAGAGGAAAAGTTATGAATCACAATAAAAGAAAATGATTAAAAAATAAATAAATAAATAAATAAACTTTAATTCAACCTTCTTACTTGAAAAATCTCTACAACAGTGATTGCATAAGTACCTCTGTGTTTTAGTCAGGTTATTTGGGAAAGTGAGGGGGTATTATCCCTTATTTTCCAGGAAAGTTCAACAGTTTTTACACATGGTGGCTTTATCTCCCACACGTAGGCAGTCCAGGTAGTGGTGTGTGTGTACAGCCACAAGCAGACACTCACATACATGCACAACACTTGCAGCTGTGTTCCAGATGGGTTAGCAGTTCTTGAGTGAATCATACAGTTTCTATGACTTAACCGTTGCACAAAGCCGGTAGCAGGCAGCCCATTTTCCATATTACCACCTCCTCCCTTCTGCTACGTCAACTCCCTCTCGTGCCTGTGTTTCAGTTTGCCTCACTCAAATTTATTCTCTCTATCTGTTTGACTATTTAACTCTTTTCCTTTTGGTTTCTATTATAGTCTCTTCTGTGGTTTGGGCCTTCTAACTGGATCTGTTATTGTCTTTCTTTGTATTACACTCCCTTATAATTAATGAATCCACGCGTGTGTGTGCGTGTCTGTGAAAACGAGGTGTGGTACTTTCACAGTAAGACACAAACCAACTGGTCTAGATTAGTGCTGTGTATAATTTCTGGGAAGACTGAATGGGCTCGTGCCCACATGTTTAGATAGAGAATGCAGAACAGTGTGTGTGCATGTGTGTGTTTTTCCTCTGTTATGGGGACGTGAGCATGATTACACCCTCACATTATGGATATAAATCTGGACCCAGAATGAAACTCAACTATTTCAGTCTTAATTCCTATTTCAGTGTTAAGATTAGGTCAAGACAAAATGACCTACAAACAGGCAGCTATATTGGACTTCTAAGGTGTGTTTAAAACATTCATAACTGAAGACTTCTAATAAGAATTTCATAAAAGTGTATTTTAAAAGGTCTGAATATAAATTGAAAAAAATACATTCATAGTTGATATGATCCTGGTAAACCCATAGAAAACTGGAGGAAGGGCAGAGTGGAGTAATTTTGTATCATCCGTAAATTTACTACAGGGCAAAGGTCACAAAAGTATTCACATTCTGTACTTAAGTAGAAGTACAGCTATTTGTGTGAAAAAAAATACTCTCATCAATGTAGAAGTACTGATTCAACTCCTTTACTTGAATAAAAATAAAAAAGTACAACTTCTCAATTGTAATAAAGTACAAAAGTAAAAAAAAAAAAAAAAAAGTAAAACAGCATATTTTTGCCATTAATGAAACAATACTTATTTAACCAGGCAAAATCATAAAAGTGTCCATTTTTTAATTCCACAGTCAATGAAGTGACATATTTTATGTACTGTCACATCAGTTTACTTTGAAAAAGTAACAAACTTATTCTGAGAATGTAAGGAGTATAAAGTACAGATATTTATGCAAAACTGTAGGGAGTAAAAACAAAAAGCTGACAGAAAAATAAATACTTAAGTAAAGTACAGATACCTAAAATATCTACTTAAGTACATTAACTTTAACTACTACTTAACTACATTAACTATTAAGTACTTATACTACATTACTTCCCGCCTCTGCTACTGGATGACATCTCTATTTCATCATATTCATCGGAGTAACAAGGAACTAGTACAATAAAAGTGAAAGATAAAAGTTATTTGAGTAAGTAGATGAATAAATATTTGGATAAATACATAATTACATAGAAACGGTACTAAAGGGAGTGGCTTTTAAGGAAAATCATTGACAGACGTAACATGGAAAAGGAGAAACTATTTGTATATATCAATTCCTTAGACAAATTGCCAAAGAGTTATGTAGATTTGCATATGGATATTAGGAAAAAATCCTAGTATTTGTGTGAGCTGATTAACCCTTTAACTGCTTGCTCAACCATATGTTTTATCACATTTTGAGTCAAGAGGAGTACCTAATTTATCTGAGCCTAATTGAACCAAGAAAGATGAAAAGACATTTTGACTGTTTTTGGTGAAAATATGAAAGATATGAATATGTTTTGGGGCATATCATAGTATAAGAGGACCATAACACATACGCATAACATTAACATAATTGTGTTATTTGATACCACAAAAAAACTTAAATTAAATATGTAATTTTTTCTTAAAAAGATACTCAGCCAAATGGTTGATTTGTTGCTTTATGGTAGGAGTAGAAAAATGAAGCCAATATAAAATAATGGATTATTTGTTATAAAATCAAAACCTCTGTTTATCTATTACAAATATTAAACATTCAGAGGTAGTACATCATGAATATGTTGGAAAAATTAACTTAGGAAGTAATTTTTTATGTTGATATTAGTACGTATGTTTTTAAAAAACATCTAGGAATTACTTACTCAAGGGAATAAGAAATGCTAACAAAAACAAAAAAATGTAGCAGGTTTTTCTT
>JAPTGZ010000006.1:15159594-15180463 GCA_029814645.1 Fowleria isostigma
GGTGACCTGTGTGTATGTGAGGGAGAGAGGGTTTGGTGGGGGTGGGAGGTCCTAACCTGAAGTGCCGGATATTGTTGAGCTACTTCCTGCCCTCTAAGCCCTGACCCAGGGAACCTCAGCCAAAGAATCTTTTGTTTAGCTGCCCCTCAACCTTTGCTCTGCCTCCACCTCTCCCCCCTTTCCTCCTCTTTTCATTCTCCTCATCCTTTTTCCCCTCTCTCCTTGAACCTTAAACATACACTAATGCCAAACTCTTGGAGTTGATCATCAAAGAGACCACCAGAGCACATGCTCACAACACACATTCACACTTTGTCGCACACATGCATTCCTGTTATGTTACCATGGTAGCAGAGATCCCTGTTATCATGCTTTGAACCCGTGCGAGTAGGTCATTGTCACCTTTAGGGGTCCACTCAGACGGATCAGATGTGACACTGAGATGGTTCCTTCTAAAGGTTAATGTATGGTTAGAAGTCTGAAAAATCTTGGTAAAAGATACATGTGTTATGCAGAGTGACATGTTTGTTAAGAAAAAGGTGATTAAACCTTTCAATGAGGCTAAGCCAGGGGAAATCACTGAATGAATAGTACAAGTATCTGTGTTTGAAGAATGACCTCGGTAAAACAGTAGCATAGACAATGTTACAGAATTAAATAAAGACAATACTAATAAACAGCCATATGTTACAAATGAATGAACACAATATCTAGTTATACATGGTAAAAGATCTAGGGTTAATTAGTGCAAAATTAAGCTTGTGATGATTTCATCCTTTACTGTATTCCTGTTTTCAAACTACATTCCATAATAAACACTTATACACAATTACACATGCTATTACATGTGACTCAGCTGTAAAAATGTACAAGGACACATGGTACACCATGTAAAAAAAAAAGAAAAAGCTGATGTCATGCATACAGATTGTCTTACACACAAAGTCAGAAATCAGTCAGTATGTAAGGGTTACTTAAATGAACATGCTTGTCATAGCTCTGCTGGTTATTTCTGACTACATACTGTCACAAAGTAAGAACACATGTACAGGTAGCCTGACTGGTTGGATGAGAAGCACGCTGTTGTCTATGTGATGGTTGATATTTTCAGGGTGAGGGGATGGCATGAGTGTGTTGGTGCGAATAATAAAATTTAAGAGAGGAAACAGGATAGGACAAAGTTCAGTGTCAAGGTGATTCAGAGTCCTGCTGTGGAGAGTTTGGATAAATGTGAACCTTTTCTAGTGCAGCATGGGAGGAAGTCTAATAATGAGCAGTTCCCTCCAGCACTTTGGCCTATTAACATCCCAGTTTAGCTGTTTTAGCTACCTGCTTACATCATACTACGTGGCACTTTTTTTTTCTTTCTAATTCTCCCTTTTTGCCTTTTGACAAATGCTCTCAAAAGCAGACTTCTATGTGTTAAATAGTAACACAATACACAGAGAATAAAAAGGATCAATGACACCAAATCATGTCAGGTATTCTTGTCACAGATTACCTCAAATACACCCAGGTGTGTTCACATAGCATCCCTGTTTTTCCTTAAAATACTTGTGAAAGATAAAAGGATACATGCACATTAGGATTATCTTGGTAAATGCAGGCTGCAGGTACCTTACACGTAATGCTATCCATGTTTTGCAATGGCTGCATGCATTTGAAAATCATTTGTTCAGGCTGTTTGACAGATTGTTGTGTGTGGAGATGCAGACACGACCTATGCTCCGTGCGATGTAAAGCAGATGTTTGGATCTTTCTAAATGCCTGACCTTCGGATGTATTGGTTCAGATGATGAGCAATTAGTGTAAGACAAGACAAGGCAACGGTGCTTTATATAACACTGTATTAGCCCTGCTGTTTTAATTGTGTTAACAACTCAACTCATAACTGTAAGTCTTTCCCCCATAAAGACAACATCTGACGACTCCCCAGTACCCTGACAAGTTTGATGCCTCTGTTGTCATTATAGATGTGATTTGATGACCATTAGAACAGGTTCCGTTTTTTCAAATATAACAGAGGCTGTGATAGGTGGAGGTGACCACAACCCATACTAGGCCAACAAATAGGATTAAAGAATACTTTTTTTTCTTTTCTTTTCTTTTTTTTTTTTTTTTACATTTTTTCCTTCTTTTTGTCTTTCTTTGTTGTATTCTCATTTTTTTTTTTTTAATTTTGTTTCTTTTTTCAAAAAATAAAAAGAAATTAAAAAATTATAATAATAATACATTTTACTGGTTTTTCTCAAAGTTTGCCAAAGTAATGACAATTGTAGCCACCAGAAAAAGAAACAACACACCTGAAAAATAAAATGTTCCATGGGTATAACTCGTAACATATATATGGGTTGCTCTTAGTAGGCGTCCACAGGGGGAAGAGTTAAGAAATATTTGCTGTTCTACTCACACTAACTCATAGATGACTTCTTGAATTAATAAATTATCGAATTGATCCTAACCACAAAGTGAAAGACATGTATTGTCAGAATCATGCATCACTATGTTACAATTTTTGTCTGAGATTTAGTCAAAAAACAAAAGACATTAGAAAAGACTTCAGTCAGGACATGATGCACAGTTTCGACTTGTAAGAATTGTACAACTGCCGTTGCTGACTCACAAAATAAAGCAGCTGATATCAGTGCCGATAATGGGCATTGAAAGTTACACATATCTGGAACTTTAGTCATTTAAAGCAAACACCAAGAGGTCATTCATGCTGCTTTGTATCAGTGTTGTTTTTTTTAGCAGAAAAGGAGTAAGTATTCATCATCTACACAGTGCTCAACATTAATGAGTACATGCCAACAGATTTGACACAAAACCTTTAGTTTTCTTTGGGAATCAACATTTTCCATGTGACACTATTCAAATATCATGTTCTCAGTTAGGGAAATGCTCTATAAAACTCAGTTTTGTCCAAATTTTTTAAAACTTTGCTTATGTTCACTGAGATATTGATTAAAATCTTACTTTTCATATATGCTGAGCACTGTATATGTACTTACTGCAATTATAAATGTTCCAAAATTCTACATTTAAGATTCTATTTTGGCACAGATTGTATCATCTTCTTTTCTCAATGTGTCTATTAAAGTGTTTCTATTTAAATGCTTTATTATCTTTTCATCTATAGTGTACTTGTATATATATATATATATAGCCATATAGTGTATTTTTCCTCTGTTTTTGATTCAATACTGTTGCAGGAAGCACCCACAATTTTGTTGTACTAACACATTAACAATAAAGTCTATTCTATTCTATTCTATTCTATTCTATTCTATTCTATTCTATTCTATTCTATTCTATTCTATTCTATTCTATATGTGGAAGTGTTGGTATCATTATGCTGAGTCAATTCAAAATAACATGAAACACATCAATAGTCTAAATTAAGAACAGCATAGCACAACATGGCACTTACTGATAATAAAGATGAAACAATGTGTGCAGAATTTGCTTGTTATCACCTCTAAACTCTTCATAACACATTCAACCAGTTGTGTGAAATTCAGAAATGTGCCCATTATGATTCAGATGAAAGAGGCGAAATTACTGTCCATAATGACAATAATTACACAGCATGACTTTCATCGTTGTTTATGGCACCCACGGGTTGCACTGCCAGTCCAATTACATCAATAAAATGTATTTTTATGTTTCCATGCCATGGAACTGTTTTGTGTGCGTAAAACAGGCGTGTCAAGGCTGAAGGCCTGTCACCAGTGTTAACTGATCTGCCTCCAGTAATTGTGTTGTATGTCGGCATGTGAACAGATTCAGAGGGCGGGGGCTGAAAGTCCGTGCCACTCACCAACCATACCAATACCCTTTTGTGTATTTTTGGTTTGTAAAATCACTTTAACATCTGTTTCATTCCCGATGGGGCACTCATTCTGCTGCTTTGACCTTTATACCCGTCTGCCTCATTTTGAGGGAGATGAAGAAAAATTACTGATAAAGTTTTTTTTGTTTTTTTTTCAATAAGACTGAGCTATCCTGTGTTTATATCTCCTTTTCCTCATCAAGTATCAAATACTCTGAGCACAAGGGCTTTAGGTCCACATCATGGTACTTGGTGTTATTCCTACTTTTCAGTGCTTTGATAATATACATGTAAGGTTTTTCTACATCGATTACCATTATTAACCCTTTGAAAACAAATCTATTTTTTAGGCCTCTGTTTGAAAATTGCATACCCATAATAAAAAGAATATATCTCTGCAATCACAAAGTGTATTTGAATAATTCTGGTGTTATAATAAAGGGAACACTTGTGAAATTTGTTCAGAAGTGTAAATATCAGTGTATATGTTACTGGTTTAGAGTAAATGAAGATGGCACACAGCCCAAATAAAAAAAAAAAAATTTATTTCAGGAAAATTATCCCTTTGGAATGATCCATATATGTGACCATTCTCTGTACAAAGGTTAATTCTGATAAAGTGAAGCAGAACAAAATTACAGAGTTTTTAGTTCAGAAAATTCAGGCAAGAATTCCACAGTGGCTATTTTGGCACATCTTAGCACCATCTGTGCCGTTTGGATTTACACAGGTGCCAAACTAATCATTTCCCTTGTATATCGCTGATGGTATTCAATATACTTAAATGGAGCGGCTTTGGGATTTTATTTTAAAAAAACCTGTTTTCGCAAGCTAGTTCCTTGCATCATGTGTCATTGCGTATTAGCTGTTTCCTAGCAACACAGAACCAACACAAATTACATGCAGCTCTGTATTGGATTGGTCAAAATGAGTGGTTGACACCTCTTTCATATCATTAGAGCCAATAGAATGTAGCCACACCCATAAAAATATGAATGACAGCACTATTAGCCAATCAGAATCAGCAGAACGTCACCATGAACTGGGGCTATGTTCGTCAACACGTTATGTTCATAATGGTTGTGGCCACTGTAAGTATGCAGTCTGAGGGTCCCAGAGGGTCCCACAGCACACTCTGAACATGCGACAGGATTTGAGTATAACACAGGAGGATTACTAACATAATTATGTGTGGATTTACCAGTAAAACCAAGTTTTCATGGCGAAACAGATAAGGTAAGAGACATATTTACAACTACCGTTTAATGAAGCGATATCTGTTGTTGCGGTTCTTTGGCTCATATCTTGCCTATCCTTCGTGATCGATATGTCTGCAATCTATGGGCTGTCTGCTTTCTTTTGAGGGGGTTGTTTGTACGTTATACATAAAGTATCACAGCGGTAGAAAGGCCCAGTGGTTTGATGAAGTAGTGCTATATGGATTTTGATATTTGATAATAAATTTTGTTAGTATTTGAGAGGTGTTTGAGGTATATAAAACACGGCTTATATATCCATGTAGTCCAGGTTCTGCTGTTTAATTTGATGTACAACATCACTGTATTCTTTCATTAGTACATTTTTTACTCTACACTGGCAGCCAGATGCATGGAACTGGTTGACACGCCAGAGATCTGGGACACAATTAGCTGCACAGCTAACCGATGAGCCCAGGCTGTCTGCAGCAGCTAGCATCATGACACGTTATTTAGTTGATGAGTGAATGGTGATGCCCTGGTATTCTGCTGAATGTCTTAGGAACTCTTTTTTTCCTGTTGTTTATTTTTATAAGAACTTTATTTGAAATTGCTATTGGACCATTGTTGTTGTTCCGAGAGTCTGTGTTGTGAGTCCATGGCATTTTCATGTACCCATTTGGGGATTAATAAAGACATCTATCTATCCATCTAAGCCATACAGTTTAAGAGCTAACCGGGTAACAAACATCAACATCTCCCACCTGTCACCATCCCAGCCTCATTAGCATTAGCACACTATCATTCCGGGCTAACATTTACTGTAAAAGAATCACACAAGTATCATCAACACCAGCTACACCTAGATTCAACTGACAAAATTCTGCGTCTAGTTATAAAAACACAATCCTGAGGCAGACAAAGGATCTAATAAACTGAACAAACATACACTTACGGGACAGAAACAACCAGGATTACTGTAATGATACACATGTATTTGATAAATTACAATAATATGTAATGATAGTGAATATGCTAACATCTCCACTAGCCTCAAGCATCCAGGCATTGTTGATAAAATAAGTTTATAAATGAGTAAACACTGTTACAACCCATAGCGTCATCAAGAAACAATTCCACTAAATATGTATAGAGAATGTATCTGTGTCAGCTCTGTCATGGTAAACACCTGTGACATGAAGGCATGGCTGACTTGAATTTAGTTAGCCATCAGTTTGTAACTGAAGTTATGGCTGTGTGGTAGTGCCATAAACGGTGCCGTTTCTCCCAAGAGACCAGATCTTGGACCACAGAGATGAGATCTTAGGTGTACTGGGACAGCTCCAACAAGTTGCAATTGGTGGTTTTGACCAAAGAGGCACTAATGGGATGGCAGAGGGCTTCCATTAACCCCAAAATAAGCCATTTAACCATCACAATGAATTTGAAACTGTTTAATTAAGGTAAAAATGTCACCAAGTTCTCCTTTAAAGGGTTAAACTTCTGTTAGTTTTGTAAAGTAACTTTCCCAAGTCTATTAAAGCGTCTTCACAGTACTTGTTGTTTCATGTGTTGAGATCACTCAGGGACTTTTGTAAGACAACAAGCGCGCAGGAGTTGGCAGGCAGGTATCTCTTTTATAGGGCGTCCTCTGAGACAAGTCAAAACTTGAACAATAGAACGTCGTTATGCATGTCAGCCGAGGAGGAATGCTGGAGATCCGTCGGTATGCAACCGAGCAATTACTCACAAATACGTCAGCTCTCCCATGTCTTCAACAACAAGCCTGTAATTTCCCAATTACTAACCCTCATTTGAACTGCATTGACGGCATCAGTGTTTATCTGGAGGATGGTTGTAGACATTTGTGTTAATTTCTTCCTTCTTGTGCTTCAGTGTACATGTGACACAGCTGAGCTTCATGTCTTACCACAGCTATTAAAAGGGGAAAGAAATGACTCATTGTCTCCACTGGGTAAGACAAGACAACAGAAATATTAATAATTGATCGGTTATTGGGTTCCATGTAGATAACTGAAGCCCACATTAGCATGAAGTTTGTCCTTTTGACCTGTATCATTTAAGTTCAGGAGGCTAATGGTGGAGGATGCAGAGCATGTTAAAAGATACCCATGCTTAAATTGTGTTGAGAGGGTGATTAATAGATAATTAACTTCATGAATAAAGTATTCAGTTTAGCGTTTCCTCCATAGTGGCTCCCACCGGGTCTCGCAGGGGAAATGAAGGTTACTTCATTTTCCTGTTATTTCACTTTCTAGAACAATAGGAAAATACACAAAACTGGATGTTTCATCCGACTGTTATCTCCTCTCATTACAAACACACACCATCAACGCTAGATTCTTGAATGAATGTTTGAGAACTAGTTGAAGGAATCCATCTCTAATTCCTGTTGAAAGGGAATAATGCAGCACAGCGTGACTGTCACAGTAGGCTTATTTTAATGCCATTCATCTGATGCCACATACTGTAGCTCATGTTATTTCAAAATTGAGAGCATCTATTGTACTTTATCAACACGGGGTATATTATGTATATTTTAAGGCTGTAAGATATGAAACCTCTCTTTATCTAAATCAAATGTGCATAGAAAGGTGGCATTCTGTGCTTAGAAACCAACATATCTGAGAAATTCCCTCTAGAAACTACAGACTGATTGGTTGAGCAGGCTCATCTACAAACAGTGAAACTAACGCCGGAAGGCAGCGCAGCACAGCAGGTTCCTAAAAACTACTTCTGGTAAAACAGGGAGGAGAGGGAAGCTGACGAACACAGTCAGTAAATATTACACTCCCTAATGGAAATGTGACAGATCAGCTGCACAGGAGAGTCACAAAGCCTCTCAAATGCACAACTATAACACGATAAGCATGAAAAAAATGACTCATCTATTCCTGCTTTTGATGGGATTCGAGTTGTGTTTCGTCAAGTTTCGTGTTTAATATAAAATAAATCTGGATATTTTAAACATCTGCATATTTAAAGTAATAATCATCTTTTGCCATTATTGTTGTTGTTATCATCATTATTATTATTATTCATTTATTTTCTATGTTTATCTGATGGCTCCGGCTACCATGATATTACATCAAAACCTATGACTCCAAATTATGAAACATTGTTGAATAGGACATAAAACTGTTTCATATTAACTTCATGTTAACCTCCCAGGTTGATGCTTTATTTATTTAACCATCAAAGACCTAAACAGCTGCCGGCAACCAAAGGCATTCTTTGATGTAAAGTGTTTAATATCTTCTGAACCACACATTCTATCAATACATTCAAATAATTCAGGTAAAATGCAGTTTCTCACTTTTGTTCAGAGTCTCTGTAGTGAACATGGAAACACTGTCATCTATAACACTGATTCACCAGTAAAACCCATGTTTGATAAATAACAGTGGTTATGACCTCATTTTTATCTTGTGAGTGATAAATTATGCAGAAAATGATACTTTTTCTTTATTATTTTTCTGTTTTGTTTTGTTATGTTTTGATATAATCTTTGAATTTCCTTTGACCTTATATGAACATCTACATAATCAGTGAATTAAATGTGGGGAAAAGATCTGATTTACATAAAACATACAAAATGCAGAAAATTATACAATAATAAATAATGATAAATATCTTGGGAAAGGTGAGAAGAATTTATCTGAAAGTTATCACAAAAGTAGCAGTATTGCGCAAAAGTCCTAGTCCGCCTCTAGCTTTGTTGTTTTTTTCTTGGTTAAAATGAGCATACACATTTATTTCTAATTTTCTTTTCTTCAGATACAACAACAAACTACAAGAAATATGTACACAGCCTTAAAAGACATGCAAAATTTAACTATAGGGGTTGTAAAGGTTAAAGTCACTATTTAGCATGACCTCTGACCCCACGACAAGAAGCATAATAAACATAAACATCCAAGGATTCAAGGTACTTTATTGTCATACCAACATACATTTACACATGAGATGGCATGGAATTTGGTACCTGAGGTCCCAAATTAAGCCCAATAAAATCTATATAATAAACAATAGACATCAAAACTAAATCTGACATGTGTTGAATGAAACCTGAAATCAAACATCAGAAAATTAACGCAATAAATGTCAGATTGTCTGAATTACAGTACTAAAGACATGTTGAGAGCAAATGGAGGTCACAGTATATACTATCACTTTGGTTTATAAGCTAATTATTTTCTGAAACTTTTTATTTTTAATGCTGTACATGCTTTCATTGTATCCAGATTGTATTTTGATACAGAGACGGAAGAATGTCAGGTAATTATAAACCAATACAAACCTAATATTGGCCCAGGACCTTTACACAATACTATATGTTCTCATGTTCCTAGCTTATTGGTGCCATGTCACTCCCATTTTTTAAAGGACAGTTTGTAGATGTAAAGATTTTCATAATGTACATTTTACTTTTTTTTTCCACTCTAAAACTTAGAGACAATTTTGGAGTTTGCATAATTAGTATATTATTATGCTATTACTTTACTGATCCAGCCAGCTTTACATCAAATTGGGCTGTAATGTGGCCCCTGAACTAAAATGAGTGACACCCCTGTCCAGAGGTATAACCCTTTATCTTCATATATTGCCTATAGTTATTCTGTATCACATTGTATGCATTCATATTTTCCCTGACTTTCTTTTTGTTATAAATCTTTATGGAAGATTTATAAAAAAAAAACCATTGAAATTCTGAATAAACATCAAGATGTTGAAACAAAAAAAAAATCATCCAAAATAATAAGTTAACATAATGCAAGGATTTACAGACACACGCAAGAAAGAAAGGAAAAATAGTAATAACTTAAATTAAAAAAAAGGCATAAAGAAAAGAAAATACAACAGAGAGAAAATTCATTCCATTTTGAATAGCTGTTTATACAGTTGCCGAAAAAAATATTAGACCAACCTTTGTTTCTTAAATTTCTTGTTCATTTTAATGCCTGGTACAGCCAAAGGTAAATTTGTTTGGACAAATATAATAATAACAACAAAAGGTAGCATATAAGAGTTTAATTTAAGAGCTGATGTCTATCAATGTGCCATGGTTTCCTTGATAACCAAAATCACATTTCTTAACATCAATATCTATGACACTGTACTGACAAAAACGATGCTTTTAGACATTTCATGTTTTTTTTTCTTTCTGTTTTAGTTACATGATACACACAGAAGTTAGCACTTGACTGCAAAACCATTGTTTTTATGACTTTTGATGGTCTAATAACTTTTTCCGTGTCTTTAAATTGTCAGAATTTCATGCTTTTTTTTTTTTTGTTAAATACAAATTCTAGTGATTGGATTTATTTTTTCAAGTTCTATCATAAACACTTTATAATTTGGGAGTGTTTTGACACATTTACTTTTGTGTATGTGAAATTTACCAAATGAAATAATCAGATTAACAACAAATTCAAGATTAAGCATGTCACATTCAAACTATAAAAATACATTTTGAGATTTTATAACTATATTTTTATCACAATTACTCATATATTCTTTGATTTTTTTAAAACTTTATTTCAAATAGAACAGTTTACAGAAAAAAGAGCAAACATAAACAATAAGACCAAACATATAACAATCTTAATATACTATTTAATTTTAATATACAAAAAAAAAAAAAAAAAATACAAAGGGATTCTAAAGTATTAGTTCTTCTGTAAAAAATTATGAAGCTGACAATGAACTCAGTTCTGCTCTCTTGGTGAATAAAATATGTTATAACAGACTTACAATCAATCACAATGGGCTGTTTGATTTTACTTAATATGTATCATGCCAATTTAGGCCAAAGGGTAAGAGTGTGGATGCATTGAAAGAATAAGTGTATTATAGTTTCAGGCTCATTATTGCAGAAATTACATTTATCTTCAACATCTAAATATTTAGAAAGATATGGATTAGAGGAATATATACTGGGTTGAATCTTGACGTGAATCTCATATTTTCTTTGAGTATTATGTTTTTGGGTTTATTTTTATTATTATTTTTTTTAAATAACACAAAGGTAGATATACAACCAGTATACAAAGAACAGTATACAAGTAAATAAACAGAACAACATGTGCCAGGGGTAGTAATGTACATTAGGTAAAAATGTTAAACATGTTACATAAAGTCACTGTTTTAATAGCCTCTCCATTTGCTGAAGTGATAATAAGCTTAAAGTAAAATTCCATTTATTTTTGGAAAACAATAAAACAGGGTTTTTTCTTCTTTATATATATATTTACATTTATTAATTCAATTTTTTTGCTTAAAAAAAACAAACATTTTCCTTCTTGTTTGGGGTAATTGTGAAAAACAAAAACAACATTTCCCCACATTAAAACAAAATCTTTTGTATGAGTGATAAACCTACTGAGGTCTGCCTATATATTTTTTTTTAGCAATGCCAAAATAAATGAACAACTATTTCTGGATACAAATTACAAAAAGAGCAATTAATATTAATATCCTTATTAAACTTTTGAATAAACATCAAGATGTCAAAACAAAACAAAAAAATCTAAAATAATGTTAACATAATGCAATGATTTACAGACACACGTAAGAAAGAAATATAGTAATAACTTAAATTATAAAGACATAAAGAAAAGAAAAGAAGTAACAACTTAAATTATATGTATGTATATGTATGTATTATATGTATGTATCAACTATGGCATTGCTGGGTAATATTTGGGTAAATTTTTTTTGAGATTCCTCCTCCAAATAGGGTTATTATTTGTGATTAAAAACTTATGGGGGAGCATCCAAATATTTTTTTCTTTGAGTACATGTTGAATACAAGGTTTTTCCATCACTGCAGACCCTGGGTTGTGCTGCTTCTTCTGATCACCACCAGACGCCTCTCCCTCTTTCTCTTTCTCTCTCTCTCTCTCTGTATGACGGCAGTTTGAAGCCCCGCCCCTGACCAGGTTACGGGGCGGGGCCTGTCTGTGCGGAGCAGCCGGCAGGCAGAGCGTCTTTGGCCACAGCTGTGCTCGGCTCTTTGTCGGTCTCCTCTCTGCGCCTTTCTATCCGGTACAAGGATACAAAGAGACGGACAGACAGCATGAAATAGAGTCAGAGCATGAGAGCGGCGGGGGCAGCAGAGGGACACGACAAACCCAACCGGACTGCGGTCTAGTCCGGACACGGATACTATCATCTCCACAGTGGATAAGCCGATGTACGCACTGGATTTTACCCACCAAAGAGTGTCGAGACCGGGGGGAGAGGGGCAGACGTTATCGCACAGGTACGGTCTTGTCGTCTGGGTGTCAGAAAAATGTACGGAGTGTTAGTTAGTGTGTTCCGTGGCAGTGGGAAGAAAGCTGCGCTATACCAAATCCCCCGCTGCCAGGCTGCTGCAGTGACCCCGGAGTGGCTGTTAGACGCTTTTCCCTCCGGTTGGACTACACAGGAGTTTGGAGGTGGAGGTTTTGTCGGGTCGTGTTGTGCTGAAGCTCCGGGACTCCCTGTGGGTCTTTTGTCGTTGCTCCGCCGCATTGGCTCGGATGTGTGTGTGTGTGTGTGTGTGTGTGTGTGTGTGTGTGTGTGTGTGTGTGTGTGTGTGTGTGTGTGTGTGTGTGTCGGCTGAAGCCTACGTGCAAAGTTGGTAGGGCAGCGATGTGTAAACGGCACGTAGACGGCAGGGGTCGCGTATCGGACTCCCGTGATCAAAATACATAGTCCCGAGAGAGAGAGAGAGAGAGAGAGAGGTTTTGTTACAGTCATGATTTTATCGCTCCTGCTTGGAGACGCAGCTGTAATTGCAGGCATGACGTTAGTAAGAGACCAAAGACACACGAATAAAAGCTGAAACTGCGCGATTTCGGATGATTCTTTTATTTGATCTACTTGAACAGTAACTCTTAGTGTCTTAGTTTCCCCCCACAACAGTGTCCGATCCTTTATTTTCTGTTTTAATTAGCCTCCCGCCTGCAGTGAACTGCGTAAAGCTGTTCTCTTGGCTTTTCCTCATTATTCCGGGACTTTGAGTGCGTCCCTGGCAGCCGGATCGTTATGGTGGCTGTTTCTGGATTATTCCCGCAGTATGTTTGGGATAATTGTATCATCAGACTAGTTTTGTCGCAGACAGGTTTCGTTTCAGCATATAGAGGGCGAGGGTTTTCCTTTCCAAGAAAGGAAAGAGGAGTTGTCACAGGTATTTTTTATGGCTTAATATCTCGTCCAAACACCCATTAATCATCGCTTCATGCGCCAGGACGACTTCACATTGGAAACTAAGATTATAGGATTATAGGTGTTATCTTTGATGACTACCTCTTTCTCTCTTTCTTTCTTTTTATCTCAGGTCTGTCGGGATTTAGGAGCGGATCATGGATAAAACTTTGCACATTCTCCAGAAATCCGCAGACGGTGTGCCGGCTGGGATCCCCCTGGATATGAGTCTAAACATGGGTGAAGGGGAAGACTTCACCGAAAACCAGATAGTGGGACTCTCAGATAAAATACCTCTGGTGAAACCCTATTTCAAAAAGAAGCAGAGGAAACTGGACGCCAAATGTTTCCACCGCACCCTGGAGGATCCTATGCTGACCACTTTACTGAGCTCGGATACCCTGGTCTCTGGAGATGGGGTCTTCGTCCCCCGGAACCAGCCGGCTCGGACTCCGGGGAACCTGTGCGCAGCCGCAGTAGTCAAACAGAGCTGTATGGATCAGGTGTGTCTCAAAGACCCGGGGACTGCTGACGGTGCCTCTACTGGCGCCAGGGTACCGGGGCTGATGACCCGGGACGGTGATGTGGAGATAGCTGATACTACTGCAGAGCTGGAGGAGACAGAGCGCCGAGGGGAGAGACCCAAGATCACCGACCCGACCCCTGACAGCCGCTGCTTCCAGCTGAAACCCGGCCTCAGGGCAGCCGGGAGCACAGTGACAATAACGCCCCCCAGCACGGATATACCTCCCATAGTTGCACCCCAGGCTCCTCACAAGGAGGGGAGCATCAAAAGCAATGACCTCTTAACCTCTGGGGCCAAAAGCCCTCCAGTCAAAAACTGCACTGGTGTCCAGGACCCCCATCCCCTCATCCTGCAGGCCTCCCTGCCCGACAAAAGAGTACTATTTCAGGATAAAAGTGAGGAGGCCTCCCTGGACCTTGTTTTTGAGCTGCTCACCCAGCTCCAGTATCACACACACCAGTCAGAGTCTGTGGACATTTGTGTGGATTTTCTCCAAGGACAGTGTGTTTATGGCAACGACTGTGCCCACCACCACACCGTACTGCCCTACCACTGGCAGATCCGCAGGAGTAGCAGTCAGACGTGGCAGAGCATAGCAGATGAATCCCAGGAGCAACTGGAGAGACTATACTGCAACCCGGACAATGAGCAAGTCAGGCTCAAGTTTCAGTAAGTATCCCTCTGTGATGTTCACTGTAACCTGCAGGCTCATCAGCATAGGCTGGGTCTGCCCAAATCCAGGATGTCACTGTGTGGAGGGAAGCAGCAACAGAGTATTTCTGTATTTTTGTTTTAGATTAGTACATATGGGTCAATTCACTTTCAGTTCAAACAATTCAAAACAGGAACTGAGAAATGAGTTCATGCATATTTGTGTAGGAATATTTCCCACATTTTATTTCCTCCTGATGACCCTTGAACAGTATTTTAATAACCATGTAATAATATATGTAGACTTCACCTTAGCTAAACCTGTAGTCTAAATAATCCAGTTTAGGATAAGAACACAGTCAAACAACTCTCCACATTGTGGCACCCACATCATTAGATTGTAGTGCTACTGCTGAAACAAGTGTTGTAAAATTATACGTGTTTGAGACATGGCAACAACATGGCAACACTGGTACCGAGAAGTGGAAAGGCATCTTGGTGTGGATGATAAGCAACTTCTGGTTTGCTGTGTTGGAAACAGTAAACCTCAGCCTGAGCTTCCTCTTTGGTTTCACCACCAGTGACAAACTGAAAGCTTCGTGGCTACAGCTGTTCTGTTCATGTGTGGCTGATGGACTGTAGCCAAGTGAATGTTCCTGTAATAGCATTACTTTGACCGATGTCTATACAGTAAATATGGCTCATTCATGCGCATATGAGAGTGTGCATTAGTCTCTTTATCCCCTTGATGTGTTCGGTGATCTTCATGTGTCTTGTACTTGCCTGTGCTTCTCTATTCGAGCTATCATATCAGCTTTCATGCCCTTTCATCTCCCACCTGATTTTAGTTATCTATTTCCTGTATTTCCCTGCTCCCAGAGCCAGCCCTGTGATTGGCTGGATCTCCGTCCAAACTAGACTTTACAGCACTCATGGCAAAAAGCTGTGAACTTCCATGACCCTCAGTTGCCTTGTGCGGTCACTGACACAGACGCGCTTGGCAGCTTCACTCCTTCCCCGGTCACAGACACGCACACACTTGTGTACACTCACACTTGGCACGCAGACGCTCACACGAATCGGCTGCACAGAGAGGCTCAGTGGCTTGCATTGCTCACACGCACGCCTTTTAGCAGACAGAGATAAACCTCTCTTTCACTCTCTCACACACCCACATAGATACACTCACACATGCAAGCACTTGGCAAGCACCAGTGGGGGTGACATAAAGGAGCATGAGCTGCTTCCTGTGAAACTACTGTACACATGCACATTCACACACACCAGCAAACGCATACAACCAGAGAAACAAAATCAACCACTGACCTTATTTTAAAGTATTGTTTTGATGAGGCTGGGTTTGTTGTTGTCCTGACCAATGACATTATCCGTGTCACAGTCTGATAGTCTTAACCTGTGGCTTAGGTCTCATCCCATGAACTCAAGTTGGGCGTCAATCCCATTCTCACATCTCCAACTAGATCATATTTTCATTTCATTTTTCATTGTATTGTTTATTTTGAGCTTGTGCACTCCATGTACAATACTTATTATATGCATTTCATTATATGTACACAGACATAGAATTTGCTATAAACGCTATATATAGAGGATATTACACAAACATGTATAGAGAAATATATCTAGAAGTACACATAAAAAGTATACATATAGAATATATATTTAGACATATGCATAGAGACTTTTGTTAAATGAATAGCTATAGTAAATATATGTATTGCTCTATAAGTTACAGTTGCAGAAAAGTGTATTACAGATGACAGTGTCTTGTATTACCTGAAACAGCTGTTTGATTAAGGAGTAATATGTTAAAAAGGCAACTAAAATTTTTAAAATCCCACCTAAGCACTTTTAGTTGTTTTTGGTCTCTTTTTACTATGTAGCTTATTTTATTGTTTATCTGATCACTTGTTGAGTTTTATCCAGAGTTTATGTTTATCAGACACTGTTTTTTTCTATTCTAAGTGACTTTTCTTGATCTTTAAAGAGTTAAGTTTCCTGACATTACAACAAATCAGTCAGTTTTTCAGCAACCCCTCTCCAAATTTGTTTTTAAACTGGTTTATGCAATTCGGAAATTTCCATCATCCATCAGCCCTGTCATTTGTATCAGCTTATTATTACAGTCTGTTTGCACGTTTGGTGATCCACAGTCCTGATCACATCATTAGATAATTGTGAATTACTGCGGCCTTTGAGCGGCCCGTGTGTGTGTGTGTTTGTAGACGGACAGATATGCGAGTTTGCGTGTGTGCTCAGATATTTGTATGTGTGCACATCTGAGTTGTTGACTCATGTTTTCAACTGAAACTCTATGCAAAGTGTATATTGCTCCACAAACAGGATATGCACCTGGTGGTGTCAACCCAAATTCTTCAGAGGCCCTTTGAGTGTGCTGCGTTCTCATACAGTCAGACAGGACCATCTGGCTCACTTGATAGAAACTCAACTGCAGTAGAAAATACAAGTGTCAGAATAATTAAGCCAGTATATTTGTATATTATGGGTTTTTTTTCGTCACAGTGAAAAGGTTTCGACCCTTGTCTCATTTTGCATCGCGCTCCAAGCATTTAGTTGAAACAGACTTTTGTATTTTGTCAGAATATATTTGTCACAGTGTTTCTGAGGTTTTTTCTCCAAAAAAACCCAAAAAAAACCCTTATCCCAAAACAAGTTTGACTGCTTGATAAATGGTTGAGTGAAAACACTGACGCAAAACATTCTCCTTCCAGAAACAGATGACTTATCTGAGAAATAGCAAATTATACCCCAGGACTCACTGGTTTTAAACTTACATGTGTTTAACCATTTACCTACAGGAAGAAAACACAGGTTGGTTCCTCATGGAAAAGTCTGTTTTATTATACCTCATCTTCTTCTATTGAAGTATTAACGTCACAGGTCAGGAGTGAAACATGTGCCCTGTGTGTGAGTTACAACTATTTTATTTTATTAATTTGTTTGATTTTTGAAATTTACAACAAAAGTCTCAAAATCAGCAGTTTGTTTATTTTTTGTAATAAATTTACTTTGAATGTAGGGATGTCACAATATGAAAATTTTATATCACGGGTTATTGTGACCAAAATTATCACGGTTATCATTATAATCACAGTATTGTTGAAATGTGCTCAAAATGTCCAAAAAGTACTTACATGCACACTGAAATAAACTAACCAAGTTTTATTCAAAAAAATGAAATAAAATAAAATAACATGCACAATGTATTTTGTTGGCAGAAACACTGTTCACCTGATATTAAAATGTAAAAGTATCAGCATATTTACTTTGGTAGAAATCAAATGTGTATACACCAACATTAAACAAAGTAATGTGGATGGAAAAACAATACAACCACATGGAAACAAATCCATAGTGCAAGTATTTAAGTATTACCATGAGTTTTCAAAATGCTGTAATTAATCACAGTTTTTATGATAATTAGAATTGAAATGATAATACTAATCATCAGGAATTTTATGGTAGTTTATCATTACTACTACATCCCTATTTGAATGTCATTTATGACAGTTTTAGGAAAGGAAAATATTATCAAACTTTTTTTGGGTTTTGATTTCATGTGAACAGAAAAAATCACTGATTAAAACAAGATCATTTCTTTTTTCCTTCCGCTGTAATCTTGGTATCAGTTTTACTGTAGCTCAGTTTGATGACACTGCTGACATCTTCTCAACTCTGTGTCATTTCAGGGCGCTGGGATGACAAGCAGGTTGCGTGGTGATTCTCTGACGACACTCCGTAAACCGTTCCGGTCGCTCAGTCATTTAGTCAAAGCTTTGTGTTACTCTGGGCGTATGTGAGAGCTCTTTTGATACTTTTCTTTGGAGACAGAATCCGGCTTGTCTTTTCAAGCACCCAAGTACACACAAGGGTGAAGGCATCACCGTGGTTACCGCAGCCAAATGATAACATCGTTAGCGATCTAAAGAGCGGCAGATGACTTAACAAGCTCTACTGTCGGTATGGCAACACAGGCCTGTTTTGCCTTCTGCTGCGTCTTGCGTGTGCAGTTGGACAGAAAAGAAAATGTATGAGAATTTCTGCGCGCCTGCATCTGATTATGGGCTGTACAGTCTATTGTAGTGTTGTGTATGTGTTCAGTGCTGAGCTGTTCCCATGTGTGTATGATCCATAGCACAGGTTAATCCCATCCATATGATAAGAAGGAATGGAAGTCTGGCTAATCCGCCTTAGTCATGAACTCAGCAGTAAGGAGGAATGTCCCAGTCATCGCTTCTAAAAGTTACACTTCAGTCATCTAATGTGGTCCAGTCATTTGTTAATGCATTTAAGGTGAAACACTACAGGTGAATAGGATACAATTTTAAAATAATAGATATCACCATGAAACTTCCTCAGTTGATTATTTACACAAGTACAACAAAAAATGTATTACAAGTTAAAATTTGTATGTTTAATTATGCAAATTGGGCATTATCTCATTAAATATGCATGATTTTTGGTAGATAAGGCCAGCTGCAAAATTATTTTTTTTATTTTGTTCACACACAAGATGAAAAAAAAAAAATACAGAGGGATTTTAGGATATCTGCTTTTATTACCTAGGAAATCAAAATATACTGTCCATAGCCTTAAAAAAGTTAATTTTCGTCATTTTTAAAAACTTAAAATGTCACATAAATCAGGCCAGAAATGATTTATTAACAAATACCTCTGTAAATATCTTCAGAATACTGCTAGGTGTATAAGTGTACAGTTTGGTGTACATAGGTGATACCGGTCATGACAGACTTCAGTAAACAGACGAAACTCTGCATGTCATGTTGGGATGCTCACTTCTTGGTAAATTTGGGAAAAACTTACTGCCACAAGTAAACAAACTGTAATAACATACACTTCTTAATGTATGTTTTCAACATTTTCTTCATAGCAGCTTGAAATAACACATATTGAAGAAAGAAACTGGCCCAAAATCTCAAAATTAACCACTGCATTAAAAATCTAGGTTTTTGCCTGCTGTGTCTTGCCTTGACACTCACTCTGTGAGTAGTAGAACATACGAAAAAACCAACATATGGGTTTTTTTTTTAAATTTTTCCATTATTTGACAATAGCTCTTAATATGTAGGTGAGGGAAAAATTTTAGAAGTTAAAAACACAGTGGTAATTTTTGAAACTGTAACTAAGTACTTGGTTTTAATGTGCGCGTGAGAAGGAGAAATACGATCACCTCTTTTGTCGGCCAGGTGTTGAAAGCCATGCTTGTCATTAAAAGACATAAAAAGTCACCGAGCACCAAGGGCAGAGCGACCTGACACCGAGGTGTGTGCGTGCATGCGTGAGTCTGCGTGTGTTTGCGTGTGTGTGTGTGTGTGTGTGTGTGTGTGTGTGTGTGTGTGTGTGTGTGCATTGACATCGTCGGGGATTCCATGTTACCTCACAGTGTTTTATGTCACGATTCAGACAGAATAAAAGCTGGTTGTGTCTATGAGAGCCTGCTTGCGTGTGTTGTATTGTGTGCGAACAGAAGCGCCGTCGGATAATCAGACTGAATGTGAGTGTGTGTGTGTGTGTGTTTGTCTATTACGTGTCAGACAACCCATGGCATGAATCAGTGGGGCGAGGTCTGGGTCGCTTGCCTCTGCTTACTCAGAGTCTGCCTTTAGCCTCTTATCCACTCATCCCTCCACCTTGCCTCCTGCGTCCTCTGTAATAGTTTGTTGTTGTATCTTCCTGCATCTGTGTTTCTTTGGCTTATCCTTTTGACCATCCTTTTACCTGTATTTATACCTGTTTACTTAATTTCAAGCTTTTTTTTTTAAGAAAGCGGAGCCCTGCAGTATCCCCCTTCCTGTTTCTCCAGTGTTTTTCCTTCTCTTCTTTCTACCAGCTCCTTTTTATTGTGTAATTTTTCAACTCAAACCCATGTATCTTTCTATTTGCCCCCCCACCGCCACCTCTTCTCTCACATTTTGTACCCTCGGCTGGTGTAAATTTCCAAAGAGAGCGCCAAAGGACTGAGAGAGGACACCCTGAACTAAGAGCTTAATGATCCAGTGTAGAGCAGGACACACTCTCTTAGGAACAGTCCAGGACAAGCAGGCGTCAACGCTGAGCATGTTTTCCTTGTATCTACGTGCATATGCGATCGACTTCACGAAACCCCACAGCCTTTAGAATGACAAAGCACATTCAACTGAGACAAACAGATAACCCAAATGTAATAAAGGGAATTAAATGAACCCATGACATCAAGGTGTGTGTGTGTGTAAAAGAAGCCTTCGTCAGCAGATTTGCTTGACTGACTGACTTATCTAGGCGTAACTGGATGAGGATTGCGTGTATGTACATGAATGTTTCGAAAGAATGTGTGTGTGTGTGTGTGTGTGTGTGTGTGTGTGTGTGTGTGTGTGTGTGTGTGTATGAGTGTTAGTGTTATTTTTTTTTTTT
>JAPTGZ010000006.1:15189790-15200103 GCA_029814645.1 Fowleria isostigma
AAGCAAAATATGTTTTCATTAGGTTTTTTTTGATGGGGTAGTTAAAAGGTTAATGAATTATTTTCTATGTTTATTTTATTTTTTTTCCCAATACTGGTTACTTCAAAATAAATGAATGAGAACAGGCTGCAAATCAAACTGGGGAAAAATGTGCCATGTCCCCAGTTATGCAATATTCAAGAGTGAATCTAATAAATGTAAATGAATCTTCTACAGGTGATTCCATAAAAAAACTTAACTTTAAACCACTAATAAAGTCTTTAGAAACTCAGTGTTTTTAATATCCTTTTTTTAAATTAAAATAAATATGCATGAAGTAGCCTCATGAAAACTTCATTTACTACACAGTAGATGCTGACTTCTGTATCAATTTACATTTATCGAATCATTTGTAGGTAATGATTAAAAACTAGGGGTTCCATTAAATAAAAACCACTACAGTTTTTTATGTTTGTGATTTTGTTTTAAGCACATACTGTATTTCTGTCTCCCCTCATTGGTGCATATAAAACTAAATTGCAGTGCTTACTCATTCCATTAAAGTGCCTCCACATGTTTCCTTCAGTCCAGTATCTGATACCTTTGTTCCTCTTTCTCTTTAGGACTTTGGGGGGCCTGTCTTCTCCACTCCCCTGCTCCTCTTCCTCCTCATCCTCCTCATCTATGGACCTGTCAGCGTCTCATCCTCTCTCGCCGACGACGACAAACCCTCCCAGCCTTTTCCCTGAAACGTGGTTGCCCATGGCGATGAGCCAAGACTTCCTGCAGGTGCCAGTGTCCCGTGACGACCGCAGCTACCGGACAGTGTACAGCCTGTTCCACAAGACTGTCTCGGAGACAAAGTTCAGGATCATCAAGATCCTCCGAGTGCAGAACCCCTTCTTGTGGGAGAAGTACAAGAGGTGAGGTGTACAGAGAGAGCAGTCGCCGAAGAGTTTGAGTTGAAAACATTTTTTCAATTTAGATACTATCTTAATCTCACCACTAAATCATTTCCAGTAATCATAAACATTTCTCATGACACCATGTGTTCTAAAACAGAGTAAGAAAGGAAAAAATTCTGTCAAAATTAGAAATGATTGTTTCCATATTGGAGCATCTGTATTGTTTTGTCATGTATTTTTCCCCTTAAACTTTCTGTGGTGCAGTTGTGATGTTTGATTTTGGCCCATTTGCGGTTGACACTTAACTCACTAGAGGATTATTCTGAAGCTGATCTCATGGTAATGGAACAGTTTTAAAGGTTGCATGTATTTTGTTTGATTGATCAACTCAGTCTAAGGATCTGACAGCATTTGGTAGCATAAAGACAAAAAATAAAGTCGATTTTTTTTTTTTTTTTTTTGCACTTTTTTGAAGTGAAAATGGTGTTGTAGTTGTGCAGAAATATTCATGTAGTGTGGTTCTGTGTTCTTTATCAGTATTGTTTGTCTTATTTGTGCATATTTTGCTGTTATGGCACATGTTTGTATTGTTAATAGTTTTTGTCCAGATTTCTGTCAGTGACCTCAAGAATATATAAACTCAACTGCATGTGTACGTGCAGACAGAACCAGGACCTAAAAACATGACTTAATGGAACATATGTGAGAGGGGATGTAAGCGTTTCACTGGGGAAGCATACCCAGGTCTCACTGTATATGGTTTTTGTACTGTAACTTTAATAATTTTAAGATGCATTAAAATCTAGTCATGTCTAGATATTTAGTCAGTTAATGTGCATACTGAGCTTCGTAAAGATTGATGCATCTGTTTATGAGTTTCGCTGGTCACACACACACAGACACAGAGTGTAACTACAAACACAGGATGGATGCAAAACAATATGAGAAGAGGAAGGAAAGTGAGAAAATAGGGCAAATGGGACCAGCTGTGTAAGACTTCGTGAGAAACACTCGGCGGTGGTGTGTGAACTCAGTGGATCGAGAGATGCTTGGTGGCGGTGATGTTCCTGTCGTGAACAGAGAGGGCTAACCGCTGTGGTTAGAGCAGGTCCTATCAGCTGTGACAGTTAAACACTCCCACACTGATGGGTACCACACGCTTTCACAATGACTGACAATGGCTTAGTAGTGTGTTTGTGCGTGTGTTGCAGGGAAAATGATGCCCCCTCTGAATGTCGGTTGAGTCTTTTTTTTTTTTTTCCTTCCCATACAACAGGGAAACCGTAACTGCCTGTTTGTGTGTGTGTGTTGCTTTGTGAATGGTTTGTTACTGCTGTTGAACAAAGCTGAGCTGCTCCTGTCAGAGTAAGAGACGTTATGTTTTTTTTTGTTTTTTTTAATGGGATGGGTGTAAATTGAAGGGGGTGTTAATGCGTGCATGTGCTCATGCTTGGATGCGTGCAGTGTCAGTCTGTGTCAGTTGGTGAGCTGCAGGGTCAAAGGAGGTCATGCCTCGGTCACAGCCTCAACGCTTTCGCCTCTGCATGCCTGATTGATCCGCTCGCATCAAACTCGCTGCTCTTGTGTTGCTCAAGACTGGATTAGGCTAAACGTTCTTACAGGGTGGAGAGTAAACAAGGTTACTGAAATAAGATAACTGCTCATAGATGATTATTAATTCATTACCTGCAAAGGCATCAGACATAATGAGAACATAATGAAGACCAAGGTAGAAAGGGAATGCTACTGTTTATTTCTCAGGCCCATCCACCTCATAGTTTTTGTCTCTCTCTGCCCAAACAGGAAGAAGGAATACATGTCACGGCGTATGTCAGAAATGGACCGACTGCTGAGCGAGCGCCATCTTTTTCACGGCACCTCAGCCGATGTGGTGGAAGGCATCTGCAAGCACAACTTTGACCCGAGGGTCTGTGGAAAACATGCGACGATGTTTGGCCAGGGCTCCTACTTTGCCCGCAAGGCGGTCTACTCCCACAACTTCTCCAAGCGCTCACCCAAAGGTGTCCACTGCATGTTCCTGGCCAAAGTCCTCACTGGCAGGTATGTATACTGCAGTTTGTAAAGTAGATTATTTGTTGTTTCTTATTATGGTTGAGACTTTTCTCATGTTCAGACTTGCAATAACATTCAGGCAGTTTTATAAAAAAGAAAAATAAGATGTTGCCTATTTTAAGCATCTGAAACTATCCGTTAATGCATACTTTTGTAGATTTAACAAGCTGCTCATAGATTTAAATTATCAATCTATAACCTAATACAACTAAATATTAGGATTTAGTAACTCCAGTTCACAGGAAATAGTAAATGTGTTTGGTTTTTTTTATAATTTCATGTAACTCAGTAGTTTTATGTAGTTAAACTGGCATTTAGCTTTGATGGTTCAGTATCTAAGCAGTTAGAAAAATAAGTTTCTTGCTGTTTTTTTTCATATAAGCCTTGTTGGAGCACCATGTCTTATTCATAAAATGGTAATAGAAGCACCATTATGTTGGCAAATGCTAAATTAAAGCCGTATGTGTCTTTGCCCGGTTAAGGTTACATGTTTTGCTGTGCCTAAATGTGTTTTAGTGTGTTTGACGCCAATCGTCCCTTTAGCACTTATACTCCTGCGCAAAATATCTCCTCTGACCTTTTGCTCTTTCACTCTTAAGT
This sequence comes from Fowleria isostigma, assembly GCA_029814645.1. NCBI lineage: Eukaryota > Metazoa > Chordata > Actinopteri > Kurtiformes > Apogonidae > Fowleria > Fowleria isostigma. The sequence continues at coordinate 15,193,348 of JAPTGZ010000006.1, forward strand.
GCTTTCAAATTAAATTTACACAACACATCACTGTTCATTTGTATCATGGAAAACCGGAGGTTATTTTCCATAAATCATCGTTCAGTCATCATTTTTCCCAGAGTCCCTAAAATGCAAGTCAAATTTGGAGCCACACATGTAAAACAGCTGATTTGGCTGAAGCCATCATTCATCACCAGTTTTTTGGGTTTTTTTTAAGCTGCAGCAGGCAGTCTGTGGTGCGCCCAGAGGATGGTGTGGTGGCAAAAAAAAGCCTTTGTTAGGAACCACACCGCACACCCTCCCCAACCTAAACCTGGGTTCAATCTGTGCCACGGCGCAGACCGAGACATTACTACCAGACTTGAGGAGGGATACAGACCAATAAAGAAGTTATCTGTCTTCTTGTATCTGAAGCTATATCTGGCAGACAGACGCTTACGTCTCTACCTGCTGTCTCTGTAGCTGAAAATGTTCTTATTTTAAAGTGTATTATTTATTACCCCTGAGAAAGAAGCATGGAGATTGATGGATTACAGGTCTTGTGAGGTTGGCATTAATATTTAAGGAAGGACAAACAAACTGGTTACAATGCACTGGCTCATTTCATATACTTACAGTTCTTTCATTTTGTGCACTTTCAGCATATGCGTATATTATTTACGGTGCTCTAAAACACATACATGAGCAGCAGCCTTGTTGTCATAAAATTTAGAGCAGCTCTCACTCGAAGATGCTAAATTATTCTTCAGACTTCAGACTGGCAGTACTGAATGAAAATCTGTTTGCTGCATTTTTACTTATGAAAAGTGGAAAGACTGTTTGTCAGACACATGCAGACCATGTTAAAGAGCCAGAATGATAATCCAGTCCACCTACCCAAGGATGTAAATACTTAAAACCATATCATTGATGTACTCACTGTCCTGTTTTCTGTCTTTGTGCAGGTTTACAGTAGGAAATCCTTCCATGCGGCGGCCTCCACCCATTAACCCCCGTGACCCCTCCAGTGACCTTTATGACTCTTGTGTGGACAACTGGGTGGATCCCCAGATCTATGTGATCTTTAATGACGACCAGAGCTACCCCTACTTCATAATCCACTATGAGGAGGTATCCAGCACAGTCGCCGTCTAAGACCTGGGACGAGCGTTTGCAAATACATACTCCTATTTTGTTTGAGTTTGTTAAGGTGCCAAATGGGTGGAGTTTGTCACAGAACATGAAAAAGAACAAAGTTTAGACTATAAACTGAAATTTAAAATACCATGATTTATCACCTAATGAAATCTTGGAATCGCTTTGTTAAATGAAACTTCACCCACGCAGTGCTTTAAATGGCTTAAAACAAAGTGTAAGACACAGTTTGCAAATAGCATGTGATCCAGGTCTGCAAGCATCTGGATCCAACCAGACTGGAGGAACAACAGACTGGTCCAGACCAGACTAAACTGGACTAACAAAGGACAACACCTGTTTTATCCAGTGTTCAAAGGTGGTGGATGACAACTGGCAACAGCTGCGACCACAACATGCTTGACTGGACTCATACGTCGGTCTTCGCAATCCAGGATAAGCAGGAGCCGAGCAGTGATCATTGGACACAAGAGGATTTAATCTACCTTATTGATCTGGAAAAACGGACCCAGTCCCCTTATCATTTTGACTCGGTACCTAGATACACGGCCGTAGACAGTTGGTTCCACACTGCTGTAGACAGTAGCGTCCTGCCAGTACTGTGAATGACCAAGTGGTTGGATTTCTCTGAGGAAGCAGTAAGCAACCAATTAGTGGCTTCCACTCTTTTGTAGAACAACTATGTTCCCTTCAACCCTTCAGTCTCTTACAAAAATCTTACTTGAGTGTTCATCCAGCCTCTGGCCCGTACTTTTTTTTTTTTTTTTTCTAACTGTATGTGCTGCGTGTTTGAGTCTTTTAATTTAGTGGACATGAATCTTGTGGCCTCTTCAACTAGACTTTTCAATGGATGTCCACATAAACCTCCAGGCAGAAAGTTTTGCATGACGCCAGTGCTGCTCCAGTTGGCGTGTTTGCCTTTGCGCCCCACCACTTTGGTTCCTCATGGGGGGATTGAAGAGTGTACAGTTTCACACTGAGACTACGCCGCTGCAACAGAGTAGCGTTTTGTCAACAGAACCGAACTCCCTGAAGCTCATCAATCCTGGAACGCTCCCGCTCTGAGACAGTAGACATGTTTTATTGAGACAAACTGTACAGATGTTCTCTTTGTTTATATTTGAACTGTGTGCCTTTTGTTCATAAAAATGTTTATTTATGTTAAATGTAACATTGATTAAATAAAGAATCAAAAAGAGAAAATGAGCAAATGGCTAATGTGCTATATATCTGCATCACATTGACTTTAATGTGACAGTTATGGTGTTTTGTTAACGTCCCTCTGAAACATGATCGCAAACCTTTAGCCAGTAAATATTCAGCTGACGTACTGAAAAGTAAGCATGCTCTCAGTTTAATTCTTCAAAACTAATATACAGAGTAGAAAAGCAATTGAAGAAATTCCAATTGTTTATCGACACATTTGTTTCCTGAGGAGGTCTTTAATGTTGTTGCACAAATCTTAAAAAGGAAAGATTAACTTTGTCAGCCATCTGCAGTCGACTCCACAACTGGTCACAATAAGAGTGAAATTTTTACAGCCGGCGGTTTCTAGGAGAGTTTTGTTTATGCGATTATTTCTTCTTGTTTGGTTTCAGTGGTATTCAAATCAGAAGAGAACTCTCCCATGCTCTGCCCTCCCTTTGTCTACTACCCCCAGCTCTCCTCCTCCTCCTTCTTGTCTTCCCCCCCTCTTCTTCCTCCCCAGCAGTGTATTATCTGAGCGCCATGCCTAATGCAGTCCAGAGGGAGGCTGGCGGAGGCTTCTATCCCAACCCAGAGACGGCTCACACAGGGCACAACAGCAGACCTCAGCACCGCACCGGCTCCCCCCTTCCTCCTCCTCCTCCTCCTCCTGCTCTGACTCCTCTTATTCAGTACAAACACTTCTCATTTCTCTGGCAAACTTCACTTAATTTTTTCTCTAATCCTTCTATCCAACCTTCCTTTATACACTGTTTTTTCCTCAGACTGTGTTTTCAAGGCCAGTAAATCAGACCGTCCTTTCTTTTGGTCTGGGATGTTTACATTTTACATTAATATACAGTCAAACTGTATATTCTACAGTTCAGTACTGTCAATAGCCAGGCATTTGTCTGTTGCCTTTTGGGAAAAGGGCTGTAAAGTCGTCATCCTGCCCTGCTTCTTTCCTGCATCACAACAAAACAGGTTTAATAGTATCTACAATAACCTTTAGGTCTTGTGTATTACTATATATACCTTCCTTCATACACTGTTTTTCCTCAGAATGTGTTTTCAAGGCCAGAAAATCAGAAAGTCCTTTCTGTTTCGTCTAGGATGTTTACATTTAACATTGCGTACAATCAAACTATATTCTACAGATTCAGTACTGTCAAAATCCTGGCATTTGTTTCTTTTATAGTTTGGAAAAAAGGCTACAAAATTGTGGCACTACCCGGCTCTTTCCTTCATCATAACACAACAGGTTTACTAATATCTACAGTAACCTTGGGTTATTATATATTGCCATATACAATAATTTCTTTCTCTTGCAAATTTCACTTCATTTTTGACCATTTTTAACCTCTGCATTTTCAAGGTGACTTAAACAGCAAGGTCCTTCTTTTTGAACTGGGATGCTTACGTTTTTCACTAATATTCAGTAGATATCTGTATTCTACATTTCAGTACAAAGATCTGTCAATTAAATATTTTCCTTTGCAATCTGGAAAGACAATTAAAACTACAAATAGTTATGCTTTATGTCATCACAACACAAGTTTACCAGTATCTACACTAAGCTGGAGTTGTTGTACAGTCGCAGAATAAATTATTAGACTATCAAAAGTTATCAATAACAATGGTTATTCAATCATGTACTAAATTCTGTGCGTATCATGTGACTAAAACAGACAGAAAAGAAAACATGGAATGTCTAAAAACACTAATTTTGTCAGTGCCATAGATATTAATGGAAGAACTATGTGATTTTGGTTATTATCAAGAAAACCATGGAAAATGGATAGATATCAGCTCTTAAATTAAACTCTTATGAGCTATTTTTTTTGTTACCATTATATGTGTCCAAACAAATGTACATTTACTGTACCAAGCATTAAAATGAACACGAAATTGAAGAAAACATAGAGTAGTCTAATCATTTTTTCCAAGACTGTATATTTTATATTTTAATACAAAGCTATGTATTTTTTTTTCTCTTTGCAATTTAGAAAAACAATTAAAACCACAAAATAGTCATGCTTTATTTCATCACAACACACGTTTACTAGTATCTACACTTAGCTGGAACTGTGGTATATTATCTTGTGTACACTCATTTAAGGCAAGACATGGCAGGCAAAAACTTTGATTTTTTTTTTATGCTGATCAATTTTGATATTTTTAGCTAGTTTACTCCTTCAGTGTGTGTTCTTTCAAGCTGTTATAAAAAAAAATGTGGAAAATATACATTAAGATGTTTATTTTATTACAGTTTGTTTACTTGCAGCAGTAAGTTTCTCCTGAATTTACCAAGAGGTTATAATTCCTACACGACATGCTGAGTTATTGAAATCTGTCATAACCGGTGTCACCTATGTACACCAAACTGTACACTTATACACCTAGTAGTACTTTGAAGGTATTTACAGAAGGACTTCTTAATAAGTCAGTCCTGCCCCTATTTATGTGACATTTTAATTTAAACAAATATGATGAAAATTAACTTTTTTTTTTAAAGCTATGGACAGTATATTTTGATTTCCTAGGTAATGAAAGCAGATATTCTAAAATCCCTCTGATTCTTTTTTCATTTTGTGTGTGAACAGAAGGAAAAAATATATTTGGCACCTGGCTTTATCATGTGTTCATATCTATCTTCCAAAAATATATGCAAAATAGTACATATCTAATGCAATAATGCCTGATTTGCATACAGTAATCAAACATACAAATTTCAGAAACTTTCACATCTTTTTTTTTTTTTTATAGTTGTTTAAATTATCAACTGAGAAAGTTTTATAATAATATCTATTATTTTAAAATTTGACCCTACCTGCCCCTATTTATGTGACATTTTAATTTAAACAAATATGATGAAAATTAACTTTTTTTAAAGCTATGGACTATATATTTTGATTTCAAGCCAATATTCTAAAATACCTCTAATTCTTTTTCATTTTGTGTGTGAACAAAAGGGAAAAAAAATATATGGCACCTGGCTTCATCATGTGTTCATATCTATCTACCAAAAATATATGCAAAATAGCACATATTTAATGTAAAAATGCCTGATTTGCATAATCATACAAATTTCAGAAGCTTTTACATTGTTTTTTTTAATACTTGTGTAAATAATCAACTGAGGAAGTTTTATAGTAATATCCATTATTTTAATATCTGACCCTATTCACCTGAAGGGTCTTGTCTTTAAATACAATTACTGTTGGAAATGTATGGAGGAAAAAAAATCCACCACAGTGACTGACGACCTGTGTCTGTATGATCTGATTTGTGTTTATCTGAGAATCCTCATCCATCAGCACTTTTTCCGGTGGTGCGTTTCACTCCCTTTTCCTGCCTTTCTTTCTTCTCCTGGTTCACCCCTTCTGTTTCTCTTGTGGTGCTCCCTCTCTCCCCTCATTCACCCTGGGGTCACTGTGTCGTGTAAGGCTGTCATGCTGAGCTTTGGGTTTTTTTTTTTTGGCAGAGGAGAAGTGGGGGGGGGAGGTAGAGATGGGATGGGATAGGATGGGATAGGATGGGGTGAAGTGGGATCTAGAGGGAGGAGGAGGAGGAGGAGGAGTCATTTTGCTCTCTTCGTGCCTCCTCGCTGAGCTGCGTGCCTGTCTGCTCTTCTCATGTGCATGCAAGATCGTGCAGGTTGCCCTCTATTTGCCCCCATCTCTCTCTATCTCCCCTGCTTTCCCTCCACTCCTCTTAATCTCTCTTACAGCCTTTCGTTCTCTGTCCACTTCTTTTTTTTTTTTTTCCAATCTCCTTTTCCAACCTACCCCTCTCATCAGCTCTTAACAGCTTAAAATCCTTTTGCCCTCTCATCTTAACAACTCTAGCCTGTTCCCTCTCGGTCTCTGTCTCTCTGTGAGTCATGCAGCGGGCATTGGCTGCGTTTGCTTGCCTGACTGCCCTCCAGGAATTGCTTCTGGTGCACAAAAAGCTCGACTTTGTAAACCTGCTGGCTGGGGTTAGAAGAGGAAAGAGGATGAGGAAAAAACATTTGGAGAAAAAAAAAAAAAAAAAATATATATATATATAAGGGCATGAGAAGAAACACAAGAACATGTAAAAGAGGAAAAAAATGAAGAGATGGGTTTGCAGGGAGATGTTTGTGTGAGAGAAAACAAGTGAAGTGTTGCCATTCTAACAGTAATGACAGACCTGTAAATTATTCAGAGGAGTCAAGATTGTTTGATGCATCCCTGTTAGAACTGCACAATATATCGTTTGAGCATTGTCATCGCAATGTACGTGTGGGTAATAGTCACATCGTAGGTCCTGCAATGTAGGAGGCAAATGAACTCAATGTGTTTTCATTTAATTTCAAGGGCACCTGACACACAGCATTGGAAAATGAGCAATAAATAAGACAAAATCACTGATAACAGAGAAGAAAACCACAGAAAATGAAGAAAATCACTGAAGAATGAAGAAAAAAAATCA
>JAPTGZ010000006.1:15209435-15227644 GCA_029814645.1 Fowleria isostigma
ACTTGTGATTGGTCCAGTATAAAATAGACTGTGCATATGCAGTGCATTGCAGTGACTGGCCCAATTCCAGACTGTTTACTCAGTATCCAATACACCGGATGAATGGCCAAGCTAGGTAAAATACAGAGACTGAATTTCCCTGTGGGGATAATAAAACAAGTTAACCTTCAGGTTTAACCTTAAAATTTAGTCTGAAATTTATGGTGAGTCTGGTAAAGTGGTAAAGTTAAAGTTAAACAATTATGTAGTGAGTTAAATAAAAATGAAGTTCACAGTAAGTACTACTTTATTTTCACTTACATTCATATTAGTATTCAGAAAGTTAGTTTAATCTGTAGTTAAAAACTGTGATAAGGATAGTTAAAAGAAGAGAAGAATCATTTTCATCATCATCTTTATTTCCAGACTCAGGAGTCCATTTAAAACAACAAACACAAATACAACAAATACAATAAATTAAAAAAAAAAAAAAAATCACAGGGCAATTAAAAAACACAAGATAAAGGCCCAAGATAAAACCACAGGGTAAAAACACAGTCAGAACATCACTAATATTATAAAACATTACCAATATTATACAAAAGACAACTGTACCAGTGTCGCCACAAGGAGGACTGGTATCGCACTGAACTATGACTTGGATTGATTTTACTGAGTAATTATGTTATGTCAGTGTAGAATATGATTATGTAAGTAGTTACTGAGATAAAACATTTTTCATTGTGTCCTGTGTCTTATTCTGTACCGGCAACATTATGCTTTGGGTTTCTATGTGTTTCTCTGTGTTTGTGTGTGAGCAGTGCAAACAGACTCACACAATGTAAATGCGCAGCTGGCAACACCTCAGCTCTCCAAGTGTCATTCACTGTGCCAGTGCTCGTCCCCATGGCAACATTATCAAAAGTTCAGCAGCCATGTGGCAGCTGTCTTATGTGTTCCAGCGAAATGGCCATTCAAATGATGATTTGAATAAATATGCTCTTCCTATCCATTCAAATTCTGATATGTGGAGCTGTGGCTGAGAACACAGTGTGCGATATGGAACAGCGTGTTACACAAGAGAGCAGCCTGGTCTCTCTGGGTGTTCGGTAAGCCTTCATCTGGGGATTTAGTCAAGGAGGAGTGGAAGGAGGGAGGAGGCAGGAAGGGTGAGGGCCAGCAGGGGCTCATTCCCAGTGTATACAGGTGGAATTAATGGGAAGCTACAGGAAAAGACTGAATGTGTGCACACCCCCCCTAAGGCCTTAAGGATTATAGCTCATGTGCGCACATATCACACACACAAGTTGTGTTTCCACATGTTTAGGAGAAATTACATTGAATTCCATTCACTTCCTAGAAATTGAATTTAACTGCCTGTGTCTTTAACTGTGTCTGCGCTCTTTTGAGAAAAGCTAAACCAGTCCAGTTGAACCAAGAAGAACTACCAAGAAGAATGATGACCTGGGCAAATAAGAACCCACACAGACATCTTGCAAAGCAATTAGGGACAGACGTACAACTGGTACGGGAACATGAACAGACAACCAGGAAGTTGGCAGAGTTCAGAAACCATCTGCGCTTTAACCTGAGATGTAGACAACATTCAAAAGAGCAAACCAGTCCAGCTGAACCAAGAAGAACTACCAAGAAAAAATGTTAATTGTGTTTTAATGATATCCAACTCTAAACTGTACCCTAATCTAGTCTTAACTTACCAACTATAACAGTAAAACATAGCTGAACCCTATTTTTTGGCCCCAGACTTACATCCATATAACACACACAATCCACGGTATGACACACACACACACACACACACACACACACACACACACACACACACACACAATACACAGACTTTTCACAAAAGCTCTCTTTTCTTGTCTTATACTGATTCATATTCCAAAACATGGTTTTTAATTTCTCACACCCAGGACATTAGAAACCTTTCCACCCTGTATTTACTAAAGACCGTGACACATTCACTTTGTACACCTTGAACAATTAGATGATCCAGTCCACTGACTTAATGCCAACTGTTGCCAAATGGTGTCTGGCATATGATTCAGTACACCAAGTCTATTTTCACATTCTGTACTGCACTGTTTCTTAATATAATAGGCTGCTGTTCTCAACAAACTGTGTCTGGCCACTCCCAACATGATAAATAAACTTGCATGTCTTGTTCGTCCATTAAACTCCACTGCTAAAAATGTTACGGCCTATTCCTGAACATGAATGGCACACAGACTCCGATGCTGCTCTGGAGATACTGATGGACTGACTATGGCAGTTTTATTTCCATCACCTGCCCATCTCAGGTTCCTGGTAACAGAGGGTCTGGTTTGTCCACCGACTGTAACAGTTCACTTATATACTACTTAAGAATTCAGTACTTTCAGAAACTTTACAAAAGTGTGATAGTGTTATAATATTATGGAGTATTACTCTATTTTAGGAGTGTATTTGTCAATTTAAAGTCAATTTAGATCAGTGGTTCCCAACCTTTTTTGGCTCATGTCCCCATTTTAACATCACAAATTTCTGGTGACCTCAGGCATTCAAAGCAGCAAAAATTTTTAATAGAATTAATGTTTTTATTAAGTAATAGTTTGCTACACTATGTTACAAATATATGTTAATTTTAGATGACATTTAGGATATATAATGTACATTATTATGGAGGCAGAAAAGCCAGGTTGAGATTACTGCTCAAAGTGAGAATTTTATTTCCTTGGTCAGGATATGTACAGTCAGTGGAGCTTGTATTTACAAGGCTGCAAATTAATAATGAGCAAAAAAATAACCCAACCTTTTAATTAGAAAAGAGGTGCAGCATTTTAAACTGGCCAAAATGAACATTTGAAAGATTACCAGTATCACAGTGTCATTCAAGACTCAGAATCATTAAAAAAAAAAATGTTTTATTTTATTATTTTTTTTTAATTTTTTGTCAATTACAAGAAATTTCAGGCAACCCCATTTGAATTTCAAGTGACCCCACACGGGGTCACGACCCCAAGGTTGAAAAACACTGGTTTAGATACTTCATATATTGGATAGATTACAGTACTGCTGACTTTTACTCTTGCTAAACTCAGTCTGAGGCCTAAAATGGTCAGGGAGTCATTTTTGTTTTAATGGGCAGGGCAAAATACTCAACAAAATCTATCATATGGGAATTAATGTTCCTAATTTAAATGAAAGATAAGCACTTTTTCACTACACTGGTCTGTTAATCCCAAATGCAGTGTGTGCTCTTTTTTTGAAAGTAATAATGATTGAATATTATAATAAAAATGAAGATGCTTTTACATTTGAGGATATGTATTTTGCTATACTTTGGGTTTTTAGGAGGCACCACATTGAAAATAAATAAATAAATGAGTGCGTAAGAATGACAGTATTTGCCTCTGACATGTAGAGAGGTAAAGTTAGAAGCACAAACCCAGAAAAGGAAGGTATAGAAAATGTAGTGGCAATGTTAAAAAAAAAAAAAAAAATGTGTTTCATAGCAGCCAGTGTGAACTTACCATGTTGGTTATGTCAACTTAATTTGATTCAGACCTGAGACACATTCAAGAAAAAGGTGGATCAGGAAATCCAGAAACAACAATGATTAGAAACAGGTGGTACAAATGCAACAACCAGGAAATGAGTTCTTAGTTACATTCTTCTACTTAATAAACCTGAGAATCGGAGCAAATCTTCACACTGTGAAAACTGGAACCAGGATTGTAAGTATCATCTCAAATAAAAAAACATGTATTACTGCATCTGTCACTGCTGTGGTTCCGTACATTAAGTAAACTATACCGTCTACAGAATCATTTTCTCTGTGCAGTAAATAAAACAGAAAACAGAGATAATGGAATAAAGTAAAGTGATTGAAAAGATGATGAAAAGCCTGTTGATGGAGAGTATAATGGACTGGAGATGCAGCTAACATTACAGTTTCTTGCTTATTCTCCTCACTCCTTGCCCTCTCATATCGTTCATGCGGGAAGCACTGTGCAGAGGAAAACAATGAGAACTAAAGAGAAAGACTGAGTAAGAGTACGTAAGGAAGAAAGGAGGAAAAAAAATCAACATTTCCTGTCTCAGGGTGTATGCTGGAGGAAGAGTGGGCACCGCTGTGAGAGGGGGTGGTATGCATATTTGAGAGTGTGTGAGCCATGCGTACGTGCAGTGAGGAGTGTGAGCCTTGGTAGAGGTGGGGATGCAAGAACAGGATGCACGGCCCTTGAGGAATGTACAGCCTGGTGGCACGTCTGTGAAACTCATCCCTCTCTCCCTCCCTTCCTCCCTCCCTCCCTCCCTCCCTACAACGTTCTTTTCTCCCCGTTTCTCCCTACTTCCCAGGTAATAGGAAAATTAAAGGAGACAGCATAAGAATGAACCTGAATGGTGAGAAAGGCCCTTTGGGATCTGGAGTATTATGAAAAGGTCAAAGAGATTGCCTTCAAAGGTGACAGATGGCGTAAGAGGGAGACAAGTGCAGTCAAAGTACCCAATGGCATCATTCCTCTTTGCCCTCAAAGCCTCCGCAGCAACGTAAAACTGATGAGTTCAGTGCTATACGTCACGTCTTGCTGTCGTAGCGTGAGTCACAGACCCGGTGCTCTCAGGGGAGCTCTGTGGAAGACTACGATTTGCAACTCATGACATTAAGGGTTGCCGTGTTGACATTTGTGTCACATACTGCTGCCTCTCCCCCTCCTGAGTGCATTTAAACATACCTTATAGAGGAAAAGTCATAAAAAAGTCCTTTAAACACACTACAACCTCGTGACTTCTAATTGTATCATTTCCGTTACACCTGTGCTTTTACCTTCTATGTCGCTGCAGCTCTTATATCAGGCCAAATCTTTGTTTTTTTAGACTTGTAGCCTTGGGCATGTTCCCTTCCCATTCATTTCATCCACATTCTTTTGCCATGTAAAAACTCTCCTCCACCATTTTGCTCTCAAACCCCCCCTTTCTCTTCTCTCCCTTCACTTCATTCCCTCCATTTTCCCCCTGAAAACAGCTGCTCTCCATTCGTCCTGATTATCCTGGAGACCAGAACAGAGCAGACCATGTAACAGAGCAGCACAGACTGCATTTTATTTACTGTGCTGCATGCTGCTTAGCTCTGGCTGGATAACTAGCCACAGCAGGCCTGCATTCCAGCCTTCTGCAGTCAGCCTGCAAACTCTGTATAATACTTTACAATCTGTAGTTAAAGTGACCACCTTTCATGTAGCGATGCTGTGGTGGAATGGGCTGCACAGAAAAATATTTAGGTGTAGGAGATCATTACATGTTAGTAGATGAAGGTTAGTCCTTGTCCAGTGATCTGTATGTAAGGCAGAGGTGTCAAAAGCATTCATATTCATTCCTCAGGTAGATGTAGAGAGGGTTTAAAAAGATTTCTCTAGCAATTGAGGTATCAACTCAAGCTTTTTTACTCAAATAAAAGTGTAAAAGTTCAGGTTTCAAAACTACATCCCCAAAAAACATTTTTCTGAAGGTCACAATGACTATAATATTATATTGAAATATTAATGTTGATAAATGTAGGATGAACTAGTCTACCTGTTTCAGCCGCATACATACCCACTGAAAATGAAGGCATTTTAGTTCAATGCAAATGTATTAAAGAACCATATGTGTACAACTGAGCATTAACATGTGTTTCATGGAGCAGAAGATATGATGACTCGTTGAATATGAGTATTGGAATGGTGCAAAAAGTCAGGCACAATGGATCGCATTCAACCCAATAGGGTATCGGAATGGTATATGTTTATACTTCTAATCCCACCACAATCAAATTTACTCTATCCGGATGGCACCATTTATCTGGAGAGTTGTTTTTTTTTTCAAATTATTTTTATTTTGATGACAAGCTGAAATATTAGTAACATGGCTATTTTTTCAAATGTAAGAGCAGAAAGTTCAGATAATTTCATGAAAATGTAAGGAATAGAAATAAAAAGTTGGCTGAAAAATAATTATCCAGTAAAGTATAGATAACCAACATTTCTACTTGAGTAAGGTAACAAAGGGACACCTCTGGTGTAAGGCATGTTGAAAGCATGCAGGACTTCTTCCAGTAGTTGAAATTTGAGCCATTCACGACTAATCACAAAATCTAAATGCACTAAAAACATTAAACCGAAACTTAATGATATAAGTCTTTTACTGATGTCTGTATAAAATATTTTGTAAATTCTTCATGTTCGACTAAAATTAAATATATTTCCCTGGGCAAAATAAAAAAAAATATGTCTCATAATAGCAAGGATAGATTTCTTTCATCCACATCCATTATTTTGTGATAAATAACATTTTAGCCACCATCTGTCACATTAACAGTTTATTTTTAATCATTTAGGTTACATTATCCACCAATATATAAAACACTGTCTTAGTTTAGTTTGATTGAAAACAGTTGATGTATTGTAGTTTGTTACAATAGAATGTTTCTAGACTGTGTGCATTGACTGTTTTATGTAATGTGTTTTGCATTTTGTCCCCATGTCTTGCATGAATGACTTTATCATCATGACATAAATTCAGTGTGAACTGCTTGATTGAGGTTATGAAAAGAGGATGTAAAATTAAAAATAACAATCACACTTTCTATCAGAGATTATATATAAATATGTTGCCCATAAAGGTGAATCATTTTGTTTTTTCAAATATTCCTCTTTTTATTCCTACTTATACAGTCCTAGTTACACTTTATTAAGAATAAATCACAATGTCACAATCATTTTGTGAGAGATAAAAATATTTTATTCCAACTTTATAGGAAACAGTGTACTATAAGTTTTTTTCCCATATAACAAGCTACAAGTACTGTATGTCAACATTTAATCTACCATTACCTGTGAAATTAAATTTGAGAGGATGAGGGATTTTAACTATCATATTTAAAATATACATTTCTATTGATGTCAGTTTTTAGGAGGAAAAAGGGAAATGGTAAGTTGTATTTTCTCTTAGTTGGGAATTAACATAAAAAAAAGTCCAACAAAGCTTTACATGTGTATCCTCTTTAGGTTCTTTAAGGTGATCATTGTTGTCAGTGTTTTTCCTAATCTTTTTTAATATTATAAAAGATATGGCTCCTTCAGGAGACTATTACTGCTCCACTTACTGTATGTCATCAAACACATATCACTGAAAGAGTCTGCGCAGTCTACTGATAGGACACAGAAATGGATTAGTTATTTGTCTGTAGTGTGTTAGCATTATATGTTTGTTGTTACTTCTTTACTCTCGTAACCTTGGCAACAAGCCTCTGGGGCGTCATGGTCCCTAGACATCTGATATTGTTTTGGCAGTCACGATGTCCTGCCTGATTGAACTGCGCACATATGTGAACACACTGTAGTTTGACAAGGTGCTAAAGGGGTCACAGGATATTGGTTAAGCCAGAGCTTCAGTTTCTGGTTCTCTGGTAAATATCCGACACACGCCCTAAACAACAGAGATGGAGGGAGAGAAATGCCAGACCTCATGGAACAGATCCTTGTAGTCACAGGGGGCAGGTTTACCTGCTCTGCTCTGTTCTGTTTCTATTCCAAACTCTTACTCCATTTATGTTGTGAGAACTGTGGGTGTTTCATTCTTAAGCTGTTTGTACTAACTAGCCTACTGATGTTTACTGCCAAACACAGCTGCAGATGGCATTTGTTGCATACAATGAAAAAAATTAGGTGAACAGGATTTTTGCATTAGATTAAGTCACAGATGAGCTCAAATAAAAACAGTCATAAGTTTTGCTGCAACACACACAATTGATTACTTTTTAAGAAGTCATTTTCATGTTAATCTCGTGCTACACATTGAAGAGTTACAACAAATCCAAGAGCTATTGAAGAATATGTATTCATTTAGCTATTTACCAACCTTCACAAGGATTGAACGGTTCAGAAAATGGATGGATGGATGGATGGACTTGTTGTTTTTTTTGTACGATTTATTTGATTGGAACAGATACATGAACATAAAAACATCAATCCCATATAAAAATCCTGTTTGTAGTGAATGCTGATTTGTGACACAAAGTAAAATACAGTTGCAGAAGAAATTTTTAGACCACCCTTTATTTTCTACAATTTTTTGTTCACTTTAATGCATGATACAATTAAAGGTACATTTCTTTGGATAAATATGATAACCACAAAAATAGCTCATAAGAGTTTAAGAGCTGATACTCTCCATTTTCCAGGGTTTTCTTGATGATAACCAAAATCACATGTTCTTACATCAATAGCTGTGCCATTGTACTGTCAAAAACAGTGCCTTTAGACAGTCCATGTTTTCTTGTCTTTCTGTTTTAGTCACGATACATACAGGAGTTAGTACTTAATTGCATAACCATTGTTTTTAACATGACTTATGATGGCCTAATTTAATAGTTTTTCCATTATACAAATTCATATAATTTTCAATTATATGAAGTCAGACCTGAATACAGTTTAAAAAGAAGCACGGCAAAATAAATAACGTTCATTAAAAAGGATTACAGCAGGATAACAAGAATGCACATTTACAACACATTATGGTGCATTTAGAATTAAACATGAGCAGAGGGGTTGCTGAGTAAACCATGATTTAGGGTCTCACTGTGGATGATTTCACATGATCAGGCAGTTAGTTCTTTATAATCTGATGTCTTTGTTTTAGAGCCATGCATCTGTTCACCTCCATGTTTTTTTTTTCTTTTCCTCCAGAAAACTCTTCACTTTCTCCTTAAACCACTCTGTACTTGACTATTAATCTCAGCATATGACATAATTGTTGCGAGTGCAAAGCAAAACACAGGAGCTGACACAAACCACTGACCCTGATGTTTCATACGGTGTAACAGCTGAACCCTTTCTGAGAGCAGATACAGAGCTGCGTTCTCTTTTTCTCTTCCCTGTAGACGTATCAGCATGATCAGCCTACATTTGTTGCTTGACAGGTGAGAGCAGGTGGGAGAGCCGTGGGTGTCGTTCACTGGAGAGGTGAGGATGAAAAGCCCGGGATGATGTCGTTCTCCATCCTCCCTCTGTTCCGATTT
Source organism: Fowleria isostigma (assembly GCA_029814645.1). NCBI lineage: Eukaryota > Metazoa > Chordata > Actinopteri > Kurtiformes > Apogonidae > Fowleria > Fowleria isostigma. Next base: position 15,218,479 of record JAPTGZ010000006.1, read on the forward strand.
CTGCTCCTGCGTTGGTGTGCGTCCGCTCTTGGCTCCAAGGGCAAACAAAAAGAGAAACGGCAGCAGGTTGTCAAGGCAACACAAGGGCCACACACACTATACACACGCACACACACACACTAAGACGTACACACATCTATACAGGTGATGAGTGTGGTTCGGTGTGTGTACACATGCTCAGACATGTGCACTTCATGCGTCAGTGAAGCTCTGTTTGCAGCGTGAGTGTTTGTGGGCAGGAGCTGAGGAACCTTTCACGACTTCAACTGATGAGTGGGAATCTAAAGTTGGCAGCATGTCACAAGCTTTATTTATACAACGCTGTATCTTTAGTCTCACAGGTAGTGTCCTACTTTAACACAAACCCTGGAAATGATGTATTAGTTACAGCATGTCCAAAGTGAAAGCAGAAAATCACACCCACGTCATGAACCTAAACTTCTTCTCTCAACCCGTAAAGATCCTGGTGTTGATAATCTGTCAGCTCTCCTCTTGCTCTGCGTCTGTCTTTCTCATGTGTCATTTATGTGTCGTACTTCCCGGGAGCGCTGACACAGATTTAATGACTGGGCGTGCCTGCGCTTCACATGCAAATGTGGGAAAAGTAACGACCAGGCAAAATCAAGACAAAAATTCAAAACAAATGCTTAATTAGTAGCTGGGGATTCAAGTAGAGTCAACAACACCACAGCCAAAATAGCAAGGGGGCAGGGGGTGGGGGGGTCTGGAGAGGGAGTGATACAAATGTCAGGTTTTAAAGATGTGTTAATGTGCACTTTCTGTCACAGAGAAGGCATTCATGGCTTGCTAAGGGGTGTGTTTGTGTAAATCCATGTGTGTGCTTTTATATATGTGACAGTGTGCGCTCACATCCGTTCAAGTGTGTGTATGAGGTGTTCTTTAGAGTATGTGTGTCTTCCTTATACGTGTTAATTAACTTTGATATGCAGTGAGCATTAGGGAAAAAAGGATCTGGGACAGCACAGATGCAAACCCTTTGCTTACCCATGCAAAAAGATCAGACCGACACTGTCAAGTTCAGCTTTGACTCGTACATTTAACGATCAAAGGATTATAATCTGATCTTGGATCTTAGCCTGGGATGAATTAAAGATTAATTTGCCAGATGTTAACTGCAAAGAATGGGCTTGGCAGGTATAGGAAGGCAAATACAGAGAAACAGCAGGATGTGATGTGAATCATCTCTGGACCTGTTGGCTAATAGGGAAGACATTCTTTTCTCACCTTTATGATTTTTACTTTTGTATTGAGGCAGAAAATGTCCATGTATGAGTGTCACAGGAGTCAACATGAGACAAAACAACATCACTTGCAACATTAAAGTGACTATCTTTGTACATAAATAGACAGCCATATCCCTGTAAGCCCTCTGAGATCCCACTCCTAATAAACTCCGCTCTTGTCTCTGCCAAGTCTAATTTGTTCACTCTGCTTGTGTTTCTGTACAGAGTGATCTTGATTAAGACACACACCCCTCCAAAGGGCTGGACCAACTCCTTATCTCACAGCTAGGAAGTGAGGAAGGAACCATCAACGCTGACACAAAGGGTGGGCCAGTTGCGACATGAGTTGGCACTGTTTTGGTTTGCTGTCTAGTGTTCCATTAGCAGTGTGGTGGAGAATTTAACTTTGACCGCTCACACTGGTTATTTTTGTGGACACTGACACAAAGCAGGTAACAAGAGTTCAACCTACTTGAGATGGATGCTGCAAGCAACAGAATTTGTTGATCACACTTTAAGATATCTCTCAAAGCAAACAATAAATCTACATAACATTTCACTATACAGTCACGGAAAAATTGTTAGACCATCAAAAGTCATCAAAAACAATGGTTAAGCACTCAAGTATTAACTCCTGTGTGTATCATGACTAAAACAGACAGAAAACATGGAATGTCTAAAAGTACTTTTTTTGTCAGTACAATGCCATGGCTATTTACATAAGAACTTGTGTGATTTTGGTTATTATCAAGAAAACCATGGAAATTAGCTAGATATCAGCTCTTAAATTAAACTCCTATGAGCTATTTTTTTGTTGTTATCATTATAGTTGTCCAAACAAATGTACCTTTAGTTGTACCAGACATTAAAAATGAACAAGAAATAAAAGAAAACAGAGGGTGGTCTTTTTTCCACAACTGTATATACTTTATTCAATTAATGCATATGTGGGTAGACATAATAGATTTATAGCAACAAACTAGAGCACTAGATTTTGTTTGCAGTTGCATTTGGGGTACCTCATCAACCTGTGTTTTACTTAACTGTTAAATCCTGTGATTTTATGTATTTCTTTTTCTTTTTTTTTATGGAGAAGACGCATTTAGTAAACCTCTGAACCCAGGGTTTTGTTGCAAGTGGGACTCAGATTTGCAGTGAAACCGATTAAATCTAAGACAGGAATGACATGTGTTTTTATATCTCAACAATGAAGAGAATGATATGAAAAACGCTTCGTCATAATGATACTGAGGATACTCTTTGTGAGTCATCTTTCACAGTACAGTCCTTTGATCCGTCCTCAGCATAGAAAACCGATTAGCAACTGTAACAATATTAATTTTTAGTACATTTCCTCGCAATTGTTAAAACAAAGAGGTGATGCCCTTTCACACAAATGTTGGCTCAGCTTGCCTTTTGTTTCTCATTATTGATAACCGAAGAACACATTTACACCTCTACACTTAATGTGCATGTACGACAAGTATTAACAGGAAGAGGAGGTATGACATATGCAATTAAAATAGGGAACAAAAGTGCATAGATGAAACAGGGCTCGGAGGTGAGAAGATAAATATAGAGTTGATGGCAAAGGAAGAAGCGAGAGGCGAGGACACTGGGTCAGGTGTTAATGAACAGTGAGCAACACAGACAGAAAAAGAGAGAAGAAAATAAAAAGTATCTAAGAGGAAGAGTAGGGCATAACTCCTGTGTTGCACTCCTCTTTCCTTCAGCCGGGGTGGTCCTCTGGCTAGATAACTCCAGCCAGACAGCCGTGGGTGATAGAGATCAGATTGAGATGACAGACTAGAGCGCTGCACACACACAGACACGCATACACACACAGTAATGAGGAGGAAATTAAAAAGGCTTTCTGTAGAAAGAAAAGGGAAAAAAATGCATTCTTTTTTGTTTGCCAGTCTTTCACAGGAGGAAAAAAGAAGTGAGTGAAAACAGAAGACTCGAAGTTCTTTGTTCTGTCAAACAAACATGTCAACTTCCAAGAGCCATCGACTAAACCTCCAACATAAGGGCATGACTCTTGTGCATCTGTGGAGAAATCTATGGTCTTAAAGCTGCAGTGCTCGATCGTTTCTTTTGCTGACACCTTTCAGCATTATAAATCAAGTAGTGGGACTTCTACCCATTTCTGTAGAAACTCTTCCTCATGACATGGTGATCATAGGTGATTTCAGATCTGAAGGGCAGGTAAATATGTGATGAACAGTTGTAGTTCCTGGTTTCCTCAGATGTGATCTAATGCTCTTCTCTGTGGTACAACATGGAAGTTTGTGTCTTCTCTTTTTCATAGTGGCATGAAATATTACAGCTGCCCAAGTAAAGTCTGTATCTTCAGATTGTAGTATTTTTTCCCCCGGATTTTAGCTTCTGAAGCTATACATTAATGTACAATGCATGGCCAAAAAAAGTTCCCACCTTGATTTAACTAAGCAAATAACTCAGATCCTTCCATTGGATAATTAGTTTAGTGACTGATATGTTTCAGCTGCAACAAGCTGATGTAATGAGTAGCTTCTTATTTCTTAAACAATCATTAGTTTGATACACAGTTGCGGAAAAAATTATTCAACCATCAAAAGTAATGGTTATGCAATCAAAAACTAACTCCTGTGTGTATCTTGTCTAAAACAGACAGAAAAGAAAATGTGGAATGCCTAAAAACACTGTTGTTGGTGGCACAATGCCATAGATATTAATGTAAGAACTTATGTGATTTTGGTTATTATCAAAAAAACCATGGAAAATAGATATCAGTTCTTTAATTCAAGTCTTATGAGCTTTGTTTTTTGTTTTTTTGTTATCATTATATTTGACCAAATAAATGTACCTTTAGTTGTACCAGGCATGAAAATGAAAAAGAAAGTGAAGAAAACATAGGGTGGTCTAATATTTTTTTTCATGACTGTGTAAAGCCACCATAAAGACAGTATTTCAAGGGAAAAGGGTCATGTAGGCTGGATGAGTCCAGACTGACCTGGTCCACAGTGATGGTGCATTAGGGTGAGAGGAGACAGATGAAGTGATTACCCATCATGCCTAGTGCCTGCAGTACAAGCCTGTGTGAACAGTGTTATGATCAGTGTTCAGTTGGTCAGGTCAGGCGTCAGCGTCGTTATAGGTCCATAAAATGAGTTTAGCTGAAGCTGAATGTACTGACCAGGTTGAACATCAGTGGATTTTTTTTCCTCTGGTGACACAGACATATTCCATGATGTCGACACCAGCATACATCAGGCTCTAATTGGCCACCATAGAGTCCACATCTGAGAATCTTGGGAATGTGGTGGAGAATGATCCAACTTCCCCATTATCAATTCAAGTTCTTGGTAGCAAATTAAAGACTCTGTGGATAGAACTGATTGTTGTAACATTTTTTCTGATATTTCTGTGTCATAAACAATGCCACAGCAAGCACTCTGGCCCAATCCCAATCCCCCTAACCCCCAAATTTGGGCATTTGTATGAAGAGGTAGGGGTGTCCTGATTCTCGATGAGTCAGAGGGGAAGGGCTAAGGGGGGAGGGCTGTTTGATCCTCTAAACTGAGATTTTTTAAAGACCACACTACAAACAAAGGGGTATGAGAAATTTCCCATAATTCTATTAGAAAAGATGGAGGTAAACAGAGCAAAAAAGTACAGCAGTATGACAAAAGAAACAAAACTCAAACATAAGTACTTTCTTTGAAAATATCTTGATCATTTGATTGTCCATTTAATGCTGTTTCAATGTATTATAGACTGCCTTTCTCTGGTTTATGGTTGATAGCAGCAAAACGATAACCAAAGCTTATGCAGCAGAGACGGTTACAGCTGCTGTTGGCATGGTGAATTCTTTCACAAACAACGTTGTCACATCTGTTTATAACACATTGATGACTGCTGGCAAGTCTTGAAGGGTTGTTCCAATTCATAAGGGAATATTTCAATCCCTCCCCTTGTAATTACGTTTCAAGGGGTAGTGCCAAGTGCAAGGGCCAAGGGGTAAGGGTAAGGGGGAGGGCCAAGAGATGAATTGGGATTGACCCTTACTGTCATAACTTGCTGTTAGTACCACATGTTTCCCCTGGATGCTCCAATTCCCCCCTACATTAAAAACAGATCTATATTGGTTCATGTCAATCCCCCTGGCCATGGTATTGAAGATCTGGAATTGATCTTCGAGCACCTTCAATAGCAGCTTACTGCTGCTGATGAACTATATGGAAATGCTAATGGTAATGCTAGGTGATGTGAGTATTAGAATGAGTAAAATGCAGATAATGAATTTCCCTTTGGGGATATTAAAGTGACTGAGCCATTAACATTAACTTTTAATCTTTAAAGGCCATCTAGTGAAATGTTGTTTGTGACTTTTTTTTGGCCAGGAAGTGTATTTAAACTTTTAATAGATGTCATGCTGAAGTTGCTCCAGACATTTAGTCTTCTACTATGTGTGCAGAAGAATAGAACAAGAATTTATTTCAAATTAGCTAATGTATGTATTCTCATTGACCGCGCTGATACTATAGTGGAACCTTGCCATAGGATCCATCCACTGATTATCCTGATACTTATAATGTGGAGCTTTAATTGGAATTTGTTAACCGAGGATAAGATTATAGATACCCAGTGTTTTTCCACTTAAATCCCTCTCTCCATGAGTATCTCTCAGGCCTCAGTGTGTGTGTGTGTGTGTGTGTGCCGTGTGACTGTCTCTATCCCAGAGGTCATTGTCTCTGGGTCCAGACGGCTCCGACTCAGGTTCTCAGTGTGGCTTCACTAATCTGCCGTAATTATGTCTCACAGCCAGTTCACTCACAGTTGTGCACTACATTGGCTCCCTGTCTCCTTGACTTGCTCTCTTTTCTCCTTCCCTGTCTATTGTTTTTTTCTTTCTCCGCAGTGGAGACCAGAGTCGTGGATGCCTCAGGGTGGCCATTTCTGTATGTGTCTGACATCCTAACACCCGTGCAACAGGACTGATATCCTGCTGCGATACTGCTTGAAGGACTCCCTTCACACCTTCAGAGGAGAAAAAAAATAAATGAATGCCTTCGTGACTCCCTTATAGTGAAAGGAGTTTCCAGTGCTACAGTCATCCACTGCAAGCCTCACACGCATCCTCTTCATCCTGCCGCTGTGACGCATATCTCCCTTGTGTTTCATCAGTCGTCATGCCTCAGGCTATGGGTGACGTAGGAGCTGTGTGGGCATCCCGACTCCAGACTACCTGGTATCCTTATAAGAGCTTTGTTTAGGGGAGTCTCTACTATAAAAAGAAAAGAGATTTTTTTTTCCATTCTCATGATGTAAACAACCAGATACGTCAGTGTGCAGGGTACTCCTTTTAGCTACATGAAATGATGAGAGGTGGATGCCCAGAGGCAGGCTCCAACGATAGAATATTTATCCTGCTTTATTGCAGCTAAATTGTGAAAAAGGAAGATTTCCTTAGGGCAGAAGTTATGATTAGAGTCAAATTTCCAATTAGATTCATAACATTGCTATTTTGCTATTTATGAAGTCTCAGATTATATATATATATAAAAATACTTATCAAGTCTATCATCTGTGAATAGCTGCAGGGAAACAGTTAAACATAAGTATAAAGTGATCTGACAGTTTTGGAAAACATGTTTATGCAAAAACCATGATGAATACAAATTTAACTGTAATCTCATATCATTTAAGCACAGAAAAATGTTGTTATGTTTTTGTTTTTTCTCTTATTTATTTATTTATTTATTTATTTATTTTTACCTTATTTATTGACATTATTTACTAATGCATGTTTACAACTTTTTTCTGGTGCAATTATACAAGTGAAACTGGGGATGGGAGTAAATAAGTTCTCTCTCGCTTCGGGCTACTGGGGTTAATAGTGAATTATTGGATATATTTATGTAGATTTGTGTTCACATAATGATAATATGTGGATGTCATGTTATTTCTGTTATTGTGAATTAAAAACAACACTGTACATATAGTGCACGAGCTCGAAATTAACCAATTAATCAATGGTTAAGTTTTGTTAAAATGTCCATTTTCTTAGTTGATTTTACTTTGCATCAGCACAGCATCTTTGAGTCAATATTATCCTAAAATAAGGACAACTTATGTTAGATATTAAGTTAATCACATTCACAATAAATGGTTTTGTGTGATGTTATATACTGTTTGGTAGTTGTTGGTTAAAATACTCAGTTACCAATTACCACTCCCAAAAATGCTTTTATTGCTGAATGCTTATTTTGTAGACTTGGCCTCTTTTATTGATTAACTTTGATCTTAATAATGTTCCACTCCCTATTCTTCAATAGTTGCACCAATATTATCATGTGCACAGAACTATGACCTTTAAAATCTTAACTAAAATGCCAGGAAATTATACCATTTGATTTATTTAATTTCATCATACAGTTTTTCTACACTCCTCCTTTCATATCCTCTGAGATCCATAATGTATCATCATGAAAAGAGAGAATTATGGATTGTTTTGAGGCCAAAACAGCTGAACTGTCTCAATCCACAACCTGCAATTTCCACCCTTAATGATTTTATGAAACACAGCTTTGAACCACACCCTTTCCCCAACGCTGAGCACACTGAGTGTTTATGTTTGGAAACAAACATTATTTCATTCTACAATAAATCTAAAACTGGAAAAACATAATTACTTCACCACCAAGACAAAAACTGTAATCATCGTCAAGTATAAAGTATACATTTGTATGACACATTCTCTACAGTTATAAAGTACAGTAAACAACAGCTAGAATCCACACAGTGAAGACACCCTGGAAGAATCCTGTAACCCCTTAAAATAGTTTAAAACATCTCTATATATCTTATCACATCAAATATAGGCTGTAATTCGGCTATGTAAGTTTCATATAATTTTATATTATTTTAGTGTTTGTTCCACATTTTCCCCTAAAAATACTAGAAAAGAATCAAAATCATTCTTAATAAGCAACATCCCATTTTTATTATACTCTCATACCATTTTTACATCTGTTATGCAAATCTGTCAATCTGCATTTTCTGTAGTGTTTATAAATAAACTAGAAAGTATTATAAGTTTTTCACAGGAAAATATACAGCAAAAATAAGGAACAAACACAAATGATAAGTCATATCTCAGATGACAGAATGGGAGCATGTTGATAAGGATACAGGCCATAAAATGGAACCTCTTGAGGCAAACAATCTAAAAATATTTAAAGTAATTAAGTCTGTTATGTCCTATGGGCACACCTCTATTGATTTCTGGGGCATCATAAGTATAATACAGTGTTAGACTCATAATTGTGGTTTGTGCTCATTTATATTGCAGTGATGTATGTCAAAGTGAACTCTATTTAACCTCATGACAGTGTTCATTTATTTAGAAGCCAGGTTGGCCTTACAGGACAAACCTGTTCCTCGTCAAAAGGAACTCGGTGGAACATTTGGCCTCTGTGTCAGTGTGTGTGTGTGAACCCTACTGAGCTCATTAAACTGTTAATATTGCAGTCTTCCTCTTCACAAAACCTCAAACCTCACAAGATTTTGCATGCTCAATGGCTGAAATACACAATCATTGACACAAAAATAGACACACATGCGCATACAAAGCCTCGCAAAGCTTTTCTGACTAAATGCGTGCTTGGCTGCTTGCTTAAATACACACACTCACACACTGACGCACACACACGCGGCTGCAGCACAGCGCTCTTATTTAAACTGATGTGAGTGCTGTCACGACATCCGACTAGTCCTATTTGTTCCACAGAAGCCTTGGCGTGAGAGAGCAGGGTCACCCCACTGGCTCTCATGCAAATCCATTCAGTGCACACCCGCACACACACTCACAGACACACACACACACACACACACACACACACACACACACACACACACACACACACACACACACACAC
>JAPTGZ010000006.1:15230213-15249142 GCA_029814645.1 Fowleria isostigma
CACCAAAGTATGAATGTGTGAGTGAATGAATAATGGATCCATTGTCAGCGCCTTGAGTATGCCTAAGGTGATAAAAAAAAGTGCTATATAAATATAATCTGTTATTATTATTATTATTATTATTATTATTATTATTATTATTATTATTATTATTATTATTATAAAGGCAAATCACGCTTCCCACCTAGGTAGCTATCAGAGGACTAAGAGTCCAAACCTCTCTGTAGGCCCTAGAGAAGCAATGAAATATATCAGACCAGTAAGATTCTGTTCATAGTGTTATGTGAAAACTTTCTTTGGTAGATTACCTTCAGTATTTTGATCTGTCAAAATGATGGATGGCCTTCAGAATTTTCAGTCAACTTAAAAATAAAAAAGTTAATATTTTCAATTAACATCATCATCCCCTCTGCTTTTAACAATGGTCCATGTCCATTGGACATGTCCATGTCCAATGGTCCATAAATGTCTGAGAACTGAGGAGATCAGTTGCTGGAGGTTTCAGAGGGGAATGTTGTTCCATTCTTGTCTGATATACAATATTAACTGCTCAACAGGGTTTGTGCCATTCATATTTTTCATTTCAAGATGCACTAAATGTAAAAGGTCTGGACTACAGGCCAGGCCAGTTCAGCACCCAAACTCTTCTGCAGCCATGGTTTGTAATGGATTCCACATGATCCTCTGTATTGTTTTGTAGACAAATGCAAGGCCTTCCCAAGAAGAAAACATCATGTGGACCTTTCATCACTGCATGTTTCTTTCTAGATGTGCAAGCTTCCACTAAAAAGGCACTAATGCACTCCCATACCATCACAGATGCAAACTTTTGAACTGAGTGCTGATAACAAGCTGGATGGTCCTTGTAATCTTAGGTCTGTAAGATGTAGTGCCCATTGTTTCCATGAAGAATGTTAAATTTTAACTTGCTGACAAAATAACCTTATGTACTGGGCATCTGCAGAACTCCACTATAGGGCACATGAGAGAAATCAGACTATACCATCTGTGGGAATAACCTGATATAACTAATAAGCATGGTCATACTCAAGGATGTTTATATCTTGACCTCTGCCCCTTATAAACTGATGATGTGAAGCACCAGTATTTTCAGAATGTCATAGAGCAGTGTGCCTCACATCTGGTACTCGATGGTCGGTAGCCTGCATGTTTTAGATATTTCCCTCTTCCAGCACACTTGGAGGCCATTACATCTCAATTGGGCCTCTGCAGAACTGGATGATGAGCTGATTATTAATTAAACCAGGTATGCTGGAAATATTTAAAATATACAGGACACCAACTGTTGAGGACCGGATGTGAGGAACACTATCATAGAGTAATACACCAGTAAGTTCCACCGTTTTTGGTTTTATGAGTAGAATACCTTCAGTAATACCTCTACATGTGTCTTACCTTTCATGAATAACCCCATGAATGGAACACATTTTTTCTGAGAACATACGCAGATACCATTCAAAACTGGTCCAGAATACTCAAGGGTACAGTCAAATGCCTCTAAACACACAGTTAAATACAAATGTATCTCTGGCTGAAAGACACTTGTCTTTCTAGAGTTCAATTTTCAAGAGCTATACTAAAATACTGGACAGAATAGCCCCCCATGAAGGTGTGGTCATGCGCTGACTCCTCTTGCTTCCATTCTATTGTTTGTACTACAGTTTGTACACAACCCTGAGTGTAAACTAGAAAAAAGAAAGGATCAGTTTACACAGCACTATTCCAGCCAGTCAGCAATGGGGAGTTTTTTTCTTTTTTAAAACGTGGGTGTTCGTGCTTGTGCAATGACATAAAACCTCAATGCATGTCTGGAAATTTTGGGGCGGAGCTTCTGAAGGAGTGCAGAAGGGTTAAGAGGTGTGTTTGTTTGAATGTTCTACCTTTAAAAGCTTTTGAAACTGCAAACACTGTACTGATTCAGTGGCTCTGTCTACTACTCTGCATACTGTGGGGTGAGAAAACCTGACTGCCAATTAAAAGTGTTTCTAACATTTCTTTCTTTATTGGGGCCCCTATAGACACTTCTGGAACTGAAAATTGAAAATTTAGTATTAGTGATTATTATTAATCATATGTGTAAAAATCAGAAAATAAATGTAAAATATTACCCTTGTAAAGGCTATTATTCAATTTCTAATAAAGTCTGCTATCATCATTTTCAAAACATATTAAAAAAATTACTAATATAGGCTCAATGAGAAGCTATGTCAAAGAAGCTACACATAATAAAATATCACAACAGGTTGACATGGTATGCATGTTGGTATATGTCATAATAGGTCCTTTTTCTTTGTCATCTATAATTTTGTTTGAGTGCTGATAATATGTTGTGAGAATTTTGGTGAGTTGAACCTGCATGGTTGGCCATTAGATTTGTCCTCCATAACCTAGCCCAAATATGTCAAGCGTGACAATATTAGTCATTTCATGCCAAAAAAAGAAAAGAATAGTGGGTCATACTCACCCTTCCTCTGCCTCCCCTCTTAAATCTGTGCATGTATACACACACACACACACACACACACACACACACACACATACACATACACACTTTCACTTGTCTACCCTCCCCCTCCTGCTCCTTCTCTTTCTCCTCTTACACACACGCATACAAGCACACACTCAGCATGCTTCATTATACACTTGCCCACAAAGCATAGCGTGCCGGAAACAGACTCAATAGATGCCAAACTCCCTGTCCCTGCAGGCTCCATGCCCCTAAAACACTGAGTGCACCTTCCCAAATTAGGTTAATTTGCCTTTGCCACAGAGGCCACCAAAAATACAGTCTAGTTTAACAAAGAAAACTAATTAGTTTATTTTTTGGTACATCTTTACTTGCATCAGTTATTAACCTTGCCAAATCCAATAATTGTATTTGCTGAAGTGAAACAGATATGAGCCAAGATAAAATTACCTTTATCATAGCAGATAAAATGTCACTCTGATAAATCCATACACATATGAATAGAATAATGAAGTAACCTTATTTTAAAACAAAAAAACACCTCTGATTAATTATGTACTTGACATATCAAGTTAAACTGAGGTGCAGTTAATGCTTGTTAGTTTACAGGCTTCAAATGGCAGTGCTAAATCCACAGTATGCTATCAACTTCCTCTGCTGCTCTTGCCATGGGGGCATTTGAGGATATGGCACAGTTTTAGAAGAAGTATGGGGGGAATGCAGAGAGGGTTCCTTCTTCCTTCTCTTCTTTTTTTTGGCCACAGTAGCTGATAAGAAAGCACAGACTGTACATTAGACTAAAGTGGGCGAGTGCAATTTGCATCAAAGTGACTGAGTCTGCATGATTACCTGACAGGTCCATAAATAGCATGACATCCATCCCAAATGAAATCATACAGGCTCTCTCTCTCTCTTTCTCTCGCTCTCTGTCTGTCTGTCTGTCTGTCTGTCTTTCTCTCTCTCTCTCTCTCTGTCTCTCTGTTTTAAAATAAATGCCATTAACCCAGATCACGACACAGGTTCGGTTTGGTCGGCCAAATAGAAAAGTGTGCAATGATATCACATAAAATACATAAAGATGCCTGCTCAAACCATTTATTACCATGAAATGATTGTGTAAAAGCCCCTTTGGGAATGTCTGGCCATTATGTCACATTACTTCTGAGACAATGAATAAAATGCACACAACCCAAACAGAGCATGGTGTGTGTCCTATGCATGCAAACAAGCAAGTGGAGCTCAGTGAATATGACCTCATGCCTTTTTCTGTCTCATTTACATTTTGCACAAAATGCAATGGCACAATAAATACTTTATTGAGAAAGTAAGTTTTCAAACAACCAGGCAGTCAAACAATAACTTGGGAATCAGCCTGAGTGAGACAAAAAGAAAGAAAAAAGTAAAAGCAATGCCATATTAATAAAGGTGGAATAATTTTGTTGTCTCGGCATGTTCTGCTTCTTTATATTTTTATTTCTACACTTTAGAAATTACCTTTGACCAGGTACAATGATTGCATACTGAGTACCAGTCAATTTTTTAATATATCAAGAATAAATCCCATTGTCACAATCATTTCATGTAGATACAAATATTTTATTCCAACTTTATAGGCAACACTGCAGAAATAACAAAAGTGGGTCTTCAGCCTGAATTAAGAGGTAATGCATTACAGGTCAATTAGTTTGTAAAATTATATGGAATTTAGTTGTTCTTTTGCGGGTTTTAAGTTTATACATTTTAGAAATATATAGGACAAATAATATTTATTATAAAAACCATCAAAAACTGTTTGATAACATAGGTTTCTTATTAAAACATGTACTTTAGGTATAATCAGCAGAACTGTGTCTCCCTAAAACACAACAGGGTTAAGATGGTGATGGAAACATAACCTACTGAAACATGCCTAAGGGTGATGAGGAATATTTTTTCAGCCAGTAATTACCTCTTGAAAAACTTCTACAAAAGAAAAGGCTCCCTTTCAATTCAAATAATTCAAAGCGAGATATTTACAAAGCGAATTTCCCTTTCATTATTTTCTTTTATTTTGAAGTAGGACTTCCGGTGCTCACTCACACTTCCGTGTTCAGCGTGTGTACGTTGCGATGCCACGTCGTAGTCATAGCAACAGGTAGAACGTGCCCCACGCAGGGAAAACTCCAGCCAAAACTGACGTGTTTTGATTGATTTTTTTCGTCCAATGTTCGAACGTGTCCGTTGACTATGGGTAGGTGAACGTTTATAATATTCACAAGTTGTTAAAAATACTATTGTACATGTCAGAGAGCACTGTTTTTTCTACAATGTTAGCATTCAACCTACGTCATATGTAAATTAGCTAATTTAGCTATTTCATTTCGTTAATTAAAACTGATTAAAAAGGGACTAAAATAAGTATTAATGAAACATCACTGTGTATGTATAACCTACTTAGAGTATTCTACAACACTGCACGTACAAATATTTATAATGATTTTACACAACTTAAAAACGTCGACCTGTTTGCTATTGTCATGTGCTCTGTAATATTATTTAAGTCTGTCATATTTAGTGAAGTATGTTTTTGTTGTCAAACGTATGTCCTTATGCTCTCCTATTGTTTGTGAAGTTCACTGTCATACAAACTTTCCCAGTGCAGAAATCCCTAAACAGACAAATATCATTTACAAACAAAATAAAAAACAAAAAATAAATAAATAAATAAAAAAGTATTTTCCCAGTTCACTGTGTTAAGGGTATTTGTGAATCTGTGTCTTACCCTTTACAAGTAGCAAGATTCTATTTGCCCCTCAGTGCTTTGTGTTTCTGTTTATAAAGTACTGTGGGCCCTTTTGAGTTTCTATGTTCGTGTATATTACTGTCACGACTCGGGCATGCGTCCATGCAGAATAGATGAGTTTATGAACAGCTTGCCTCTCTCACATTAGACTGATTAATAGTTCAATCAGGGCTAAAATGGACAAAATGTCACAGGGGAATGGTTGTCATGCAAGATCAACCCTTTAGATCTGTGTCCATCTAAAAAAAATAGGCCTGCTTAATGCTGTCACATGCCATTACCAATTTATCTGTGTTGTGTGTGAGTCAAACATTGAGGATCTTTATTTTAAATGCAGAGCCTGGAGACAGAGGGGGGCAAGCCAGCTATTAGCGTGCATGAGCATGAAACCTTTTCTTTGAAGAGCTGGGTTTGTGTGTCTGCACTGGTGTGGATATACTAATGAGTGTGACAGATGCAGAGGATGTGTTCACACTTGCTTACATGTTAGTGCTTAAATGTGTCAGTGTGTGTATCAAATTAAACCTGCCCATGAGTTCTTCGGATGTAAGTATTTAAGTTGTTGCGAGTTTGTGTTTGTTTATGTTCTAAATGCTTGTGACCGAATTCTTATGTGTTTGTGCTATGGATTTTCATGTGTGTGCTATCTCTCTCTCTTTCCCTCTGAGGGTCTATGAGGGCATTGTATGTCTGGCATGCAGCCGTACACATGAGACCATCTGATAGGAGTGACCTTTAGACCTAAGTTAGCCAGAGGTATTTAATCTGAGGTTAAGTGTTGAGTTGGCGTGATGCGTTCCCCTCGCTAATGGTGAGCTAATAGATAACTGCCCTGAAAGCATGCACAGTCAGACAAACAGACTGGGTTTGGCTTGCAGTTCTGTTCTCCTCACACAACCTTCTGCACCCATGATCACATTAATGACTGTACCTCAGCTGCAACTCTTACACAACAGGGTAAAGTTGGACATGACTTAATTTTAAACAATGCTTTTTTCTCAACCAAGAACACATGATACAATCAAAGTAACATCTTCATCATGAAATTTCCTTTTATTAAAAAAAAAAAATCTTGCCACACGAAGTTTGAAGTAGTCATTGATAAAAACCTTGTGATGCCCTTCAAGTGTTTGACAAGCTAATGTATGGCTGTGGAGCCAAAATACCCTAAGCTGTGAAATGCCATAATCTAAAGTATATAAGCTTAATACCATAAGCTTGACTGATTAATCTATTGAATTGAGTGTACAGCAAATGGGTTTAATATGCTGGACATCACGCTAGGGATTTAGCCTCATATTAACCTCACATGCTAAGTACTATTCATCACTTTTATTATTTTCCCGGGTGATATTTAGTACAACACAGTAACAAAGGACAGTTTGCCAGCCTTAGAAACACTTTTATACTAGTGTTTAATATGTTAGTGAGTATAAGGTGTACCTTTTTTTTTTATGACGAATTGCTTCTGTCAACCTTTGCGCTGAAAATTGATAGGGATAGATAAGGCAGTAGCACATTATTCACTATTTCACTGATTTACAGGTGACGGAAACATGCCAAGATATGCAGTAATGAGCCAGACCATGCAGGGAAGATGAAAACTGCAAGCTAATAAACATGGCTGTAAAACATACAGGATGTTGCAAATCTTTTATGAGGATGAAAATGCACTTGACATATTTATTAGACCCTAAGGAAATACACACTGTGTTTTGGTAACACAGTTTGTAAACATCACTTTGGTTTGCTGGCATGAAAACTTGAAAATTGCTTTTTTTTGTGTATCACTTCTTAATATGAGTTTTAAGTGTTTATCAAGTAGTAGGCTAAATTGGTTTGATGTCATTATAAACTCAGTAGATCTTAGAGTGTTTGAAAAATGTACATTATATCACCCTGATAATATCTTGTGAAACACAACCCCACTTGTCTTTCTAAGTTAAAAAAAAAAAAAGGTCAGCAATGAAATGCAGACATAACCTCACATGCCTCAGTATTAAAGCTGATGCTTCATATATCCATAGCTAATTTTACTGTTTTTTTTTTTCTGCTTGTTTTCAGGAGACAAAGAGAGACCTTTGAAGGAAGAGCGGGAGGAGGAGAAGGAGGAGGAGATGAAAATAAAGGTGTCTCTTTCCTGTCGTCCAATCTATCCACTGCCTGATGACATACAAAAGGTAGGCAGTAATCTTAAAATAGTGTTCAAGAGAAAAATCTTTATTTGAAGTAATATTTCCTCAGTAAGACAACCCAGTATTAAATCTGTGCATGTGCATTCAGTGTTGAAGCTGACCTATTGTAACCTTTCAGAACTACACATTAGCACCATAATGACAGAACATATGTGATCAGTTTTTACAGCCTAGAAGTACAAATGTGTCCACTTTTTACATTCTGATGAGTGCATTAACACGACCCGTTCCCCATATGCTGCAGTAATCCATATGTGTATGTTAAATAAGAAACAGGACAGTGCCTCTTCTTTTAATCTTCCATCTGTTATATGATTAAGCAGACAGGAAGTAACATCGCAGTGATGACATGATGCCTTACATCCTTGTCACTGTCAGGTGGCAGTTACATATTACCATATGATATGCCATATGGTATAAGTATGAATTATCTGACAATATCCTTTATCCCTCCTAATGGGGGAGGACTGTTTAGCTATTACCAGTTATGACAATGAATACTCTGAAGAAAATGTGTATCTTCAAATTTAAAAGGAAATGTATTGACACCAAAAAGTTATTGAGCTAAAACAATATCTTGGCCATGCTTGATCAATAATGTCTGATTAAAATTATCATTAGAAAATAAAAACAAACAAGAGGTGACGTCGACATTTATCAGGAATTGTAAGTTCTTAATTCCTCATGCTTAAGAACACAGGTATATATCTAAGGATGTTCAGAAACTTTATTTTTTTCCCATTTGTGGCCCATTTTTTGTTTCTCTCTAGTAATTTCTGGAATTTCTCACTGAGGCCAGTAGATGGCTGTGAACAATATACCCCCTGGTACTGCTGGTACAGACATCCCCTTCACACACACACGCACGCACGCACGCACGCACGCACGCACGCACGCATGTACACACGCATGCGCATACGCACACACACACGTACACACACACAGATATTACATTCTCCAATCCATTTGTCCATCTGTCTTTGTTCCTGCTGTGCTATGACCAATAGCCTCAAATGGGAATCCATTTTTTTTATTGACTGGTGGACATCCATCTCACCGCAGTGTGTGTGTGTGTGTGCCTGCGTGCATCCATTTTAGTCCTTCTGTTTATGATTTGTCACAAAGGCCATGTGATTGCCAGACACAGAGCAAAGCACAGACAGAACTAGAGACGAAAAAGAATGAGGGAGGGAGGGAGACTGACATTTTGCTCATAGCCCATCTGGTCCGGTCTCAGGATCTGCTTCCCTCCCTTCCTCTTTTCCTCCCTCTGTCATCCACTCAGATTCCAATAGGTCTGTAAAATAGAGGATGTTCTGAGCTTAGCCCCCTGCTGAGAACACTTCAGCAACATTTATTGGAGGCGGCTTAGGTGGCTGGGGGCGAGCGCAGAACAAAAAACAACAGAAGCAGTGTGCATGGCAAGTGCAAAGCTGTGGGCAGCGCCATGCGCGCTAGTCGGCGTGGGAGGCAAAGAGGAGGTGGTGTACTAACAGGCCCATTTAAGTGCTGTTAATCCTGGTGTGCTGGGAGAGGGCTGGCACCAGGGTTTAATGGTGGGCTGCTGAGAAGGAGAGCGCTGTGGTTACACACACACCATGCCTCCAACCCACACACTCGGGCACAGGAACACACATACATGCTCAGATGTTTGTTGCATATACTCTGCACACATATGAATGACACATAAATGCAACTTTAGGTGTACACAAAGACTTTGGAGACAATGGAATTTTAAAGTAAACAATGTATTAGACATGTATAGACAGGATGTGACACTACAACTAACAACATTAATTTCCTTTTAATGTGGAGTTCTTCCGTTTAAACATATGCAATGATGGAGTAAAGCTTACAGCTTTTACCACCCTGTCCCTGCCTCTGTGCAGAACTCCTTTGACTGGATCAGCTTTGCAAGAATAGCAGTATTTGCAATGGAAAGTCCTGATCCAGAATGTAATTTATTTTGAATATGCTGAGCATAGCATGATCCTTTTCAACTTCACTGCCATGTGACTACAGTCACACCTCCCCTCAGTCCCTTTCTTTGTCTTTCTCAAGAGCACATTAGGCACCATGAGAGCATTGCTATACCCTTTTAGCAATAGTCTGAGGTTCAAACCGCTTGTAAGAGAATGTTCTGAACAAAAATGGAACAGTATTAGGAAGTACAAAGATTGGCTTTTATTTCTACAATTGAGAAGAAATACAATTATTCAGGGAGTATAAAAGTTAAAAAAAGTAGTTAATGAACCCTTTTTCTTCAGATATCAGAATACCTACAGCATTATGAAATTATTCTGCATATTGTGGTTAAGTATATCAGTCATTATGAACATATATTCTGATTATGTTGTTACACCATTTTGTGTTACTGTAAAAATTTCATAAAGTCTATTGTTTTATTTTCAGTAACTTCACACTAATGTTAGCTTGGGATTTTTCACCCATCACCCTCCTCTCTTCTCATCTGTTAGATCAAAATACCAGCTGGTTTTTTTGTTTGTTTTGCTGGGTGTGTGTGGAGGTTGCAGTGTCAACATAGTGATGCAGTGCTATTCTTGGCCGTCACGCAGCCAAAAGTATAGTACTACCCTCACAACTCAAACCTAAGCTTTTTTCACTCAAAATCCCCTTGCTCCTACCTTCTTGGCAGGAGCTTCTCCAAGTTGTCAAAATGGCACATTAACTTGGGAGACATGTTCCCTGTTTCCTAGCACAGTGTTCTAGTCAAAATGTGACTGAGGGATTAGTTGTTTTCAGTGCGGCACTGGGCCGAGTACACTGTAGCCTTTTTACGCAGCAGCTGAGCACCCCCTGTTCTCCGAGAGGTGCTGATACTACCTATTCATTTCTCAAGTGTCGCAGTCTGAGAGACGCTCCAATACACAGTGTAACAGGACAAGACGTTCACCACCAACAGAGGGGAGAGCACACAAAAGACAGAGAAATTAGCAAGAAAAGCAAGTAAAGAGACAGAAAAAAGTGGGACAATACTCTCTGTTAACTTCCTAAATGTTGTCTGCAAAGTTTTCAGAAACACAAAGTAACAGGACAAGATGTTCACTTTAAAGATTATTAGACTGAAGGTGGTGCAAAAGAGGGGGGGTAGTTAGCATCTTATTGTCTCACTGTGTATAAAGTGACTTATTAGCAGTGTTGTGCAAGTTACTTCCAGACTATAATACATTATATTATATTACTTGTTACTGTTATTTAAAAGTAATTCCTTACCTTACAATATATCTGTCTCAGAATTGTACTGCATTACATGACTTTTGTATTTTGACTTACATACAGACTCTTATCATAAATAGAGCATATGCAGTAGAACCCCAACCCTCCCCCAAAGTCAGATAATACCCACGCTCCCCAACATTTTACACGTCCAAACAAATGTGGTGCTGAGGACGCTGGTAGATGAATCCACAATTGATGAAGATTTCTAATTGTCAGCAGATGATGTGAGTTGCTGTACAATGTAAGTTGCACATGTGTACAAGCCTTTATTTCGGTCGGCCATCTTTTACAACTCACCATGGCACCTCGCTAGGACAAGTCATTTTTGTATGAGTCAAATTGTGTAAAAGTACAGACATCACTTTACCTATAAGGAGTATCTTTCTAGTGAAAAGTGATTTGGAGAGTCAGATTTGTTTGTCTACTTGGGTGGATGGATCACATTGACACACCAGTTATGGGTGCAGGAACCGGCTGAGTCTGAGGCTCCGTTTGCAACCGCTAGCACTGCACTAATGTTAGCCGCACGACTTAAGAGCTAACTAGTGGTCTGAGGCTTGGTCTGCAGCCACTAGCACCATGCTGCTAATGTTAGCTTGAGAAGTAAAGAGATCTAAATCTGGGGGAAACTGAGCAGTGGAGGGTAATCGCAGTGCTGTAACGACTCATTTGTCCTAGTGAGGGTGCTGTAGTGAGTCGTAAAAGATGGCTGACAGAGATAAATGCTTGTTTGCATGTGCAACTCACATTGTCCGGTGACTCACATTGTCTGCTGCTAACCAGTCATAAAAATGTTAGCTTACCTTGTCATTGCTGATTACAGGGTTCATGCTAAACTAGATTCTGTAAAGCATAGTTAAGGTTAGTAATGACTTCTGCCATCTTCACCCATTGGCTTAACACTAATAGGAAATTGAACTTTTCTGTCGCATTTTTGATTCGTTAAGGCCCTGCAATCTTGCTGTTTTTTTTAATTTGAGCAATGAAATTTTGGGTGAAAAGTGAGTTGTAACGCAAGTGCTATTGAACATATACCAAGTAAAATATTACTGAAAATTGATTCGTAATACCTTCCACTAATGTGGTACAGAAAAAGTCATTTGTCACTGTAACACATTACTTGTTTAATGCATTACTCCCAATACTGCTTATTAGGAGATTTTTCATTACCGTAGAGGGAGAAAAGCAGTAAAATCACAATGACCACAAATAAAAGGTTCAGTGTGTGAAAGGCTGAAACATCTAGCAGGGAAGTTTCAGATTGCATCTAATTGAATATCACCCAGTCTACACTACTGATGCTTTTCTACTGCCAATATCAGCTCTATTGTCCTTGACTCGACTTGGTTTGGCCACTAGTCCACACCATTACACTTACAGGAAAACAACTTGCTTGTTATCGTGATACAGCATAAACTACAGTGATGTCGTCTCCAGTGTGGCTGCAGCTACAAGCGATGCAACAGCGGTGGACATTGGAGGGAGATGTAACTTAAAACTGCAAGATAGGATTTCCAAAATGAAACATCTCTTCATGCAAGAGTATAGTGGTTCAGACATCTGTGGTCACTTGATCAAAATGGAGCCTATGTGAAAATTTGCACAACGTTTTTGGAGATTTCCTGCCAGCTTGGCTCAGTATTCTATGTCACAACAAGATGACAGAGAAGTATTGACACAGCGATGACTGTGGATTGACTAATCCACATTTAATATTGCTTCTGCCCATTTGGAACCTCAACAAAAGTGGGACTAATGTGTTATAGTCCCTGGTGGTCTCTGCTCTGATGTAGTGGAAATGTTGTACCAAGTCGAAGCGAGTTAAGCCGATATCAGCAGCAGAAGAGGAGCATATTGTGGTTAAAAAATACTTGAAAGACCGTGGCTAAATGTTTGTTTTGTCACTTATGGGCTTTTTAGTGAAGGGACTGTTAAATCTGATCTGCACTTAGACATAATGGGTGATGGGTAATGTACTTTAATGTTACCATGACAACATTAAAAGTCAAAAAAGGAGAACAATTAATGTGTATTTGATGTTTTCATATAACTCTGAATCGGAATTACAAAAACGGGAGGCCCAGTGGTTCTGTGGTTAGCACTAATACTTCACAACAAGAAGGTGCCGAGTATGATCCCAGCGCCAGCCAATGGAGGCTTGCTGTGAGGAATTTGCTGTGTGGTGTTCACCCCAAGCTCTGAAACATGCGCCTGAATAGGTTAATTGGTCAACATAAATCAGCCATAGGAGTGAACACGAGAGTGAAAGGTTGTTCGTCTGTGCATGCCAGCAACACGTTTAGGGCATACCCCTTTGCCGTTGGGCGTTGGGTTAGGCTCCAGCACCCCCACCACCCTCTCAAGGACTAAGCAGTTCAGAAAGCCAGTGAATTATGTGTTCTCATTCTCAAATCCACCTAAATCTTACACATTAGACCATTAGATTCCCTGTTTTATGCCTCATTGAAAAACATGCAAACAAGTAGGACTG
Organism: Fowleria isostigma; assembly: GCA_029814645.1. Classification (NCBI taxonomy): domain Eukaryota; kingdom Metazoa; phylum Chordata; class Actinopteri; order Kurtiformes; family Apogonidae; genus Fowleria; species Fowleria isostigma. Next base: position 15,243,410 of record JAPTGZ010000006.1, read on the forward strand.
CATGATATTGGAAAAAACTGACACTGCAATTTTTTTTAACTGTGCTATATATATTGCGATATGAAAAAACACTCAGGAGGATATTATAGCTGTGTGGATCCAATGTAAATGGTCAAACAACTTAGTTGTGTTACCTCTTGTCGTGTCAAGAGGTATGAGACACTGTCACAGAACAAGTGTTTCAGTTTTATTCTTCTGTAGCTGAAATTATTTCAGATAACTGACGTTGCCTTTCTTTTTGGTACCAAGTTTTTGTGTTTGGTGATATTCTTCATTTTCTGTAATTTTTCTGTTTGTTTTTGATGATTTTCTTCCTTGATTTTGGTTGTTTTTATTTTATTCTTTGTTTTCAGTGATTTTCTTGTGTTTGTTGCACATTTTTTTTTCAATGTTTTTACCAACAGGGTCGTGCATTGTGATTACAATGCTGAAACAATATATTGTGCAGCTCTACAAACACGTACACAAGGTTTTCCCCATGATTTTATTCTGCTTGTTTAATTTTTTCCTTTTATAACACTATATGTATTGGTACTCAAGCTGTGTTTACCTACCCCATAACATTCATATATGCATATTCACTACCTGTCTGACTTTACTTTCATTCATAATTTAGAAAGTGCTGAGTTCTTTCTGACCGTGTATCCACATTATAGTCCATTGAATCTGATGTCTGGCTGCCCGGCTTCAATGTCTCAGCTGTAGGGCTCTCCTTTTCCCATGTTACCCTTGTTTTGTGCTTTTCTGTCACTCGTACTTTTTTCCATCTTTAGTCAACTCTGAGTGCAGACAATAAATGCCTGGTTTGTTTGAAGTTCAACCATAGTGTATGTGCTTTTTATTATATTCCGGTTTTTGTGAGGGCCAATCCTCACGTCTTCAAACACTTGATTAAGGTTGTGCAACAGCAGGAAATCGAATTAGAAAAGAAATCTTGATGATAAACAGGAGATCGCTGGTTTGATACAGACATTAAAAACAGTGCTGAGCAGCTGTGATCAGAGTCCATGCTGTGGCCACACTGCCCTCTGTATGGTGACAAAATGAAGAAAGAACCGCAGAAAATGGTGAATCACACAACTTTTGCTTAGGGAGATGTGTTTGTACAAGGATATGATGTATTTTAAGACTATTATTTTAAGCAACTGGACTGAATAAAGTAATCCTCACTACTGTAGAAATAACTGAAAGCAAAATTTCATCTCCAGTCTGTGTTTTACAGCAAGAATCCATCTGATAGAAGTTTCAAACCAATGTCTGCATTCAAGGCTGGGTGTCTGAGGTGTGTTACACAAAGCTGTTTGATGGGTGTCAGTCTCCAAAACAGAGTTATGCTTTCATTGCTGTCTGTGTCCATACATATGCCTTTGTGTTTCATTTTTTAAAGTAGTCAAGAACTACAGAAAACATCCACATTTACAGTGCATTTATTAGAAAATCTTTTGTCCCATTTATTATTGTAATTTGATAGATTAGTGCCAGAAATGTACTGATCAGTCTTTTGGTATTCACTTATGTCCCTTTTCCACTGCACCTTTCCAGCACGACTCGGCTTGGCTCTACTCAACTCTACTCGCTTTTAGAGCTTTTCCATTGAGGGTTTTACCTGGTACCTGTACTTTTTTTTTTTTTGTACCACCTCCAGAGCAGTTATATCTGGGCTAAATCAGTAAGAAATTTCACTGCCAACCACTGATTGGTCAGAGGGAGAGTCGTCACTCGTACACAGAGCGCAATGTAAACCCCGACACCGATGAGTGATATCAGAGAAGATCTTTAGCCTCTGTCATTCTACATAATTTTACTGGAGGCTTGGTCCGCATAGACCGCACCGTTCAATGACACATCTGTTGTATATAAGGCATTAGCTTACTATCAGACATCGTCCTTTGGCAGCCACTGGTTTTCAGCGTTGTGCTTCCACATTGGCTTTCATAACTTTCATTTTGCTTTTTGGTCGTGTTTCATATCTTCCCATGTATCTGTTTCTGGCTCTATCATTCCACCTCTTCTGTGCCAAAAAGCCACTGACTGAGCACAAGTACAGCAGAACTTCCATGTTATCCATTGTCATTACTGTTTACTATACTGAAACTTATATTTTGACTTTAGACTCCGCTAACCATGCCCATCTCAGTTGTGCCAAACTGATAAGCATTGTGCAGTGGAAAACTGACGGCCTGTAGCAGACTGTGTAGAGCCGAGTAGAGCCGAGCCAGGCCGAGCTGGTACAATGCAATACAAAAGGGGCATATAAGTAACCATAACCACTGCAGAGTTGATCAGTGTCTAATGTATCCAGTTTTTTTACCCGTACATATGTTCCATACAATGGTTCACATCATGTACTTAGACAGTTATGTCACAGACATGCAAACTGACATGATGTCGTCAACATGCGAGTTCTTCCCAGTGAGTGAAGAACACACAAAGAACACATTCATCAGATGTGACTTGCCAAGTTGTAGTGGTGCCAGGCTGCTAAACTGACCCATGAGTAATCACTCATCTGCTACTGCAAAGCATATTACATAAAGTGGGATATACTGCAGTTCATTTTCATCAGGAATTTGTTTGTTCGGCAAGCTCTGTGCAGTATTCTGGAGCCCTTTATTTTGAGATTTATTTGTGTCACAGTGAGAGAAGGTCCTTTAACCTAGTGCAATTTTGGAGGAAATGTGAAAGTTATGTAATATTAGAAACATTTTATTGCTCTCTCTGGGTCAGGGAAGAGTTGCTGCCATCAGTGTAGGAATTTAAGTATCTTGTGGTTTTGTTCACTAGTGAGGGAAGGCAGCATTGGCAGTAATACGGAATGCAAGATCGACAGGTGGATCAGGGTAGCATTGGAAGTAATACAGATGCTGTACTAGTCTGTTGTGGTGAAGCATTCTGAGCCAAAAGGCAAAGCTCTTGATTTACCAGTCGATCTACGTTCCTACCCTCACCTATGGTCACGAGCTGTGGATAGTGATCAAAAGGATAAGCTTGTGGATACAAGTGGTGGAAATGGGTTTTTTTCCACATGGTGGCTTGGCTCTCCCTTACAGACAGGGTGAGAAGTTCAGCCACCTGGGAGATGCTCAGAATAGAGACACTGCTTCTCCTCCAGTTGAGGTGGTTCTGGCATCTGCTCATCAGGAGGAGCTGGAGGAGGATGGGTGGGGAGAGGGAAGTCATGGCTTCTTTGCTTGGATGAATGGATGGATGGATGGGTTTTATTTTGGACATGTAATTATGAATTCCAAGCTACCTATAGTTATCACATTTTGGTCTCCTAGACGACACAGTTGCTCTGTGCTATCTTTTCACTATGTACTATTATACTGTACTCTGTTAAACCGCTGTTCTTCTGTAGCACACAGAGGTGAAAGGCAGTAAACATAGATGTAATAGGCTAAATGAGACATACATTTTTATAATATATTTTCTGCAGCCCAGAAAACATCTGCTACTGACTAAGGGCCTTTTCATACAGTGTACTTCTGTCTGTATCTGAGTATACTATGTACTTGTGTCTTCATTTTCTCCATGTGAGTGCAAACATACCATACTAGCGTACCGTACTGGAGTACAGATGAGAAGGGTGAACTCAGAAACAGGCCACCTGTACTCCAGTACCGTGCAGGTGCTTGTGAATGCAACTGGGTTGGGTCCTGGATTGCAGATGCTAGACCGGATGCTACATTTACGGATCCAATTACGTAAGTGACCTAATCAACATCAGACCGTAGACGGCGCCAAAGCATTCACTGTTTGAATCCACCATACAACAAAAGAACAACACCATTGTTGAAGTTAAATATCTCAGAGACAACAACAAATGTTCTTCTTCGCGTTGCCTCAAACAAGATAACAGAACAAGATAAATGAATAGAGCAGTCGCTTGGTTGTAAGGGTTTGTTCTCTTCTGACTTCTGTGTTTGTTGGATAGTGACAGAATTCCCTCCACATTGCCACCTACTGTTTTGGCCCTATAACACCCATTTTTCACTCAAATCTAGGCTGTAGTTCACGCATGTTAATGCACGCAGCGGGAGAAGTGTGAAGTGTACCCGACTACAGTACGGATCTGAGTACACTGTGTGAAAACGCCCTAAAGGTAATTTGGTGACCCTAAAAAAAATGATCGGACCATCTGAAGATGAGAACATGAGAACAACTATTCCTATGAACTGCCTATAAAAGTAGGTATGGCCACATCTCTAATCTACCACTGAGAGCATGGCCTCAGGTTACCTCTTCACCACCAAGTGTCAGGAGCCACATACACACTCTTTTGGCTGGAGTCCAGCAAGCAGGACAGAAAAGAATGTATTCAACATATTGAACTGCAAGATACAGAATCACTATATTAAAATGATTTACATGCCATTTTTGCTGTAATTATTGTGTGTAACATGTCGAGCCCCTTTTTTCAAAGTATTTTTTTCTTCACTCTTTTTTTTTAAGTCTTGCTGTGGTGCAGGGCACCAAAAGATTAGGTAAAAGTCTTATTTTTCCTCTCCACAGAAATCTTTGGTAAAAATTTGAAGATTTATACAATCTGAAGAGAAACAAGTGTACTCTCAAATAATTTCAAGTGGACCAGCCACCACTGTGTTCACTGATAGCTTTTCTTTCACTAAATCTTACATGTAGGCCCTGTTATTTCTCATTTAAGCTGCAGACCTCAGATTGTTTAGAAACAACCCCCATGTGTTTGTGATTTGTGCAGTACATTCCAAAGGCAGAAACAAATCTATGTATATATTTGCTGACATTATCCCTTATATACTGTATGATGTCAGTGTTCATTATAAATCTACCGTTTATAAATGTGTTGAGCCTGTTAAAAGATTAAATATTTCTAACTTGATATTGCTGTGCATGTCATCCATTTGATCACTTTTCAAGATTTTGCTCTTCTGAAAGATCTGAGTTTGACTTTACGTTTTCATTACGGCAACATGATATTGGAAAAAACTGACATTGTGATTTTTTTTAACCCTGCGATATACATTGCAATATGAAAAAATACTCAGGAGGATATAGTTAGCTGTGTGGTGCCAACATTAAATGGTCAAACAAATTAGTTGTGTTACTTCTTGTTGTGTCTTCGGGTGCAAGGCACTGTCATCACAGAACACATGTTTCAGTTTCATCCTTCATGTAATTGTAATAATTCCGGATAACCAATGATGCTTTTCTTTTTGGCACCAAGTCTTTGTTTTCGGTGATTTTCTCTTGTTTGTTGCTCATTTTCCAGTGTTGTTACCAGTGACTCACTGGTGGATTGTTGCACACACTGTGTGTCATGTACCTTTGGAATTAGACGAGAACATGTTGAGTTCATTTGCCTCCTACATTGCAGGATCTGCGATATGAGTATTGCACACACGTACATTGTGATGACGATGCTCAAACGATATATTGTGCAGCTTGAGTTTCCATTCCACTTACTATGTCCAGATGTGAACATCCAACCAAACCCCCATACTTGTCATTCAGAATTTCTTTATGGGTTTTATTCATCATTACTAGTGCAACTTTGGTAACTGTCAAGCAGGAATTAGAATAAATGTGTGGACAACACTCCCTCTTGAACTGCCACCTTATCGTGGTGGGGGAGTTTGAGTGCCCGAATGATCCCAGGAGCTATGTTGTCTGGGGCTTCATGCCCCTGGTAGGGTCTCCCATGGCAAACAGGTCCTGGGTGACGGGCCAGACAAAGAGCAGTTCAGAAGCCCTTAT
>JAPTGZ010000006.1:15249242-15264139 GCA_029814645.1 Fowleria isostigma
AGCGGAAGAAGATGAGATGAGATGAGATGAGATGAGATGAGATGAGATGAGATGAGATGAGATGAGATGAGATGAGTGTGGACAACAAAAACCTTGCAAATCCCTCAAATTACGTAGATGTTTGGTCTGCAAGGTTTAGATTAATAATATCACTGATATCACAGGACCTCCATGTTTATTGAAATGTAGAATTTTTACTTTACAAATTTACATGACATTTGCACTGGAGTAAGATAATAGACAACTTCTACAATCATTACATCACCAGAGGTCCAAAGATAATACTAGTCCCATGCGAACAGGGCTTTAGACAGGCTGCTTCATTTGGCTTAATTCTCCACAAGTCCTTCTCTTCTGTTTCAGTGAAACTGTATAAACCCAACTTCTCTTTTTTGTATGCCTCCGACAGTTGATTTTCCAACGTCATCATATTTTGCCTTGCCTCTCCTTTTACATATCAGATTTTTTTTCATCGCATTATGGCAAAGAAAAGGAGAAAGACGACAAGACAAATACATGAGTCAGTCAGAACTGTAAACTATGCCTTTCTCCTTTTTTCTACTTTGTCCGTCTCATTTTTTTTCCTCATTCCTTCAGTTGTCCTCTCTTTGAATAATGGATTGTTCAAAACGAGACACATTCCCCCTAGTAGTGCTGCGTTGTCTGTTTGCTCTAATCAGTCTATCTCAGAATTGCTCCCTTCCTACTTCCTCCTCTTCATCGTCTGCCTCCTTCCTCCTCTTCCTCTGGCTGGTTTCCTGTTCTGCCCTCACCTTTCCTGTCCCTTTTTTCAGGCTTCTTTCTTAATTCAGAAGGATTAAGAGAGAGAGGGAGGGGGAGGTTTCATCAGGTGAATGCTTATCTGCAGTAATGACTGAGAGACAGCGGGGGGATTATCGTGCAATATTGTCACGGGTGTTGTCTGGGGCCTGGTAATACTAAGTGACAATATAGCATGATAATCCACAGGTCACTGCAAGGTCACTGTTGCTTTTGTGAGGCAGTTGCCATGCCAGCGTCGTGACAGTGGTTTTTCAGAGACACACATTACACATTTTAGACAGCCAGTATCAAAACATGCACTAAAATGTCCTTAAAAACAGTTATTGTGAGTGTTTGTTGCATTTTTTCCCATGGAGTGTTCAGGAGTCATACAAAAAGAAACACATAGCAGAAAAAGTCACTGGAACATGACTGAAATATCTGGGCTTGGCTTTCATCACTTGCTTACCTGGAAAGTTTTTGGGGTGCCGTTGGTGAGTAACAGCACAAACAGCAATTCTTCAAATGGATGAGTGGGTGTAAGAGAAAATAACAGTAGCCTACAGTTGTGGAAAAAATTATTAAACCATCAAAAACAATCAAAAACAATGTTTTTGCAATAAACTACTAACTCCTGTGTGTATCATGTAACTAAAACAGACAGAAAAGAAAACATGGAATGCCTAAAAGCACTGTTTTTGTCGGTACAGTGCCATAGATATTGATGTAAGAACTTCTGTGATTTTTGGTTATCAAGAAAACATGAAAAATGGATAGATATCAGCTCTTAAACTCTCATGAGCTATTTTTGTTATCGTTATATTTGTCCAAAGAAATATACCTTTAGTTGTACCAGGCATAAAAATGAACAATAAATTGAAGAAAACTGATGTTCCTGAGTAGTACAAGGAAATAATTTTTTTCTCATGAACTTTGTCCAAAGGGGACCTTTGATTACCTAGATACAAGATCTAATTAGTTGTGATTAGAAGATGTTTTGTAATTTTTCACTTTTACTCATTCATGAGTGTCTGAAATTGAAAGTCTTTGCCTCTTTTGTTTTCAGCAGAGTTAAAACACCACAGGCGGCCCTTGTTTTCTCTTACTCTAGAAGGTTAAATGAGGTTGCATTTTGTTTCATTCCAATGACTGTCATATCATCAAATATAATGTAATCTAATTCCACCTGACCTATCAATAGGGGAAAAAACAATATTAGATGCATGTCAGACTACAAATTTCTTCAAATGGACTCCAAATGACAAAAAGAAATCATCTAAAACGCTCAAACTAACAGACAGTCAAGCTCGTAGTTCATCCAGTTACCTCCTCTGGCCTCTCTCAGCTTACTGTGCCGTGCCATGTCGTGCCAAGCCGTGTGTTGTGATGCGTGTGCTAGTTGGGCTAACGGAAGCACATGTGTTGTCTGCTAACTCTGATTAATGTAACAGACTATACTCCCCCTTCTCCTCTCTGACTTTTTTTTTTCCCTGGCTGCCCTGCTGTCCTGCCTTCACCTCTTATGTCTGCACTCAGTCTGCATTTCAGAGCTGCACCCTGAGAATGAGAGAGTCTCATTAAATTATAATATAGCACTTCTCTATTTGTATAGAAGTATTTCAGATTGCAGGAGGGGAAACTACCTACTTCTCTTTTTGTGTAGTATTATTTGAGATTATAAGGGGAAAACATAGCTTCATCTTGACATTAAGATTTATTTTTATAGACTTCTGAAATATCTGCAACTCCAATTTTTTTTTATTTTTCTCACTGATCGATATGCACATGACTTTCCAGTAAACTGTACTGAAGATGAAACTGTTAGTTTCAAGAGGGACAAATAGCTGTTCAGTTCTGGGAAAGCTTGGTTAACTTATTACAATAAGATGACAAAACTCATCGTTTGACATCCATGCAACCAAAACACACACAGAAAACAAAAAAAAAAACGGCCGCTCAGCTAGTCCTCTGCTTTCTCCTTAGGCTAGTTGTTTGTTGTTGTGTGTGCCGTGCCATGCCGTGCCATGCCGTGCCGTGCTGCGCCTCTCCCCCCTGTCTGGATGTGATGTGATGCGTGGCCAAGTGCTGGTCGAGGCAACCATAGGTGATTCTTTCCTTGCCACTGCCCTTTCCCTGTTTCCACGCAAAGGAGTAAGTAAGGTGAGCGGACAGGCCGTCAGGGAAGGGGTGGGAAGGAACGAGATGATATGCAAAAGGGAGGATGGCCAGTCAGGCGTCACACATGCAAGCCTATCTTTATTATATTCCCTACTTTTCTCTACCACGCTCCCCTGCCTCCAGTGGTCTCCCTCCATGTATGGGTCAGCCACTTATGCCTTGTTCTGCTGATCTCTTTGTTGTTGATAACTTCCTCAGTCTTGCATGCACATGTCACGGATACACAACCCAGACACTGTCCATCTCACACACTTTGATTCATCCACTCTACAGTACAGCATGCGCCTGATCTGTCTGCCCCCCTCCCCTCTCAGCTCCCTGCCACTTGCATGCCTCTCTACCACCCCCCCCCCCCGTACTTTCCTACATCCCCTGTGACCGCTACTACCCCTCCTTTTTTTTCCTACCTCCTCCATACACCCACATTCACAATAATACACACTCACACACATCCAGATAAACAAACACCAAAACCTACTCATTCATACAGACACGCACCTATTGCGTGGTCAAGCAAGTTTTCAAATCCGCAAATACTCACCCAACGTGTCCTTATCCACAGACACGCACTTGCAGAAAAACACACTCGGTAGTCATGTGATGTGTGCTGCGCCACGGGGTCCAGATAAGTGGAATCTCAGCGTTGGCTCTCGCTACACTGAGCACCACAGGGGGTCTTTATCGTCGCAAAAATCAACAAAGCCACAGTCACGAAGTGCTGTCTCGAACACATACACTCAAAACTCACATGAAAATGGAACTAAGGACCCCAACATATTTACACACACTTTGAAAAGACACAAAACCAACAGTAAATGAAATGAAAAAATGCTCACACATACGGTGATAAAAGCTCACAAAAACATTTTTGTTTTGACACGCAATGATAAGAGCACAGCTGGACAATGTTTTTAGTAGGCACACATTTGACATGCTCTCATGCACTCCCCAAAAAAAGAAAATAATTTAGGAAAATTAGGGAAAAACATGGGTAAGTCCCTTAACTACTTAATCCCTTCTTAAATGCTTGCGTGATCTATCGTGTCTGTGATTTCGCAGACAGGGATGGAGGCAGGATGAAGGTTCCACTAAGCAGATAGAAAGGAGAAAGTATTTGTTGGATTGAAAAAGAGAGAGAGAGAGAGAGAGAGAGAGAAAGAGATAGTTTGAAAGAGAATGAGTTCATAAACATCCAGGTATGATGCGAGGCAGCTCTCCCGTCATTGTTTTTTTCCCATCTAAATCTGCCTCCCATCATCATATCACTTGATTAAGCCTAATCCTAATGCCACTAATCCCCAGGCACCCAAAAAAAAACCTAAGTGCCTTGTACCCCTCAATAACATCTCTAAACAGATTTCGGTGTGCACTCACTCGTGCTTCTTTCTATCTGTGACTCTATGAGCGTGGTTTGTAGTTTTATTTTTTTCAGCCTTCCGCACAAAATTGCACAAGGGCATTCAGGTTTTTCAAGTACTTTGGATTAGACAAAATAAATTGTTTAGTCTGTCTGATTGTGAGATCTGTTGTGTCCTGTTGTCTGTACAAGTCCTCCAACCTGAACCCTTTTTTTTTTTTTTCTTTGAACAATCATGTGTATCATTTTTCCATGCCCTCTGAGCCAACAACCATCAGCATTTGCTGGATTAACATCCCAGGTAGCAGGAGAAATTGCACAAAACGACAGATGTGAGCAGCAGGAGAAATTACACAAAATACCACAAACAAGTTAAAATACCTGCAGATTCACTGTTGTCTTTTGGCTGGAACGATGCCATATGTCTGACTAGGTAAACACAAAAACAACTCTGTGATGGTTAGGGGAAAGCTTGTAACTGACAGTATTTATTTTTGGCTGGAAAAGGGAGCTGACTGCTTTGTCAAAGTCAACAAATTCTAATTTTAACATAACAATATCAAGTTTTGCGGTACAGCTGTTCAAAGCCATCAAACAAAAGGAGGTACTGGGATTTGCATGTGTAGTTTGAATAACTCACAAATACATTTTCAATAAGAACACACAAGCTCCATGAAATATTCCTGCTGTTTGTGTGTATAATGTCTGAAGTCTGCTTACTGCTCTTGATGCTTTTACTGTCTTTTCTTTATGGAAAATCTTAACTATCTTGATACTTGTAAATAATAAACTGCTATCGCATAAGCATGGTTATTTTTTATATTTGAAATACGTCTTCTGTTACGGTTTATTTTCTGGTGAAATACTAAGAGTTTTATATTATCCTGCTGTGCAACAAGTATTATTGTTATTATTATTATTATTATTATTGTTGTTGTTGTTATTGCTGTTGTTGTTGTTATTATTAATATTTTTATTGTATTTTATTTATTTATTTTTATAAGGTGTGTACTTGTATTGTCATAGGCTTTAAAACTAATGACAATTTACATTATCACTGAAATTGTTTCTATTATTAACTACTGAATTGATTAAAACAATAAAATGTGAAACACACAACTTATACTAATACCCAAAAGACTTAGGTGACAGCATCAAATGTCTTTTGTGAGTTTGCCCCAAAATAATCATCAAAAAAATTCTCAAATTATCAAATTATCACACATTTGAACTACATTATCAAATATTTGTCCATTAATGTATTTCACTTTTTGGTATCAAGGAGCAAATGCCATTAGTTGGAAAAATATTTAGTTACATCTCCTGAGCCAAATGAACTGTCACATTATTAGCCATGTTACATGCCTGTTGTACCAAAAGCTACTGGTGTCACATTAGGTCATATTTGGGTTTAGAAGATCATTCGCTGCTTTATGTTTTGTCTGTGACCTTTGATGTAAATTGTGGATAATACAGTGTCAAGTGCACATCGTGTGTTCTTGTGTACATAAATGGCTCAGTGCCTCTTGGTCAGTTTTTGGTCTGCTGCTTTAGGTCACGGAATGCATGTTTGGGTGTGGGCGTTGGGGGGTGGGAGGGTTTTTTTTGTGTATCTGTGTGTATGTCTGGTGCGTAACATGAGGGGTCTGTGTTCGTGACAGTGACCCACTTCTGGTGTTTTGATGAGCCAGATGGGTCACGGCAGCTGTGGCTGTGGAGGCTGCGGTGGACAAGGGAAAAGAGCAGGAAGGAGAGGAGGAGAGAGAGAGAGAGAGGGGGAAAGGGATATCGAGGAGCAGAGGGTGGTATGGGAAAAAGAGGAAGAAGAAAGGAGAAGAAAAAGAATATAGGGACCAAACAAGAGATTAGGGAGAAGTCTACACAGAAGGAGAGAAGCTGTTGAATTGAGAAAGTTAGGTGTGTTGTTTCTTGTCTGCATAGTTGTTCATATCCACCCTTAATATATGAGACAATGAGTGCAGACATTTGCCCACAGACACACACACAGACAGTAAGAGAGTTAAAAGGGCTTCAATTATAAATAAATGATGCTTCTCATTCTGGCAAGACACCAGCCACCTCCTCCTACCCTGTCACCCCCACCTGCACCTCTTAGATGCTTCACATCAGGCAAGTGGTAATAGACCCATGTTTAATTGATGGAGCATGGAGGCATTGTGGCGATAACAGAGTATGGAGAGGTTCTAAGTCACAAAATGTAGACATATAAATGACTCCTTGTACCTCCTTAACCCTTTAACTGCCTGCTCGACCATATGGTTTAGTAGATTTTGAGTCAATATATTTCAATGTGTGGAGTACCTACGTTACCTGAACCTAACTGAGCCAAGAAAGATGAAAATCACAAAAAGATATTTTGACTGTTTCTGGTGAAAATATGAAAGATGTAAATATTTTTTTTGGCCAACCATAGGAGCCAATAAGAGGCCTTCCTGAACATAATTATATTATTTGATACAACAAAAACTTAAATTAGGTATTTAATATTTTTTAAAAACATGCTCAATATTCAACATTTAGTGGTAGTACATCATCAATATGTTGAAAGAATTAACTTGGTAAGTAATTTTTGACACTTTCTGAGTTGCTATTAGTAAGTGTTGTAGTTAAAGGGTTAAAATGGTGTTAAAAAAACATTGAAGGTTAAATTAATGCAAAAGGTGATGATTCAGCACCATGCATTGTATGGTTATTGACTGAATACTGAGACAGACACACAAACATTTACTGGTATCATCGCCGATGTACCCTAAGGCACTTTGCATGTTTAGTATTACATACTGTAGATTTACTTTATAATGAGGTCTTTGTAAAAGATATTTATGCGCTGTATATACAATGGAATAATCAGTCCCACGTGAGTGCAATCAAAATGATCTGAGTCCAGATGCTGTATGTGTTTGGAAATTTAATGTTTAATTTTGGCAACAGTACAGCATGCTAATGAAGTCAAACAAGCGATAGATTGAAAGACATATAAGAGAGAAACAAGAAGAGCCATAGAGAGGCAGTGGTAACTGGAGGACAAAGAGGTTTGGTGTGTAGAAGAGGAGGACAGGCATCAATTGGCAGCTGGCACAATACATCAACAGGACAAGACCTTTTACCTCCTCACCCTCATTCTTTCTGTCTCTTCCTGTTTTAGATAAACTGTCCACTCCTTACAGTTGTGTGTGTGTGTGTGTGTGTGTGTGTGTGTGTGTGTGTGTGTGTGTGTGTGTGTGTGTGTGTGTGTGTGTGTGAACATGCGTGGGGCTGGGTTTTGTGGTTTGAGTGCTAAGTGAATGTGTCAGTGCCCAGGGCAAGGGGGTGTCCCCGCGGGGCCACACTCAGTCACGGGAGCACACAACCCACTGGTGGTGCAGACATTCTGCCCTCAGGGTGTGTGTGTGTGTGTGTGTGTGTGCATCTGTGTGAATAGCGTGTGTTGGGAGTGAGAGATTGTGTGAGTTTCCTGTCTGTCTGAAGATGCTTATGTGAGTAAATGTGCCTTTGCATGTGTGTGTCTACGTCTGTCTTTTCTTTTTGCCCATGTACATGTTTATACTTGTACCTTGTGTGGGTTTTATTGTATGAACTTGTGTCTGTCAGTCTGTGTGTTTTTGGGTGTGTGTCTGTGCCTTTCATCTGCCCCTGTGTGTGTGTGTGTGTGTGTGTGTGTGTGCAAATTCGGCTTCATAATGTGTTTGTATAACTGTGAGAAAGCTTTCCTCTGAGTGTGTGCATGTCCTTGTGTGCATGCTGGTGCAGCCAAATCCATGGCACTATCCAGCCCTCAGGTCACTTTAACATTGTGTATTGCCTTTTTGTTTTCTGTCTTCATGACTACATCACTTGTATCCACCACCACACCCACTTACACACGCATATGACTGTACACACACATACAAATTTACATGCATAAGCATATTTGGACAAAAACAACCTCTGCACACAAACATAGTCTCTCTCTCTCTCTCTCACTCTCACTCTCTCTCTCTCTCACACACACACACACACACACACACACACACACACACACACACACACACACACACACACACACACACACTTAGTAGCTTTTGCTGTATCTATGCCTGCAGGAATCATGAGGACATCTGCACAGTAAACACTGAAACCCCCCTGAGCCCCAGTCCCAAATATTGCTCACAGTTGCACGCACTTACTCTCACTCATTTTTGTCTACATCTCTCTCTCTGTTCACTCCCAAACACACACACACACACACACGCAGACACTCCTAACAGATAATAGCCCATATTCTCCAGAGTGCATTCAGTGGCAATACAATGTAATACATTGTTGTGTTGTGGAGCTTTTTCTACACTCACATTAACATACATCCTCCTTTCTCTTTCTGCCTGTTTTTGTCCAATTTTTCTTTCTGCTGGTCTAATTTTTTCTGTAAATTTATGAGTGCACTGCCTCCTATTTGTAGTTTAGACAATCCTGCTGAACACATCTAACACAGGGTTTTGGATCAAAGATGTCATCGACAGTGAGTTGTGGTGACACTTGTCACTGTTTGCTATTCCAGTGGCTGTCATGATGTTGCCACCACTCTATTAATTACATGCTTATATGTTTCTATTGAATCTTTGGCCAGATCCACAAAAGGATTCAACAAGTGTACAACTGGTGCAGAATGACTTCAGCATTTTGTATGTCATTCACAAAGTGCAAAAAAGGTGGAATACACCTCAGTCTGCATTGCCAAACAGATAGTGTCAATGCTGCACTTGTGTTATTTGTATGCATGTCAATTATAGAATATTTATACGTTCTGCACAAAATCGCACCATTTCTCTGCAAATAAGCCTCAGCAATACTACTGTCAGTTCACACATGGCCAGTGTAAATTGTTACATGCAGTTCAGCTGGTGCAATAGATTAGATACCTGCAGAAAACTGGTGTTAATCATACAAACTCACTGTCTCCCTCTGTTTCTTCAAATCTTCAAGTTTGTGAGGCTTAAATGATGTTGAATCAGGGTTAAATGATATTGACCGTGAAATGTTTAGTCAGATATAATGGGTCGATAGCTGTGTTATCTTGGAGTTGTGGACATTAAAAAAAGTGCTGATCAGATCACAATCAGATTGTTTTATTACTTTTCCATGTATCCTTATTATCACACAGTTCTGGATCATAACAGATGCATAATTCAGAACAGTAATGAATGTCAGATCCTGACTAGCCTGCTTTTAAGCAAGTTACAGCTGCTGCAACCAAATACAACATCAGTTTTAATGTTGCTGCAATATCATTTTTACATTCAGTGACAAATAACATTATTTTAAGAGTCCAGCATTAATTGAAAACACATTTCAAACCTGCCTTTAAACATTGATATCTGGAGCATATTTGATGGAGATTGTGTAGATTGTGTATTGTGTATCAATGTAAAATGCTACAGAGACCTGAATGGTTTAGTTTGGTTTTGTCTCTGTTCATTGAAGACATTAAATTTTAGGGTTTTTGCAATTTCTGCAGTTTTTATAATGGATCAATCTGTGCGCTGAAATGCACCTCCAACACTGCTAACATGGACAAATTATATTTTAATGCAAAACATTATTGGTGTTATTAGCATATTATTACCACAGAATCTTTTGTAAGTGGGTTTCCACAGTGAAGCATTTTGCGGTGCAAATACTGTGGAATTCCCTGTGCACTGAGCAGGAGTAACCCATTCTTTGTGGATTTGACCATTTGTGTGCAGATCTTTTTGCTCCTGACACAATTTTTCCCCTTTACCTCAGCATTTGCTGTGAGTGTGGTGATCTTCTGTAAAGTGTTCTGTCTGTCACAGCCACAAGCAGACACACTAAGTCTGTCCTGAAGACATGAGACAGACGTGATCTCTACCTTGACCTGATATGAGTAGACAAGATGCTGACACAGAGCAAGAAGGCACTGTGATAGGTGGGAACAGAGTGGGAAAGTTAGATTAGGCTTCATCCTGATAAAAAGCATCACCTGTCAATCATGTGTCATGTCAAAAGCATTCTGAAGTGCTGCAGTGTATTTTGTATGCCTGTCTCGTTATTACTTTTGACATTTCCCCTTAAGAGGAAACCGATAGAAGCAGAAAAACAGACAACTTGTTCAATAAAACTCAGTTTATTCTCTTTCAAGCAGACTTTCACATATTCTTTCAAACTTTGTTCCCCTATGTAGCTCTGTTGATAATGATCTTAGTATTTAACATCACAGCATGTTGCACAGTCTAATTGTTTTATTTAAGATTAAGTAAAGAAGAATGATTTTATTCATTGATACATCAATTAGATGGGAAAGGAGGATAGGAAAGACCACTTTGTATTTATTATATATTATATTATAAAATAAATTTATTTCTTCCTGTAACAACAAAAACAAAGTTAACAGATAGAAAACAACATTGTCATCAGCTTCTAGTTAAATGGTTTTCTTAAACAATTATTGCATCCCTAATTTGTAACAGAATTTATTATGAGACAATTACTTTTTTACTTTTGTTACATTCATGAAAGTTTCTTGTTTTCTCCCACTAAATATAAGTGTATCTAATTTGCATTTAGGGTTAAACCATATCTAACAATGCACTACATTTGGACATAATGGAAATACACATTACATACATATGCATGCAAACATATTTCAGTCAATAAACATTCAACTGATTTGACATTTTTTTTCTCTTTTACCTCTGCTCTTCTGTCTTAACAAATTAATTTATGAACAGTGTTAGTCGAGTTCTGCATAATAACTGAGGCATCGTCACATTCTCAGCTTCTGCAATTATATAATCACAAAAGGCTGCAATTTAAATATCCAATGTGTGTGTGGTGATATTTTGGATTTGGTGACACTGAGCAGAGAGACGTGCTTTGTAAAGCATACTAAATTAAAGTAGTACTAGTTTATACTTTTAGGCTTGAACTGATAGTGGCAGATGACCTCTATTGCTCAACAATGGTGTTTAATAATATCTGTGTTTCATTTTCACAAGCATCTCTGTTTTTGTTTTTTTGGGGTTTTTTTTTTTGCATGTGTGCTATACTTTATTTATGTGATTTAGTTATTCAGGAAACAATGATTTGACACTGTCTTACACAAGGACTGTCAACATGTCATCCGAATATCAGCTGCCTGTCTGCCACGTATCATGGTGATGAAAGCTCAGAAGGGGATGTGATCTTATCTGTCATAAGAATCAAAGAAATGACAACACCGTGAAGAAAATACATTGACATGCACAGGAAAAGAGAGACGAATGTGAGATTTTTATCCATTTCTGATGGTAAAACAATATCTGATGGAGAGATTACGGTGTCTATATTCCTTTGCTTTGAGCTAAAAAGGCACTTTTGGTTGAAACAGATTCTGATAGATACCAGGACCCACAGTTGTCATTCAAAATGTTTTTTTATAGATAACATATATTTATATCAGGCTCCATACAGTATACTAAAGAATTGCTATTTTCAGATTCACCGAGGTTTTTAAAAGGCCACATAGTGCTTGCTTCTTTTACAAATGTGAATTTTTACGTTTTTTTTTTAATCATTTTTTGTTAGTACTTTTTCTTTCAAAAGTGCAGTATGTCACACATTTAAAAATTATTGTGTTTTACTCACTCTATTTTGATGAGAACCTTTCCCACATCTGTTTGTTTTTTGTATCCATCACAACAACCTTTCAACAGATTTATATTAGAGCACTAGGATTGGATTTTTTTTTTGACAATCTTTACATAGTGTAAGCCTCACAGAACCTCAGTGTCTCTGGTCTGGTCTTTACCACAACTTTGTTACTTTTAGAAATGAAGTTGACCAACTTTTAAAATTAACAAATGATCAGTTCCCAACATAATAGAGAATCCAACACAGATTTATGTATTCTTATATATTGCACCTTTAATACCTGCTTAGCTTACTCTTTAGGCAACTAGTAGGGGTGTAAGAGAATATCAGTTCCGCAATATATCACAGTATTTTACTTCATGATTCTGTATTGGTATTGTGAAATAAAATATTGCAATATTTTCTTATGCCCCTAGTCATACATGAGATCAGCTGAAACACAAGAAATCAAGGGAATGAGCTCTACAAAAGTAGTAGTGTGATACTGTAGGTGATACATGTAGTTTTTTGAATTGATAACATTGTTCACTATGCATTCTTTTCACAGCAAATAGAATATGAGCATTTGAGCAGGGTCTTAAACTGTAATGTCTGTAAAACCTTATTGTGTTTATTTATTGTGTGTTCTTTGCACTGGTAAGCCCAGATGTTAAAACTTTCTTTATCCAAATTCATGCACTTTAAGTTTTTACAGAGTAAAGTTTTGTGATATTGCATTAAACCCTGTTCTGATCAAATAAAAATGTGTCTAGTATCTGTGCATATTTCTGTCATAATTCAATTTTCCCAGGAAATTATTTGTATAAAAAAAATAAACAAAGCAAACAAAAAAATATTACCTTGCTAACAGCATCATGATATATCGCAATATATCATATCGTGATCCCAGTATTGTGATTTGTATTGTATTGCCAGATTCTTGCCAATATGCACCCCTAACAACTAATAGCATGTTTTGGAGGGGGGGGGTTGGTCATAATTTAACAGTCTGAGGTCTGAGCATTTTGGAAATATTATTGAAAGTTAACTGTAGACTCCTGAAATATATTTGGAATACATAATATTTGTGTTACAAAGGAAAATAATAATTATAAATTGATTCTCTGTTATTTTGTGTATTTTCTCCTCAGATGCATCGCAGTGAGACAGTGTGTAGTTATTGTGGTGTAAGCTACCTTATATTCCATGAGTTCCATCAACTCCACACTCAGCTGGCTCAGTTGGAGGCTGAGCTACAGGACCTCAAAGACACTGCCCAGAGAGAGAAGACCCAGCGAGAGGCACTGGAGCTGGGCAGGCAAGAGTGGGAGAAGGCGCTTCACCTGGAGGTACAGAGGAAAGCAGAAGAAAACCAGCAAAGCGTAAGAGAAAAGCTAGAAGAGAAGAACAGGGAGATGAAGAGAGCACTGAGAGGAGAGTTAGAACAAAAGCATGAGAACGAGAGACAACAAATGGCAGAGGAGTATCGGAAAATGAGTGATGAAAAAGTGAGAAATCTTAGAAAAGAGCTTGGAGAAATTGAGGCAGAGAGCCTGAAAAAGCAGAGAGAAGAGCTGGAGCTGAAGGCTGAAGAGAGGGAGAAAGTCCTGAGTGACGCACTTCAAAAGGCCAATAAAAACCTCGACAAGCTGAGAAAACACCTTCAACAGCTGGAAGAGAGGTGGGTTAGTGTGTTTGTCCATGGTGTGAAATTATCTCCAGTGCCAGACTTCATGTGGGCTGTTATCCTGTGAGTCATGCTGTTAACACAAAAACACTGAAACACACTCTCAAACAAATCAGCTACATATCTCCCGGTTGACACACACCTTTGTGTATAATTACTGTATATTCCACTGTTATCTGCAACACCTTTATGCTCCTCACTCCTCATTTTATCATTAAGTCTGTGACTGAAATGTGTTACCTCAGGTTCAGGTCGTGCAACCATTAGCATTTTAAAAGTTTGTGTGTTTGTGTGCTGCCCCCGCACTTAACACACAGGTGGTGAGGATTCCTCTTTTCTGCCTTATGTCAGCCCTTAACATCCTTTATAGGTTTTAGTAACTAGAAAGTAGTAAATAAGAAGGAAATACTTGGATGCCAGGACTCATGAGGAGTCTATGAATAGCTGGAAACATTACGGATTGTAACATTTAGATGCAAATCTATCTATCCTATAGTCACACTCTTATATTCAACTGTACACACATGGTCCTTCCAATGCAATCAGGTGTTCTTATTCCACAGGATGGTGTAATAATATGAGTGGTCTAGGAATAGGCAAAAATATCATATCACGATTTTTAAAATGATAATAAAATCACAATCTTGATTTTATTATTTATATTTCTTTACATTGATCTTTGAGACTAATTTGCATATCTTTTGCCAGGTAAAAAGTCACTGCTTCTATTACCTCTTTCCACTGTTTGCTACTCTTCTTATAAAGAGTACCTTTGCTAAATGTTTGTGTTAAAGTTTTTTGTTTTTGTTTTAACGCTACCTGTTCTCTCTGGCTGCAGTGTGGCTAGTCTTCTAGTAGTTTGACTCTCAGCATGCGGTTTGGGCACGCCTCAATTCAGGTTGGACAGGGGACTACTAACAGTGTGAACATACATTTAGAAAATTTATAATGCATCGACATTCATGTGATCTAGACATGAACCGATGTGATGCGTATGTGTGTCTCATATTACTATACAAGAGTCAAATACTCTATGGCTACATCATATTATAGACTAGTGGTTCTCAAACTTTTTACTGTGGAATACCCTCTGAAATATATTTTTTAGCCAAGTACACCCCCCAACTCTGGCTTCAGCATTTTTGATTGAACTAATAAGGCAAAATTTGTTCCTCCGCCAAAGGTGTCTGTTTATATTTCACTTATATATATACAGTGATCCCTCGCTATAACGCGGTTTACTTTTCACGGTTTCGCTACTTCACAGATTTGCATCGTGCATTG
>JAPTGZ010000006.1:15285977-15305166 GCA_029814645.1 Fowleria isostigma
CTACTTAAGGGTGAAGGTGGGGTACACCCTGGACATTTCGCCAGTTCATCGCAGGGCTGACATATAGAGACAAATAAACACTCTTGCCTGTTCATAAAAGCTAATCCCCTCTGCTTGCTCAGCCATCATTCTAATGAACATTCCAGTTGCTACCAAATCAGTCTGAGGGTAACCGGGTGTTAGCTATGGGTTCACAGAGGTGGTAAAAGTACTGAAAAATTGTAACAAAGTAAAAGTATCTTCACTTTGCTTAAATTCTACTCAAGTAAAAGTAAAAGTACCTATGCAAAAATCTACTCGAATAAAAATAAAAAAGGTTTCATTTAAAATTTGCTTTGAGTAAATGTTACTTAGTTACTCTCAATTACTTGATGTTAAAAAAAGGGCAAGTCATAAATCCAATCTAGCACTAGCTGTTTTTAATCAACTTTTAATCTGCATAATAATTAGGACAGTTCAGGTGGTGTACTGTGCACCCTATAAAAGATTTTCAAGTATAAGTGGTAAGTTTTGAATTCTCAGTTATGGATGAGGGGGGGGGGGTTCCAATGTAGCAAAGTAAAATACTTGGGTCAAAATATACTTGAGTAAGAGTGAAATCACCTATTTAACTTCTTAAAAAATTACAAGTTACTCATGAAAAAATAATGACAGTAACATGACTTAATGCAATTTGTTTCTTTCCTCATAGGATTGTCCCAATGTAAAAACATGGTTCATGTATAAAGGGCTCTGACTGATAGGTCAAACGTTAGTGTTCCAGGCAGTCTTTTGCAAAGTATGTGTAGTGCACATGATATATTATCCAACACCAGCTCAGTACCATCTATAAGTTTGACCATTGCTATGTTGAAAAAGCCAGTCAATGGTACAAATCAGAGCAGCAACAAGTCAATAGTATTTTGTTCTAGCTATACCCCCCAAATCACAGTCATCTCACCTTATAAAGCTGTTAAGTATACTGTTTCCTATTCTGTAATGCAGTAAATTAATGTTTTTTTATCCTCAGTGTTGAGCTATTGACTTCTCTTCTTATATTTTTATTTGCAAAATGTGTTACCAATAAATCATATATGTTCTAACAAATGTCCTCTGTTGTCTATGATAGTAATATATGATTTTATGTATCATACAGAAGAACAACTGGAATAGGCTGTAACTATTAGGATGCAATAGAATTTTTAGTATGTAGTGTCAGATTTTGAGTAATTCACTCTTCAGCTTTAGAAGTTTGCCTCTCTCTTTTGTGATACTCATTTCTTCCTGAGACTGCAGTAAATCCATTGCAAGTTTTAGAAATGACATAAGGCCTAAATATTGCATTTCCTTTCAGTCCGGTTTTTAATCAATGTATCACTAGTCTGGAAAATTCTTATGTAAACATGAATGTGCAGAACAAAATTACACACTCCCTCCTTTTTCCAAGTCATAGGTTTGCAATAAAGCAAGTGGAAATCAGTCTTACTTCCGCAGTCCAGCCTTTACTAAACCCACTATGTTCATTCATTGTATCTTTGAATCTTGTTTGCTCCAGTATCTTTTATCCATGTGACATCTGCTTTTTGATCTCTGCTGTGTACACACTGTAACAAAGCTGTCAAGCTGAAAATGAACAGACATCGAAAGGAGGAAACAGTAGCAACACAGCAGCCACTTTGTATCAGAATTGCAACAACAAAGACATTGACTGTGGTTTACTGTTTCATGGTTTTCCCTAAGCACTCATTCCCTTGTACTCCCGTCTTCTCAACACACTCCCTTCTATCTCCTCACAGTTTCTTTACTTCTCCCTCCTTTGGTTTTATTTTCTATCTGGTGCCTCCATCTTTCTTTTAAGTTTCTCCCTCTCCACCTTTTGTTTTGTTTCTTTTTCCAATCTTGTCACTCTTTTAAATGGTTTCATTTGGTGTAGGGTTTCCTCTTTTCCTTGAGTGTGAAGTAATAATGTGATAGAAAAGTTTGCCTGCTGTACCTGTCTGTCAGTTGCTTTTCTTTCCTGTGTCTCCCTCTTTCTGTAAATCACACAGCATCACAGCCTCTGGTGACAAGTCTGGCTTTGAGCCAGCGTTGGATTTCACCAGAATGCAAGCAAGCTTTTGTCAGCTTTTACAGCATCATCATGGTGTCAAGTAAACTCATATCTGTGTATGTGTGTGTGTGCTTGTGTGTGTATGTGAACAGTGCTGACAGAGAGGATGAAGCACTCCAGTGTGGAGTTTCAGAAAATGAGAGAGGAGACGGAGCACCTAACTCAGCAGCTGATGTAAGTGTCTACAGTATGTGGTGAAACATACACACACGCATGCATGCATCTCGAAATACATGCACATGCACGATTGGGAGCGCAGGTGGATCGTGGTATGTGGACTATGCTGGGTGAAGAGCAGGTCACCATAGGGCTAGGCTCTATGTATAATTTTTCTTAACCAATCAAAACCCTCTGAAGGGCCCCAAGCCCCGCCCAAACAAGGAAACACTCACGTTCCACATACCAAGCCTGCTAAGCTGCAACAACAGAGGACTTAACCTGCATAAAGGTCTAGTCGAGGCTTTAGGACCTCAGAAACAAATATGCGCCTGTAACTTTTGAAAATATGCTGATGATGAAACTCTATCACTTCAGACATTTTGGAAATTTTTAAAAAATATTTTCAACGTAGATGTGACAAATGTATACACAGAGTCACAGACATACACACACAACTTGCACTTGTCCATATGCAAAACAATATTAAATGAAACGGTTACAGCATGTGTGTAGATATCATTTTTGTTCTCTCTGAATAGCTGTTGGTTCATTTAACACCCACAAGAATGCTAGAACTTGTCATTGAGGATGAGAGTTTTTCCTTTGGTTTAAACTGTCTTTATCCACTCAGTCCCACTTTGGGAACAGTATTTTAAAAGCGATAGGTAGAGAATGGTTTGGGTCTCATTTTGCTCATGATACAGTCCATAATGTCTGAAAAACTGCCCACATTGAAAGTGGATTCACATAAACACAAAATGAACAGCTCTCCTCTCTCTCTCTCTCTCTCTCTCTCTCTCTCTCTCACACACACACACACACACACACACACACACACACACACACACACACACACCCTCACACTCAACATCCGCCTCCACCCAGTGGGAGTAAATGGTAAAAGCTGCTTCTATCTGGAAATCAAAGCATTACAGGACTACTTGACCTGACAGACTACAGATGAAGCACTCATTTGTTCACCAATGTTCACTCCTTCACACACTCCCCATCAAACTCTCCTCTCTCCCAAATGTTTCTCCAATACTTTACTGTTCTTATACAGGGTTTGGTTTGTTTATTCCTGGCCTTTTTAGTCTTTTTGTCATCAGCTATGTGTTTTGCAGTGCTGTAAGATTTGGCTTAAGTTACACAAAAAACATGCACTATGTGCACATTAGCAACATGTTTATGTGTTTGGCTGAGCAGAATAATGTCTTGGTCTGTTAAAGATATCTATAGATGTGAATGGTATTGTCGCAAATGGATTAAATAATTTTTGTAAAACTTTACTAAACCTTTTTCAATACTAAATTAAATTATTAAAACTTGATTCAACATTTTATCCCTTTTACTGATCAATATTGATTGTATGAGTAAACCATGATTGGATCAGAGCTCATCTTTATTCTTTTATCACTTTTGAGAAAAAGAAATAAAATTAGTACAGGACTGACCCCAGGTCTCTAGATGACTTCATACATAATTGTCATACATTTTGTTTGATTAACACAAGTTTTGACGTTGTGTTTTTGTTTGAGTGTGTAGAGGCTGCATTTTCCTCCAGTGCAGGGATCAGGACAGAGACTGGGTGGATATAGGGGATGTTTGCAGTCGCACGCAACCCACCCAGACATATGGACATATGCTATAGGGAGAATCAGCCTTTAGGCCATATTGCATGATGAGGTGTGTGTGCAGGAGGAGGAGGAGATTGACGTTCTCAAGTCTGAGAGACTTTATGGGATGATAAGGAGTGTGTGTGTGTGTGTGTGTGTGTGTGTGTGTGTGTGTGTGTGTGTGTGAGAGGATTGTAAAGAGGGAAAACAGAGGCTCACATTAATCTGAGCAGCTTGAGTCTGTGTCTACACAGCAGCTCTCTATGTACATGAATTAACCAAGGACAGTTTACATTTATTGTGCAATTTGTACCGTGTATAGTTGTAGAATTTACAATACAGAAAAAAATAAAAAGTTCAAGAGGTTAAATCGTTTTATACAGTGTATAAGATAAAATAATTGCCATTTATTTGGTCATAGTTTGAGGAACTTAAACATAAACATTTATTTCAGGAAAAGCTGATTAAAATTATGCCTGGGTAGAATAAAACTGAGATTACAACTGATGTTAACAAAAAATAATGAATAGTATTGAATGTTGAGAAGATTCTAATAACCTTGCTGAAAATAATTTACAAAATCTAATATACAGAATAAAAACTGAAAATAAAAGCAATGCAAAACATTACAAATACTCTGTAAATAAATGGAGAAAGAGTAGGGCAGAAATTCAACAAACAATCAGGATAAAGATTTTCTGATTGGTCTTTTACCAATTTTCATTCATGTGCAAAGCTGAATAAACATAGTCTCTAAATAAAACTTTCTCTCCGTCTCGTGTGTAGCAGACAGTCAGTCAAGCATTAGACCGAGGTCCAGATGGGATGTCACACTTGATTGGCTAACCCTCCTTTCACTGTCTAGTTGATGCTGATTGGTCTCCTGTTCCAACGTCGTCCTTTCTCTCTCACAGCCACTGTGTATGTTCTGTATCATTTCAGTCTCACTATGCATCATATCATCAGAGCTCCCCAGACCTTTGATTTGCTTTCAAGACCCAAGAACAAAAAGTACCACTTTGTTTACGTGCAAGATGTGTTGCTATGACAGCTGACAACCTTTGACCCGCACTTCTATCAAACATCAGTGTTCTGCACCTGTTGCGTTTTTGTGGCGCCAGCCTGTTACCATGGAAGTACTCACATACACGTACACACATATTTCAGGGGTGGTCTAAGGACAGGGAGGCTGTGGAATCCCTGTGATCCAAAAAACAGCCAATCTGATCAGCATGTTAGAGACACATTCAAGGGCAGCATGTTGTGACTGTTTAACGCCCACACACACGCACACATGCACATATGGAGATCTGCACACGTTTACAGATCTTTTAACTTCTTCCATATCTTGGCTGTGAGTCCTAATACTAATGTAATAATAATATTTGTTTACATATATCCATATTAGGTGAATTCTGTTGACATCTGTCTGTCAACATGTATGAGATCAAACTATTCTTAGAATTCCATATTGTATTCTGTACCTCACTTTTACTGTCCAGAGTTAAACTTTAAGTGCTAAATACACTGTCTCTTCTTTATCGTGAAATAGGAAAAAGTTTCAGTCCTATTAGCAACTTCATTGAATGCTTAGATTTTATTTCCTATAACTAGACTGGACCCAGTCTTTATGGGACCCTAAGGAGAGTTTGAGTGGCCAATACGGATTATTGTCAGTCCCTGAAAGATTTGTCTCTCACCCTCCCTCCCCCGTCAATGGAGAGCATAACATTAACCAAGTGTGTTTGGATCAAAATGCAGTGAACATGACACTAGCTCTGGCAGAGGCAGCAAGAATTTTACCACTTTTTTAAGTTACTATTTTGTGTTGTATAACTTCTACTACATAAAAAAATGTGGCTCTTTATTAATCATCATCAAGCACTTGTTAATGCCATGTTTTTTGTGACCATATTTTACAAATAATGCTTGTTAAATAGTAATATAAGCTTCTAATTATTTCTTATGTATAGTAATGACTGACTAAGTTATACATGAATTACTTCTCAGTATGGGCCGTAAAAGGTAATAAGTAAGAAAAAGAAGCATTCTCTTTCTTATAATCACTTAACAAACATATTTTCTTGTAATTAAACTACAAGTTACCAGATATTTTTTTTTTTAAATCTCTGAATATGTTCCACATGCTAAAATTAGATCTTGCATATTACTAATAAGCAGTTTCAGTTTTTACTTCAGTTATTAATTTCAGTAACTTTAATATAAGATTATTTTTAAATTTAATGTGTCAACACATTTCATGTATATATATGTTGTAAAATGTATTGCAGTTTTTTAATACTGGCCTCTGAAAGCCCATCAGAATAGAGGATCACTTATGCACTTTAGCCAGTTGACACTTTGACAGCACATGTGAGAGATTATAGAGTGTGACAAACCTCTTCCTATAATGTGCAGATGAAACAAATGAAAAAGGTGCTGGTGAGCTTCCTGCTGTATTCTGATTGGCAGGAAATGCTGAGCTCATCCTTTCATCAGAGGATGAACACATGGATCATCCAACACAGGCACAAGCCAGGTTGAAAGGATGGATTAGAGGGAAAAGAGGGATAGATGAAAGACGGGATAGATGCACTGAGCAAGGGAGAGATGAAAGAGTGGATGATGAAATAAGTGAAGGTCAAGAGAGAAAGAGCAAAGGACTGATGTGATTGATGTGATACAGCTTGTTTTTATAAGGCACATCGGCTGCTCTGTGCTTGTGTGTGCATGAACTGTATGCATTAAAGTGTGTGTTCTGGTGTGACTCCTGGCAGAAAAATAACTATTGATCTTATGGTGTGTCCAAGGACCTCGTTTCCCACAAGATTTTTCTCTGCCTTCTTTGCCTCAGTCTTCTGATTATCTTATATTAGATAAAATCAGCCACAGCCTGACAGGAAATAAATGATTTTTTCTTTCTTCCTTCTCTCACACTACTGTTCTTCTCTCTGGTTCTGTTATCACGATATGATGATTATGATAATCATGATGGTATTTTCCTGAAACACACACCTAAAGAGCCCCCAGTGACTAACGCATCTCCTGATCTTAAATGTTTAATAATTTTTGAACCCCTTATTTTATGGGCAGTAAAACTCATTTGACAGCAGTTCTAGGTCTTTGGCTTCATTCACACTGCAGATCTTAATGCTCAATTCTGATTTTTTTAGCTGAAATCAGATTTTTTTCACATTGTTATTAAATGTGACTGACATCAAACTTATATAGGGTTTCTGTGGGTCATTAAAAAGCATTAAAAGTCATTAAATAGATTTTGTAAAAATTAAGGCCTTAAATGGCATTTAAAAGCATTTAATTTGATGTCCAGAGGCATAAAAAATTAAATATGCATATAGAAAAAAACATTGTTGTTCATGCTTTCTTTTGGTAATATAAAAAATTACATAATTTTGATCAGAAGTATAGTGTGACTGACAGTAAGAACACTTTAATTGGCTATGTTTACAACCAGTGCACAAAGTCACAACACCGGATGCTTGAATGCAATGAGCTGTTAGTGTGCTCATGCTGTGGCAAAAGAGCAGAGATAATATCAGCAAATGTCAGTCAAATAGGAACATGCAAATTTCAACAGAAGTGGTGGGAGGAGGAACAATTCAGGTTAAAGCCCAAACTGTATATATACTGTATGTAAAACTGTCTGCAGCTGGACAAGGGCATTGAAATTTGTTTTAAGTGGTATTAATAAGCATTAAATCAGATTTGCTGATACCTGCAGAAACCCTGTTATTTGTGACCAGTCTACAGCCCTGATGTGACATGCAGGACACAGAGTTTATGAAGTAAATATGGATCTTACTGGGTCAAATATGATGCCTGCTGCATTTCAATGATGTAAAATTTGGATAAAATACGACATGATCATTCAGACTGAGGTTGAATTACAAAACATCAGATATGTATCCGATTTAGGACCACATAAGAAATGGCCGGGGGTCTGATTTTAGAAAAGTCAGATATGTGGTGTTCAGACTGTCATAAAAACAAATATAATTTAGGTCACATATGGGCAAGAAAGTCAGATTTTGGTCTTTTTTGCATGAAGTCTGAATGTATTTAGCCTTAACTCTTTCCCCCTTGGACGCCTACTAGGAACGACTCATATATATATTACTAGGGCTACCCATGGAACATTTTGGGTTTTTTTGGTGTGTTTTTTCTTTTTCCAATGGCAACAATTGTCACAACTTTGGGAAAAAAATAGGATAAATTTATTATCATTAATTTTTTTTAAATAAAAAAACCCAACAAAAAATAAAACTAAATGTATGAAAATTTAAAAATTCAAAACAATTAAAAATGATAATAAAATAAAAATAATAGAAAAATACATTGAAAAAATAAAAAAATAAAGAAAAAAAAAATAATCCTATTGGTTTGCCTAATATGGGTTGTGATCACCTCCACCATCACCATACAACATCTGTTACATTTCAAAAACGGAACCTGTTCTAATGGTCGTCAAATTATATCTTTAGTGAGATAACAGAGGTGTCACAACTCGTCATTAAGGGTGCAGGGGGATCGTCAAATGTTGTCTTTATAGGGGAAAGAGTTAAAGGGTTGAATCACATGGAGGACCAATATTTTTTATTTGTTAAACCAAGGTCATGAAGACAGACCTTTTTTTTTGCATCATCCGCAACAGCTGATTAACTGACTTTACAGCCAGCTGAAGGCAAGGTGTATTTGTTCCTTCTGCAGTCTGTTATTTGAGTGACGTGTGTTGTCAAACTGTAATTATACATGTTGGATCCACTATATACCCTTCATTAAATATTGTGTAACATCACACGTTTTATCGGATTCAAATTTGTCTTAGTTTACATGGTGGAAAGTTTGGAAAATAGGAGGCAGGTATATAATTTAGTCATGTAAACACATTTAATAATAAGCCAAAGAATTTCACAAGACTTTTTTCTGTTGAAAGGCTTTAGAAACTCTGAAATTCTTTGAATGACATGTACTGCTGTTACACCCACTAATATATGATAATAGATTTTGTCTTCTCTCACCTTGTGTGCATCCAACACACACCATATGCCTGAATCTTCAAAAATGATAGAAGTGAGCTGCCACTCCTCTGCTGCACTGTGCACTTGACTGCTCTTTGAACCCTATGCCTTAATTCTCAAAAATACCACCCTCCCTCTGTCTTACTCCTGCTTCCTCACTCAGTTCCCTTTTCACCTCTAAAAAAGTCAGGAACAGAAGAGTAGAGGATAAAGAATAGTAGGAACAGCAGTTGGGAGTCAGATATCATGTCATCTCTGACCTTGAAGAAACAAAGTGAAGAGAGAAAAAGAAACCACAGGCAGGCGCAGCAGACTGTAAAGTACGAACAGTATGCTGCAGCTAAATAGGCAGAATGGAGGGGCATTTAGGGGCCTGCTCTAAATCACCAGTGGCTCTGACAGCATGGAATAAAAAGGAGATATAAGAGAGCCAAAGGGCAAAGGAGAGAGAGGAAATTTAGTTATGTTGACTGTGTGTATGTATCTGGGTCTGGAACTAACTTTGTCATGTATTATTAAATAGTTACAAAATGCAGTTATCCATATTGTAAAAATCTTCCAAAAACCTTAATAAATGAAGTGAAACTGGGACCTTTGGGTTTAATTTGTACAAGTAAGAACACCCCATTCATTTAGAAAATTACTTTTCCTTGTGGTTCGGAGGTTCATCATTAAACTAATGCAAAAAAATTTACTAAAATACTATTCCCCACTGACACTGTTCACATTAGTCATCACCATTAAGTCTGACAGACTGGATCATGGTTTAGTGGTGGGAGAACAGATTTATGGATTTAATCTTCATCCAGATATGACTATAAATACAACTTTATTTAGGCAACAAGAAATTACCCTACAGCCACTTTAAACATGAAATCAGTTCCCTAAAGTGCTTTTAACCCTTGTATTATGTTGAAAAAAAAATTACATTGATTGTGTTGCGGGTCATTTTGACCCATACTGTGTACATACAGTTAAAAAAAAAAAAAAAAAAAGGTTACACCACTAACAATTTTATTTTAAGACACATACATTACATTTTTAATACCAGCACTACATTTAAGAATTATTTAGTTAAACTTTTTTCTCTCTTCATGAACACATTTTTTTTTTCATTTAATTTACCCCATTTTCTCAGATTTTCAATGATCAACATTTTTAATGTTCTCCACATGATGGACAGAATATAACTATGTGCTTTCTGCTGATGTAATTCTTGCATCCCCCCAAGTGCTGTCTTGGGAGCCAAAACATGTGCCAAAATGCCCTCTTGGGAACCAAAATGTGTGCTGAAGTGCCCTCTTGGGAGCCAAAACATGTGCTAACGTACCCTCTCGGGAGCCAAAATACATGCCAAAATGCACTGTTTTTTTTTCTTTTCACCCCTACTCTTCAAAAAGTCTATGCATACCATTGCTACTTACCCACATTAAAGTGTCCAGATCAAAATGACCCACAACATCATCTTTGTATATAAACTCTGCACAGACATTCCACAAAACATCAAGGTGTCCAGATTTTACACAGTAGTTTATGACCCTCGATGAGGAAAAGTC
Organism: Fowleria isostigma; assembly: GCA_029814645.1. Taxonomy (NCBI): domain Eukaryota; kingdom Metazoa; phylum Chordata; class Actinopteri; order Kurtiformes; family Apogonidae; genus Fowleria; species Fowleria isostigma. The sequence continues at coordinate 15,296,437 of JAPTGZ010000006.1, forward strand.
ACAAAATTTCATAAAGAAAAATAAAGGTTAACCAATACTTCAAAAACACAAAAACTGAAATGGGTCCAAATGATCTTTAACATAATACAAGAGTTAAAAATGATGATGATGATGCCTCATATCTGTATAGTGTGCTTGTATACTGGGGAGTATCATGGGATGTGTAGTTTTCTGATGCATGTGTTTTTGCAGCAGTATTAAAATAATGCAGTGTTACTGTACGTATGTTAGCAATGAACACAACACAGTCTAATCAGATATAATTATGTGTAAAAAGATTAAAGCAATAAACTGCAATGACCATTTTAGTAAAATAGACATACAATTCCACACATTTGTCAGAAAAATCTGTTGTAAATCGCCAGTTAAAGCAGGCTGTCTGTGAGCTCAGACGTGCAGGCCCTCTCACTTTGTATCCTCATTGCGTGTGGTTGCAAGGTCACAGGGCGAGACAGCCAGCTACGCCGTCACACACACTCACACAAACACATTAACTGATCATGCCGCCACAGAGGGGATTAGGCTGAGAAGCCGACAGGGTTAGGAGGGTTAGGGTTAAAGTCTGTTTGTGAGTGTGTGCACAGAAGGCGGGAGTACCACATACTGTCATGGCACGCAGAATTAGAATTAAAACTGATTTCCAAATTACTTTCTCAAGAGCGAGGCAGCAGCTGCACAGAGCAGCATGGGAGATGAGGTGATCTCAGCCACACACGGCCATGTTTAAATTGAACTTGACTAGGAAAGTTTAAATACATTGGAAAAGCACATCACAATAAAGCAGTCCAAATTAGTTGTGAAATGGCAACTATAGCATTTTGTTAGCCAAGAGTCATAAGCATTCTTGAACTTTTGCTGATCCCAGAGGAAGTTATTTTTGTGTGTCCTCTTCCACATTAAGATTCAAGCGTAGGAGTGCACACAAAAGCAGCTGTAGGGGTTTGGTATGCATCTCAAGAACCCTTCAATGATGCTTGTAACTGTAAAAGCATACTACTCACACCCAAACCAATCAGCCTGTAACTGCTGATTTCACTGTAATATGAAATTATAGTAAACTTAGAGTTAGTCACATTGTTAGGTTCTACTCTTTTTGAATTTACTTAACAAATGGATGTGATGAGACAATGGACTCTACTCACAGAAATATTTAGGCCTATTTCTCAAGATTTACAGTATGTATTTCAATTGCACATAACATTACCATTAATTTGAATGATTTAGATTTAACATGAACAAGCCAATAAACTTTATGTGCTGTATATTTGTCAGTCAAATTTAAATGAAACAATTGAGAATGAGATGTATGTAATAATACCAATAAACCCAATGTGTCTGGAGTAAACAATGACAGATTTTAGTATTCATCATTGATAAATCCAATTTGTTTCAGATACTTTAGAACGAGTGTATTTATTCAATATGGATGAATCCAGTGTATTTAAAATGCTTAGAAAAAGGTTTATGCACCAAACGCCATTTACAAAAAATGCATAAAGTTTATGTACTTGAGATAATAAACCCAATACATTTTGAATTTTCAACTGGATATTTTGTGTCATTTTAATTCAGCCTACACCTACAGTGATATCTACAGCAGGGGTTCCCAAAGTGGAGGGATATTAGATACAAGGTGCAAAAGAAATGCTTTTACTCTGAAAGAGCTAAGACTTTCTTATTCCGGCATGAACAAGAGTTTGATTGCGACAAACAGGTTGGTCATTGTTGGTCCTACAAGTTTGATACTGATGTCATATTAATAAAAATAAACATAAAAAGTCCAATAAATGTTGTCACAGACAGACCCATTATTATAAATAAACATTAACATAATCCCCCCAACCCCTGCATATAAAACAGAACACAATGAGTAAAATGTCAATGCAATGTGGTAAATATGGATGTACTGAAATCTTTATGTAAACCTGATGTAAACCAATTTCATAAATTTTAGCTAAATTAATCTTAGTTGATCCACAGGTCATCATATTTAAACTATATGCATATGTTTTAACTGATTACATGTGATTGTTTTCTCAATTAACAAAAATATGTTGATTTTAAGGAATTTGAATAAATAAATTCTAATTTTTTTTATCATTTAAATAAAAATAGATGCAAATACTTATAAATAAACTATGCCTTTATTCATTTTTCTGAGTGTAGCACTCTGTCATTCCAGGGAGCAAAAGAGACAAAGTGAGCAACAGCTGTCCCAACAGGACGCCTCAGAGAAGGAGCAGAGTGGAAAGCTACTCAGGTATTGTCTTCTGTTTCCTCCAACATCCCTGTATCCATGTGTCTCATCCTCATCCTAGTCTTTATCACTCTTCTCCATCTCCTTCCTTCCAGAGACAAAGAGGTAGGGATATTAGTGTCAGCTGAGATCTGCTCTTGGATCAGTTGAGAAGATCTTAGGCTCCATAAAGTGCCAGTGACACAGCAGAGAGTCTCGTGTGAGGCTGGCGCAACAGATGGAAGCACTTCTTAGTTGGCGTGGAGTCATGTTTCTCACACACACTCATTTGTACGCACAGGCTTGCACATAGATACACAGAGACCCAGCATCACTTCAACTGGAGTGCATCGCACTAATATGTAGGCAGACACATGTGTGCACACACCCAACCCACATGCGTCCAGCCACAGACAGACATATACACTCAGAGCCTCTCATCTTTCCACAAAGGTGTTGGGTGTATGTGGGGTGTGTATTTTTTCACATGGTATCTGCTGGTATTCTTTTTCTAAGCCACCGGCAGCCTGGTGTGTTCAATTACACTGTCGATTTATTTCCCTTCCCACACAGCAGTCTCTGATCTCACCCTCTGGCTCCTATAGAGCTCAACATATGATAGTACTCCACTGGGGGGGTGAAGGCTATTTCAGAAGGACTTAGAGGGGTGAGAATCACCCCCCCCAAGCTCAGTGAAAAGGTAATGGGAGGCAACAATTTACCAAATTGTACAAGATTGGAGGCCTTAGGTGTCCAAAGATAACATTTATCACAATGTAAATATGTATGTAATAGGGTTGGGAAAAAAAAAAAAGATTAATCGAAAAATCAAATTTGTAGATCATATTAAGTTTTACTTTTAGAAAATTGATTTTTTTATCACACAAAAAATGTAGGTTATTTTACGTGTTCACCAGGAACACATCCTCCTGGGTTCCCATAGTTCTATGAACTGGAACTCACCCTCCCCTTCCCCCAAGTGAACCACAGAGTCACAACAAACAACACGGCACAGACCGAAAAAGGTACAGAGCAGCTCATCTCCAAGAATGGTTCTACAACTTCAGTCATTTGGAATTCATTTGAATTTGCAGCATCGGATACAGAACAGACAAATCCTTGCTATAAAATATGTGAGGGCATAGAGTTTCAATTTGTAGAAATCAATGACTGCCTATGCTTTTTTTTAAGGTCTGTCTCAGTGGACTTAAAGTAAAAACAAAGTGAATATTTTTTCATTATATTTATCTGTATTTACGTTCTTTTAAATAGGGGGCTGAAAATCAAATTGAAAATCAAGTTTTTCATTAATAAATCTGAGATTTTTTCTTTAGGCCATATTGCCCAGCCCTAGTATGTAATATTTACATTTAAATCTAAATATATATGAATACTTATAATATTAATAGCAGATTTTCCCTTTCTTTTCTTTAGATTTTCAGTTTCATAAGTGTTTACTGTATTTCCTGCACTTTATTTTTGTATTTGCAGCTGTCAGCAGTGCAATTTTCCCTTGGTGGGATGACGAAAATCTAATCTGTCTTATCTACAACATGTAGAATTTTTTTTTTTTAAATGCAAAAGTATATTTTTAGTTTAGTATAGTTTAGTTTATTTCAAGCTTATGCACTTCATGTACAGTAGCAATTACATATACATGTGCAATATTCAATCCTGTTCATAGACATTTTATACCTGCATACACAGATATCATGGAAGAATTGACAAAAAAAGGAAAAGGAAAAAAAAGAGATGAGAATGCCATATGCACAAGTATACACAAGAACCATACATGAAGAATCTACATATAGAATTATACATCCAGAACTACACATGAAGAATGTATATATGAAAACATACATACCGGAAAAAAAAGAAAACAAGTAGACTTGTAGATTTTGCATATAAAACTATACATAGTGAATTTTACAGAAAGATTATGCATGTAAAAATACATACAAACTATGCATGTAGAATAAACACAAGGAACATACACCGAGAAGTATCCATTGCAAGTGCACATAGATATAGCAATTCTATTGCAGAACATTTCGTGTACACAATAAGCATAATACATCATTCTACAACATGAGTCCCCACTAGTATACCACCCCTGAAGAACAAAAGCCCGAAAGGGAGTGAGAAAAAGCGGAGCTTATTTACTCCCATCCCCAATTTCACCACTTAACAAGCATGATTGATATTTGGGTTAGAAACTTTCTGTGAAGATACAATAGTACACCTAGTTACCAATGCGCATTTAGTTTTTTTTTTAATGGAATTTTTTTTTCCTTGTCTTGTTTTGTTTTGATTTGGTTTTTTTGGTTTATTTTTGTATTGTTCTCTTTAGTAGTGTGTCCACTTTCTATTTAACTTTGTTCAAATGGCTTTGTAAGTTCCACTTTGTTCTTTATGTAACGTAATAGCAGGAAATCTACTTCAGGACAAGGCTTATTGCAGTGTGGAGATATTTGCTTCTATATGGCCTCCCTCGGTCGGTGTTGACCATGGATAATTACGCCTTCAATTTATTGTCATTGCATTATCATAGGTGGTGCAGCGTCGGCTGTGGTTGAACAGTCCGATATGGGAGCGGCATTCTCTTCCTCATCTGGTGCAGGTGTAGGAGGCCACTGAGTTTGTCTCACTGTCATGTGTTCTCCGTCTAGCTCTTCTTTCTTCGGCAGAAGTGTGGATCTTCTCCTCTCCTGTCCGAAGCTTCTTCCGGAGCATACAGTGCCATGAGTCAGGGTCAGCTGCCAGGTTCTCCCAGCTCTCTATGTTGATGCCCAGAGCTTTGAGATCACGCTTGCAGACATCTTTGTAGCGTAGCTGGGGACAGCCGACAGGTCTCTTGCCCGAGGAAAGCTCATCATACAAGATGTCCTTTGGTATGCGCCCATCTTCCATCCGGCGCACATGTCCAAGCCAGCGCAGCCTGTGTTGTCTGAGCAACGTATACATGGTGGGGAGACCAGCACATTGTAGGACTTGGATGCTGGGAACTTTGTTGCTCCATGTGATGCCTAAGATACGGCGAAGACAACGTAGATGAAAGCTGTCCAACTTCTGTTCCTGCTTGGTGTATGTTGTCCATGATTCACTGCCATACAGGAGTGTACTGATGATGCAGGCCTGGTACACTGCTATCTTCTATCTTGGTAGATGCTAACAGCTTGGGATTTTCCCACACATGTGCTGTGAGGCGGCCTAGAATTGTTGCAGCTTTTCCGATGCGCTGGCTGATTTCAACATCGAGGGACAGGTTGGCGCTGACTGTGGAGCCAAGGTATGTGTACTGGTGGACAGCGTCCAATTCGTAGTTGTCGATGGTGATGACTGGGGGACTGTTCACATCTTGGCCCATCACATTGGTCTTTCTCAGGCTGATGGTGAGTGAATCTTTGCAGGCTTGCGAGAATCTGTTCGTGAGACATTGTAGTTGCTGTTCAGTGTGTGATGTTACTGCAGCATCATCAGCAAAGAGCATGTCTCTGATGAGGATCTTGCGCACCTTGGTCCTTGCTCTCAGTCTGGCAAGGTTGAAGAGTCGACCATCAGTCCTGATGTGTAGGTACACTCCCTCGCTGGACGTCCCAAAAGCATGCCTCAACAGCAGAGAGAAGAAGATTTCAAAGAAGGTGGGCGCCAGAACACAGCCTTGTTTCACTCCACTCTTGACATCAAATGGATCCGACATACTGCTCTCATAGTGGATGGTTGCTTTCATGTCATCACGAAGAGACCTGATCAAACTGTGTAGTTTGGGGGGACATCCAATTTTCAGGAGGATGCTGAAGAGCCCTTCCCTGCTGACCAAGTCAAACGCTTTGGTGAGATCAATGAACGCTATGCAATGAGGCTTCTGTTGCTCTCTGCACTTCTCCTGAAGTTGGTGGAGGGAGAAGATCATGTCCACTGAAGAGGGTCCTGCTCGAAAGCCACACTGGGACTCAGGATAGATGCGTTCAGCCAGCTGTTGGAGGCGTACAAGGAAAACACAAGCATAGAGTTTGCCAACAATGCTCAGAAGGGAGATGCTTCTGTAGTTGTTGCAGTCGCTTCTGTCACCCTTATTCTTGTACAGGGTGACTATCTTGGCATCTTGCATGTCTTGTGGAAAGGATCCTTCTCTCCAGCATTGGCAGAGGACATCATAAAGTGGATGCAGAAGGGTGGATTTGCAATGCTTGATCAGGTCTGGCGGAATGCCATCAATACCCGGTGCCTTGCCGCAGGCCAAGTTGTCAATAGCCTTGCTGAGCTCCTTCAATGATGGCTCGACGTCAAGGTCATTCATGGTGGGTAGAGGTTTGATTGCGTCAATTGCAGAGGCAGTGACTATGTTCTCTTTGGAGTACAGTTCTGAGTAGTGCTCTACCAATTTCTCCATCTGCTGGCCCTTGTCGGTAATTACTTTCCCGCTGGACGATTTTAGAGGCGATGTCTTACTTTGGGTGGGGCCAAGAGCTTTTCTAATCCCCTCATACATCCATCTAACATTTCCTGTTGCAGCTGCAACTTGGATGTTGTCACAGAGGTCCTGCCAGTACTTGTTAGCGCATCTTCTTGCGGTTTGTTGCACTTTGCTCCGAGCAGTTCTGAGTGCTTGGAGGATCTTTTCATTTGGTGAGTGCTTGTATTCGGCAAGGGCAGTACGCTTTGCTTCAATAACAGGGGTCATTTCACTCAACTTGGCTTCGAACCAATCGCAGTTCTTTGAGGTCTTCCTCCAAAAGGTTAAAAGGCTGATTTCTGTACAGCTTCCCGGAGGTGGTCCCATTTCCCAGCGGCAGAGCTGTTTAGGTGGTTTGTAGACATGGCATCATCAAGGAACTTGGTAAACTCCTCAACTTTCTGAGGGTACTGCATCGTGTTGGTGTTGATGTGTGGCCTCCTAGCTGTCTTGCTGCAATGGATCTTCTTGGGGAGTAGTCTGATCTTGCTACATACAAGTGAGTGGTCAGTGTCACAGTCTGCACTGTGATATGTGCGGGTGTGGAGCACAAACTTGAGGCTGGTTCGCTTAACGATGACCATGTCAAGCTGGTGCCAGTGCTTAGAGTGGGAATGTCTCCATGACACTTTGTGTTGTGGCTTCATGTGGAAGTAGGAGTTGGTCACACAGAGTTTAGAGTAGAACTCGTTCTTTGTTTCAGGTGAGGATGTTAGGTTGGACCGTAGGCACTGAGCAGAGTGACTGGGCCATCAGAGGTGTGGAATCGAAGAGTCATCAGGCATTCGCACCCCTTGTCACCTGGTTGAACCATTTTTAGCATGGAGTTCCTGACTGCAAATCCGACTCCATGTTCTCTGCGCTCTTCTGCACTTTTTCCTTGCCAGAAGAAGGTGTAACCGTTCTCCTTAAGCTTACCTGATCCAGCTAGTCGTGTTTCTTGCAGTGCAGCAATGTCCACCTGTAGTCTAAGCAGCTCCTTGTTGATGACGGCTGTCTTTCTACCATCGTTGATGTCTTACAGGTCTGCAGTGAGTCCTCTTGTCATTGTACGGACGTTCCAGGTTCCAAGTTTAAGAACTGGTCTTGCACGTATGAGATTTGTCTTTCGTTTCTTGCCTGGTGTGATGTTTACAGCCTGCTTGTCGGCTTTATCGTAATCCCCATGCACCCAATGAGGAAGGCAGGCTGTGGCGGGACAACACCCAAATGGCTGGGGGCTGCCCAGCTTGAGGCGGGTGGTAGCTGTCCAGTGGGATTTGAGAATCCCTCCCACCATCAGAAGCAACCCCTGGTGCCACGCTCTATGCCAATTGAGCACTGTGGCTTATCAACAGTAGACTGCTGCTTCCCGTGTTGTGTCAACGCCGTGAGGCGAAGCTGGAGTGTCCTCTCCAGGGCACAAGCCAGGGCAGGGTGATATGGTGAACTAACTGTTTCCCAGGCATTAAGTACCCCCTCTCCACATTGAAGATGGATCCAATGGAACGGCAGGGCTGGTACAGGTTGGCACCAGCAGTGTCGCAGGAGTTGCCGGAATATTGCTGAGAGCAGCAGCAGACCACCTTAGGGACTCCAGCTCCTGATTTTTCCTCAGGGTTTACTCCCTTAGCCTTTCCCATGGGTGGATATAGCCGCAAGGCAGCGGAGGTTTGAAATCAGTTTCCTTCTCCTAGGTGAGTTGCCATCCAAGGCTAATGAGCCACATCTGCCTGAAGCAACTGGTTTTAAGGCGCCAGTGGCCTGCCTTTCGCCCCTTCTCCTGTTAGTGGAAACAGATCTGCCGGGTTTAGTAGCTAAACCACACAAGAAGGCCAGGAGCTGGACTTGGTTGACAGAGGCTGTTGGAGACGGACACCATTGGGAGCATTTTATAGGTAGTGGGAGCTTATCCCCACTACCACCCCCAGCTTGTCAACCTTGGATCCGATATTTGCTTCTAATATCAATATATCAAGATAAGTCAATATATATCAATATGAGTTTTTGATCTATTATGGTGTCTAAATTTTGTGGCATTTGTGTTGTGTGTCATATA
>JAPTGZ010000006.1:15330766-15356837 GCA_029814645.1 Fowleria isostigma
AACACGCAGATTTGTTTATGGTGGAGGTACTTTGAAATTGTTCACCTTGAGGGAAGAAATTAAGGTGTGTAATCACAGAAAGACATACAGATCCGTGATACTTACGATATGAGTTGAATTTTACAGGTTTGATGAAAAATTGGTTACTTTACTGGAATAATTATTTTTTAGCTGACTTTTTACTTCTACTTCTTACATTTTAAAAATAGCCTTGTTACTGCTATTTAATTTCGGTTTGTTTTCATTCCGGCTTGTACTGTTCAAATAAAAAATTTTTAAAAAGTATCTCAATAAATTATGCCATCCGGATAGAGTGAATTTTATTGTGGTTGGATTAGAAGTATAAACATATACGATTCCAACATCCTATTGGTTTGTATGCGATCTATCACACCTGACTTTTTGCACCATTCCAATACTTATATTCAACTAGTCGTCATACCTTCTGCTCCATGAAACACACGTTATTGCTCAGTAGTACACGTATATGGTTCTTTAATACATTTATATTAGACTCAGATATGTTCAGTTTCAGTGGGCATATATGCAGCTGAAACAGGTAGACTATTGCATCCCACATTTTTACACATTAACATTTTAATATAATATTATAGTCATTAGGGCCTTTAGAAAAATGTTTTTAGGGAGGTGGGGTAGTGCACTATAGGCCCCTGTGGCACTGACCAAATTTTTTGTTCTAATGGTATTTTTTTCCCTTACATTTACTTTTATATTTCAGTTTTGAAACCAATACTTTTTCACTTTTACTTGAGTAAAAAGCTTGAGTTGATACTTCAACCTTTACTGAAGTCTTTTCCAACCCTAGTATCTGTACTTCTACTTGAGTAATGAAGAATACTTTTGACACCTCTGCTGAATATATATATACAATGACCAGCAAATACTTGTACCTTTTATACTCATCTTTCTTACATGAGGTGACATCCCTTCTTATTTGACTGTGCTTTGTTTTAATCTGACTTCTTATAATGGGATCATTTGTCTCCGTCTCCTTTTCCTTGCTTTTTTTTTTTTTTTTTTTTTTACTCTCCTGGTTAGACTAAACCATTTAAGTGCTGTATAACTATATATTTTGAGCACTTTTTTCCCTGTCTAAACAACAAGCTATTAATGCTGGATCACTGTGACTGTGTGAGGGTAACTTGCCTGTGAGGGTCTTGCTGACCGAGTCTCTTTGACTGTGTCACTGTTCAGTGTCATTGAGTTGCTCAGTGTGACCTTCTTTTTTCACATTACTTCTAAGACTCGTGTATACAGTTTGGTTCCTTTGTTTGTCTTTGCCTCATTTTATTCTCTTTCATTTTGTTTCTCTTTTGTTCTTCCTCCCTCACCCATCATCCTCTATTCTACTATTATCTGTTTTATCTCATATTTATGTCCGATGTATCATATATTATACTGATACACTTAACTCTGCCTTAACTTTGATTGATACATGATGGGGAATGGGCTTGAATGGTATATATGCATTTATAATTTCATTGTATTGAAATACAATGACAACAAAGGCTTCTTCTATAACCATGACATATACACTATATGGACAAAAGTATTGGGACAATGCAGGTGTTTCTTTTCTAACAGGGTTCTGGGCTACAAAACAGTAATGATAAATGTCATACTTTTAGTTTATGACAAATATCATTGCATTGGTTAGTTTTGTTTAGGTTTGCTTCCAAAATGCATCAGAGGTGGTTTTTACATAATTTCTCTCAGTGCTAATTTTGTATTATGCCTTTTTTTTATCCATTTAAACCATAAAGACCCAGCATTACTTTTGTGTCAGTTCCCAAATTAAATATTCACTATATTTAACATTTTTTAAGCCATAAAGACCCAAACATCCACCATCTACCAAAACCATCTACTAATATAAACTGTTTAATTCCTGTTGATCCACTAATGCATGTAAATAATTGGTGTAAAACACAGTTATTCATCTTTTCATGGTCATCAGATATGACCCATTTGGATGTTCAGAGGTGTCATAGTTACCATGGAAACACCATCTTCTACAACACTGATTCACCACTAAGACCCATGGAGTTGGATCAATGACAGTGGATGGAGACACTTGTTTTTACTTTCAGTTATTGATATTTTTGCAGAACAAGTCACTTTTTCTTCAGTTTTCTCTGTTTTTGATGTAATAATCCTCAATTTAACTGTAAACATTTATGAACATCTACATGATTAGTAAATGAAATGTTGGAAAATACCTAATTTTTACTGAAAAAAAATACAAAATACAGAAGATAATATTATAATAAATGGCAATAAACCACTTAAGGGGGGGTAAAATTTAGAGAAAAATGTATTTGGAAAGTGCCACAAATGTCACAGTGGGTCTTTATGGGTGAAAATCATAGTCATGGGTAAAAACAAAAAGCAAAAAACAAAATTAATATTGAATGAAACTGAGTAAAAACCAACTCTGATGAATTTTGGAAACAAAAATAAACAAAACTAAACAATACAACATTATACTATAAAACAATATTATGAAATCTGTCATTTTTGCATTGTAGCCCAGACCCCTGTTAGAAAAGAAACACCTGAATTCAATGTGTGCCAATACTTTTGTCCATATAGTGTACCTTCTGTTTTATAATGGAACAAATGTGTTAAATATTAAGATAAGATATTCCTTTATTAGTCCCATAAGGGGGAATTCCAGATTTACAGCAGTTATAGTACAAACAAAGCACACAAGAACAACAAGAGCAAAATTAAAAAATAAAGACAAATCAGAATCTATAAATACTATTTGCAGTTGTACACATGTTGAAAGGGAATAGGGGAGCTGGGGAGATACTCATATGTACACTTATACACACACATATCTACACACATAATTATATATATAGACATGTACATATTATACATATGAGTTTATTGCACAGATTATTTGGAGTACTTTTTGTAATGGAGCCTGACAGCTGCAGGAAGGAGGGACCTGTGATACCTCTCTTTCATACACTTAGAGTATTGACCTTTGCAGGTGCATGTTTGTTTTCATCAACGAATAGACACTGAATGAAAAGACATGAGGCTGATAGAAACATCAACTCTTCCTTGCGCTCTCTGTCACCCACCTCTAGGTGGCGTTACTCCACGAGACAGTGAGGAGGGAGTGTGAGGAGAGGGAGGGGCTGACCGCTGCTTTGTCTCAAGCTCAAGAGGAACTCCTGGGGCTGCGATCCCCAGCGTCTGGTCACAAGTCTGTCGGGTCTACGTCGTACCCCCAAGACAGACACACAACTTCACTCAACAAGCATCACGGCGTCTCTAGTCAAACCACAGCAGCTTTACCTCGTTCTGAAACTTCTCCCATCACTCTCCACCGCTCCAGCACGGACAAAAGCAGAGCTGGACCCACAGATGCAGGAGCAGCAGGGAGGAGTGTGGAGCCGTGGAATAGTGATGAGGTGTTCGCCAGAGACAAGAGGAGAAGGGGGGGTCTGAAAGCAGGCAGCAAAATGAATGACGCTAAAAGACAGGCTGATTTACAGACACGAATGAAAGAGAAACGGTCACAGTCCACAGTATGAATAAAACACATTGGATGTCATTTCTGCTCACGGTCTCTGACACATGAATCCTACTCTAATAGTTGTGTAACTCTAAGTGACACACTCTGCTGCTGAGTCCTGTTGGGAAGCCAGCGCACTCCCAGGACACACACTCTGACAAACATGCACTTGTTTTCTCACAACCCGACTCACGCAGTCTCGCTGGCACGCACAGGATTTTACAGCCCCCCCACACACACACACACACACACACACATCACATATACAGCACCGTGTACACAGACACACACAGCGTGTCACAAGGGCAGGGCTGAAGGGGCATGACAGCATGTCCCCTGCCACCCGTGGACACAAACAAAAGGCAGGCAAACACAAAAGAAACTGTACGGCAAGCACCCCACACACACACACACACACACACACACACACACACACACACACACTAGCACACAGCCCTCTCCCCTCCGGCATTGTGTGTTATTGACATCATTCACTCTGTGCAAGGTCTCTCTCTGTCATTTCCTCTCCCTCTCCATTTGGGATGAATTGGCATGATGGGAGAAATGCGTGAAATGTGTGTGGTAACTCATTTCCTTGGCACACATGGAAAGGTTTTGCTTCGACTTCCCCCGTGTCCCTCTTATTCAGACAATGCATGTGCAAGTCGTTCACACAGAAAGGTGGGATGATAATGACTTTGTCCTGCCAACATTTCCTCTGTTTGCCAAAACACACACATATGGTTTATCTGCAAAAAAAACCCTTTGTCCATGTGGAGAGGATGTTCACAAATACAGAACAATGAACATGATGTGCCATTTAAACAGTGTGTACTTTCTCTGTTTTTGTTAAAATAGACAATTTCATGTTGGTGCCATGAAAGAAAAACGAGTTATGAATGAATTTAATAGGGTTGTTTTAATATTCTAATATGTTCGGGTTTAATTAATTTATTCAGCTGTGGTGTGTTTTACAGTCACATCTTTATGATTGAAAGTTGAATTCCCTCTGTTTATGATTTAATATTTAATGATTAATGGTGCAGAAGTAGCTCTCACTTTGTACTTCGCAGCTGTTGCCTTCCTGTGTTTGAGTGTGGGATTGTGCCATGACCTTGTGTCAGTTAAAAGACATTGCGTATGTGTGTGTGGATCCGGTGAGTGATTGTTTTCCATCCTAACACTTTTGTAATTACGTAAAGACAGTGAAGGACATTGATTGTACAGCGATTGTATCAGCATAGTGTGCGTGAGTAGAAGATTAGGACAGTGTTTATCAGTGACTGACGCTGTTATGAAGCTCCAAAGTGCAGGTGCGTGGAGCTCCACTTTTCTTCCGGCAGATGTTTGAACTTTTGAGTACCTCTGGGTGTCTGTAAACGCTGTCGTCAGACTTAAGGTTGACAGTTCATTCCTGACCTTGACAATAACAATGAGTGGGTGAGCAGAGCCCGGCTGCTGCTGGAGGGTAATTAGAGGGGTGGGATACAAATCCAGGTGGGTCACCAGGAGCCGGAGTTGATTTACTGAAGAGGGAGTTGAAAGAGCTGAACGTCCACACAGTGATGAAAACACACAAGTAAAGCCCAATAGCATGGTCTGAACCATAGACGTCCAGGTCAAGCATTTGTCGAGTGAATACAAAGACATGGGAGATTGACAGCTGTGTGTAGACGTGATCACCGTTTAGAACAACCCACTGTAGTGGTCTACTGTTGAGACCAGGGGCGTCAAACATAAGGCCAGTGGGCCAAAAGTGACCCGTGGGATGAATTTGCAAACTGCAAAACTCACACTGAAGATAGTAACAATCAAATTCACTTGGTCGTTATTTCCAAAATACACTTGGTGACAAAATTTCCAAAAAGGCCTAAGTGATATTTTGGAAAGACAAATTGATTAGTGATAATTATGGGCTACTGCTTGGGTTTTACATATGTGAAAAAATAAAAAGTGATGAATGAGTAGAAATTAATAGGACAAGTCATGTGAATTTGAATTCAACTGTCACAAGATACCAAATATTTTCTAAGGTAAAACAACTGTAAATAACACTTTAATGCATCAAATAAGCAGAAGTAACTGAGTTAGGTTGTGAAATGAGTGGCACTTGAATGGTTGTCTCTTTTTGCTTCATTAAATGAAATAGGGGAAATAAAATTTGTGGTCATAAAAGGTGTTATTTCACCTCTTGAGACCCAGAAAAGTGAATGTGTACCTATTTTATAGTAAACAATTGTCTTTACTGGAAACTGCATATTGCAAGTTTTTTCAGATGCGTATTAAAAATGATTTTATATGTATTTTTAATAGAATGTCTTTTGCAATGGACATCATATTTTAAGTAAAGCTGTCAAATTTTTGTCCCTACAGAGGACAAAAATACATTGCTGGATCTCAAAAGGTTTTAATGAATACCTGGAATTTTAAATAATAAAACACATCCATAGAACTCTCAACCATTCATGAAATCTCCTGATTTTCATCTAGTGTTGCATTAGAGGAGATAGATAAAAACAGGATTTTGACAAAACATTAGCTAAATGGACAGTATCTGGTACACAAGGAAAAAAATAATTAATATATTGTGAAGAAATAAATGATTTTAAATGACTTTTGACTCTTAGTGAGTTTTGAGCTGGAGGGTAAATTCAGTTTAGAAATCCAGACTGCTAAAGGTGGAATGACCACTTAGATTATATTTTTGATCTGTGTTATTTTGTTGGGTTTTGTTCGTTTTTGTGGGGGTTTTTTTTCCCTACATACAGAGCAGGGAAATCAGATGTGATCATTTGAGACTTGCTCTAATTTTGGGACTGAACATTCAAGACGTTTGTTAATACAAAGTCTGAACAGACGAAGATCAGTAGAATGACAAAGGTGATGTGTGAAATGTAGGTACTATAATTATGTTTTCATTCAGTTTCCATATTTTTTAAAACACTGATACTGATATTAAAATGGCAAAAAATGTTTATTTTTGTTTGTCTGGATTGTCACTGACAAGTGTATGTGCTATACACTTTTTAAATTGTAAATCTAGTATTAATAAACACAGATATTTGTTCAACAGTTCTCCCCAGTATGTGCTTTACATTACAGAGTCGATGCAGAAACCTATTCCACACTGGACCGACCCTTTGACAACTGCTCACAGAACCAGCACAAGCTCTTTTGACATTTGACCTTTCCTTTTATCCCTGTTACATTGCCTTTCCTTCCACCGTGACCTGCATATCTTCCCTGTATTTGAAGAGACCCTCTCCGTTTGTGCAAAGTGTGTAGCACTAACACACTTTCTCTTCTCCTACTCCCACAACATCCCACTACACACATACACACATTCTCATCAGACTGCCCCCCCCCACACACACACACACACACACACACACACTTTCTCAAAACACACACAAATCTTCCACGTTGTCAATATTCTTTTAATCTCTTTGGCCTTCTTTTGGTATTCAAACACTGTGACCCTGTTGCTTAAAAGCAATTCCTTCTCAACTCCTCCACTATCTGTGCCTTCATTTTATTTTTGGTGCTGTCAGCTCTATCTTTTTACTCCCCTCTGCTCTTCCACTGAGGCTCTTTCCTTTGCTCGTGCCCTTGCTTTCTAGCCCTTGACCTGTTGTCCTTCCTGGTTTGTGTGTATTTGAGAGAAAAAAAAAAGAAAAAAATAAGCCTTGGGGCATGTCTATGAGTGTGATCCAACAAAGAACAGGTCTATAGATAAAACTCATCCAAACTTTTTCTGCATCGTGGTATGTGCGTAATGATAATACACCATCAGACCCCCTATGTTTTGACACTGATGAGGTTCTGGTCACTCTTAAACGTCTAATCACCCTTAACAAATGCCCACACACGAGCATTCATATGCACATACACATGCCATGCACTCTCGGACTGTGATCCACTCACAATGATTATCATAGCAGGGCAGGCATGCACACGTGTCCCTGGGGAATCTGAGCAAGCTGCTCGTAAACACACTTGTTTCAGGGAGTGGCGTGTGTGTATAACTAAGCCCTTGTTCGTCACTGGGCGTCCCTGAACGCCTCTCTCCTGGGTCGTTATGGTCGTTCCGGAATTCTGCCGTCCCGTGAGCCCTCCCACACCCTATAATTAGTGTCACCCAGGCAACCAGAGAAAGAATGCTCAGTATTCTTGTCGTCGTGGTAACTGCGTAAGTGCAGGGGCTGGAGGTGCTGGTTGTAGGTGTTGGTTAATGACATGTTAATGTGTGAGTGAGTGCATGTGAGTGTGTGTGACCAACCTTTATACTGTACAGACTTAAACAAGCCATAAATGAAGAGTGAACACTGCCTAGACTGTGCACATGTTCAGAGTGAACGGCTGTAGACCAACACAGACACACAAATGCAAAAGTCTATAACCTCAGCCAGGGAACCACTACAACCAGTACCAGACAGGCCCTTGGGTAATAATTAATTATCAGACCCCTACAAACCCTGTCTTTGTTATGGTTTTTATGTGCTGCCATGCCAGCTCCAGGTTCCCATTAGTGCACAATAGACAACTGCACTGTACTTTCCATCAAGATCCAGAAAAAAAAACCCAAAAAAAACATGGCTTTAGGACTACCTAGATCCAGGTTTACTAGCAATTTAATTCAGTGATCTCAGCATATTAAAACCTGCATTCCCAACCTGAGTGCCATCAGCAAAGTAGTAGCAAAGTCTGAGAGCCAGATTTTAAAAAGCTATCTTTATGTTAGTCAATAAAAACTAAATAAATGTGAATACTAATTACACACTTTAGTAAAGGACCATAATATAGTGAAGGTTTTGTTTTTTTGGTTTGTTTATTTGTTTTAAAAATTGAAATGCAGCATCAGCCCTCAAACCCGGGTCCACAGACTGACAGTCTGACGTTTTAAATGTTGAGTATCCACTGTGGATGTGTTAATCTCTAGTTCTCTCTGCTGTCTGTTTACAGTTACTGCATCGTTTCTGGGAAAGCCTTAGTGACTGATGAGTGAGTGAACAAAATGTTCCCAGAACTTGGTGTTCACGTCATCGAAGCTTCATTGTCTTTGACATAATGAGTGGCAACCGTAAGGCCATAACTGAGGGTCTATTTACAACTGAGCACATCTACGTATTATGTAGATTAGATTATGGAATATTTATTTAATTAAATTATTAAATTCGTAGTTATATATTTTCTAACGAAATAACAACTTTTTAATGTCCGATTGTTGTGCAATGTGGTTAAATTGTGCCAAAAAACTAAAAAAAATTAAACCTGTTAGTTTATTTGCGGATGAATATGTTCCAGAGGCCGTGGGTTGTGAAAAGTCTGGACTTTCCCGTAACATACGTCACTGAAACGTTGCTTTCTTCCGGTATTTCAGGTGATGTCGGAAACAAGAGAATGATCTTCTAAATTTACCATAAACGGGTGCAGTACGCTGTTCAACAATATACAGTTACTTCTGAAATTGTTAGAGTACTTTTTATGGTCAGTAGAACTGATTTTTTTAATAAAAATTGTGAATATGTGTGACTGTTGACGGAAAGCCAGTTTCTTCCTTAATACGTACTTTCTGTGGTTTGTACTATGCTTATATTTGTCATAAAAGTACATATATGAAATGAACATTATTTTGACTAAGCAACATTTTTCGTGGGTTGATACTTGTCCTCTGAAACAGTCCTGCACTGAGAAAAACTGTACATAACGGAGGCTCTTGAAGAAGGCGTGACGTCATATCACGTGACATATTTGGAAAGCCGTGCCAGTTGTTGTAGCAACAGCATACAACAAACGTGCTTGAAAGTTGTGTAAATTAAGATTTACAATTAATGCAGTGGTGACAGTAAGGGGTCTCTGTCTTTTTTGACATAAGTTACACCAGAGTGCATGAAGTCCAAAGCCTCACATCCTTGGACAGCGATGGATAGTTTTGCTTTGCCTGGCTTCAGCTTCTGTCTTCCATTTCCAAGCCCGGCGCTGTCATGCTGGCAAAGGTAAGCCCATGGATAGTGCAATGTTTGCATGTTGTAATCAAGAGGAATTTTATTTTTTTTCCCTAAACAAACTTTTTTTTTTCAAAGATTATAGTTAACAAAAGAGCAATGCCATTTTGAATTTACGAACTATCGGTTGCTATGGGCAACAGAATAGTACAAATGTGCAGGAAAGAGCCATCTAAATAAATATTTAAGGAAAAACAAAGTGGTGGCGAAAGGATGTAGTCCCTACGGGCGTCCAACTGGTACAGGGATATTGACTCCCAGCCAGTTAGTTAACTGTCTGATGTTCAGCATGTTACTAACACTGCAAGAATCACTACTACTACTACTACTACTACTACTATTACAATTACTCATAGAAACTTAGTGGAGACATTAATGTAAATAAGTTGAAATGATTAATCACTGCAGGATTGACTCTAATATTTCACTGAAAAATGTATAACTGTCGAGAATTTAGTGTTTGGCTAAATGGGAAATGTAGAAAAAAGTTGTAAATCAAATCTTCTGAAAACCACATACTAGGCTACTAAAGCACTTTCAGTGCTTGAAAAGCGCTATAAGACTCTAATCCATCATCATTATTATTATTATTAGTAGTAGTAGTAGTAGTAGTAGTAGTATTACATTCTGTATAGTTTAAGGATATGCATGTGTTTATGTTTTGCTGAAACTATTTACCGCCGCGGATGTGCACTTTTCTTCAGCTGGATGACGTCACGTACTTTGCCAGTGACACTGGGTTGCCGTCGTTCCGTCGAGGCAGAGTCAGCCGTAATTGAAACTGCTGGTGTCCCGGTGAATATGGCCGCAGGTCCTCTTTCTGTATCTTCCAACGCATCAACAAACAACGATGGTATCCTCATCGGTGACAAAGTTTACTCGGAAGTGTACCTTACAATCGACAACTCCCTTATTCCAGAAGAAAGGCTCTCTCCGACACCGTCGATGCTCGATGGCCTCGACCTAAGCACGGAGACCGACCTTCGCATCCTGGGATGTGAACTCATTCAATCGGCGGGAATTCTTCTCAGGTTACCCCAGGTAAATTATGAGATTTGATATGAATTCGTTGATGTCTAGACGTAGTAGCGTCTGAAATGTATGAAGCAAGCAACAGTTGGTAGTGGCTTCTAATCATCTCGGTGAGGCCTAGTGAGCTACTAGCGATTAGCTAACGTTAGCTTTTTGACGCTGGCGTGGTAGAGGTAAAATGGCGCCGGTCTATTGTGCAAGGTTATGACAGTTATAGTAAGAAATTAATGTCGCACTGTTGATTTTTCTGACAGGTCGCAATGGCAACAGGGCAAGTGCTCTTTCATCGGTTTTTCTACTCCAAATCCTTCGTGAAACACAGTTGTGAGGTAAGTCGCTGCCTTGGGTGGCTCATTGTCGGCCCGTTGGTTGCTCCGTGATGTTAGCTTAGCATAACGTTATGGTTACGTTGTCGGCAGCCATATTGTCGATACGTTGTACAATAGAGCGGCAATGCAAAGAATTGTCGCATTGAAGATGTAGGGAAATGGGCATCTTAAAAGAACACACGCGACTGCAACAACGCTACATTACTTTTCTCAGCTCATTGATGTGAAGTTGTTGATGGCCCAGTCTGGCCAGTATTATATGTCAGGTATTGTTAATTAGATTTGTGCTCTGTCGTGTAATCGGTTACATAATATACACTGGAATAGCACAAAGTGCACAAACTGAGGCTGGATAGCTTTAAAGCTTTCATCTTAAATTGTATCGAAATGGGTAGTATCATCCTTTGTTAACAGTACGAGTTAAACAGCAGCTAATGAGTAATTGTCCATGTAGGTTTTTTATTAATGATTCAAAGTAATTTTAGTGAGTCTTACCTGTGTAAAGTGGTAGTTGGGAATCTCTAACTATGACAGACAAACTTCCTGTCAACTTTTGCTCTGGTTTTCTTTTTTGCAGATTGTTGCAATGGCTTGTATTAACTTGGCCTCCAAGATTGAAGAAGCACCACGCCGGATACGAGATGTTATCAATGTTTTCCACCATTTGAGACAGATCAGAGGAAAAAAGTAAGTATTATTCCTAAAACTACTTAAAAGTTTACAAGTATTGTATTTATTGTTAACAGTGTATTGTTTGTTTTTCTGTTGTATCCAGTTTTGAATGATTGTTTTGCTGTGAAAGTGCTCTTCTGTTCACCCATGTACCCTAAACCATTTTAAAACTTTACAGTTTCCGCTTCACTGGTAGTTTCAGAAGTGTAAATGTTTACACATAACATCTAAATTTGAAACTACATTTACATTGGTATTGCAACAAACATGTCACTCAAACGTTTGAAGTCCATTTTGGCTTTCCAAGACAGGCACAACTACTTCATCTGTGTGTGCCTTTGTCTTGATAGAATTCTGTTCATGTTTATAGTCCAGATGTTGGCATTAACTTGGATTCTTTTTTCCCTTGCAACCAACTAACAGCGACCAGCTACATTTACCAAAGCCTGGGTGATGTGGAATGGTACGTAAGATGAAGCAGTCGGCATGACAACCATGATGTGAGGGGGGTCTCCCTCCTCTCCCAGGCCCAACCCACCCCCTTCCTGTGGGAGACGCCCGTGGTCTGAGCCACCGCGGGGCACTGGGATCGGGGATGACAGGTTGGCCGAAGGTCCTTGGCCTCCGTGGCACCTTGAGGACTCCTGTGGTTCAGTCATAAACTTTGGGTATCTGTCCAGCAGTCTGCAGACCTTTGGGGTAATGTAGTCTTTCATCTGGCTGCTCCTCACCACGCATTTTGTTTGTGCGTAAAGAGCAAAGTCCCATTCACAAACTTACCCATGGCTTTTACAGAAATGTGCCTTTGTTTGGTGAGTGTAGAATAAGAAGCTGACCACATGATGGGATGTTTGCTATGAGTTAAATGCATGCTCCATAGCTATGATTCTTTGGTTTTGTTACTCGGTTGTTTAGGAAAAATTCAGTCAGTGCAGTTTTTTCTTTTTTTTTTTGGTAGTGAGTCAAAGTTTAATTTTGTCTTTTTTTTTAAAAAAAAAAAAGTTTTTTTTTAGTATATAAGTAGGTAAATATTTGTTAGTAGAATTTATGTATCCTGAAAGTGTTCTTCATGCTTACAATTGTAGGATGACAGTGATCGTTTTCTAAGTTTATAGTTTGATCTGTAAAATCTGAAGGGCAGCATTTAGTGTCTGTAGAATGACTGAAGTTGCACTTTTTTCCATTACTGTATAAGCTTAAAAATGCGTATTAATGTTTAAAAACATGTTTCCCCCTTCAAAGCCCGTCAGTAGAATTGTGATAAAATGCTCTGACATCTGGGTGTTTAGATTATAACCTGCTACTTGTTGAAAAGTTTGCATTTCAGTAAACCCCATGTGTAATCCCCAAATGTGGATTGTTCTATATATTCAGAGGTGTTGTAAATGCAGTACATTGGTGTTTACAGAAAAGAGTTGTTGTAATTTGTCAGAAATTTTATGCTGCTGTTTTTGTTTTTGATGGATTGGTTTTAGTGAACTTTTTATGCTTCTCTGAATTAAACATTTGTTTTGGTGATTATGGTGTTAGTGTTTGTTAGCTTAGTGTTTTGTTCGACTGCGGTGACAGTATGGAAGGAGATATAATTGTGTTTACTCATAATGATGTAGGGTTTAATTTTAATATTTCTGTCAGTCTTGTGATAAACTGGCGATACTTCCAGGGTGTACCCCACTTTCGCCCATAGGTAGCTGAGATAGGCTTCTGCTTTACCTTGAGGATAAGAAAATGCATGAATAAATTTCTGTTAAAGCTGTGCCCACATGGTGAAGGAGGTAAAGATCTGGTTTTAGTTGTTTACGTTTGCGCTGCAACCACAGGAGTCCACAACCCCCAACAAGCTGTCAGGCATGCAGTAGATAAATCTCATGCTTTGAGTTGGTTGAAGGGAAAAATATTCAAGATTACCAGAATCAGAAGGGCATTTTCATTTTATTTCATTTCGAAAGGGAAATATTAGGAAAGGAAATACTATTTTATTTCAATTCCTTTACAAACCAGGACTCCAACTTCAATGATACTTGATCAGAACTACGTAAATACCAAAAACCTTGTCATCAAAGCGGAACGGCGGGTCCTGAAGGAACTGGGTTTCTGTGTACATGTCAAGCATCCACACAAGGTAAGTCGAAGTCTCTCTGTGTGCTACTAACTGTTTAAACTGCAGTAGTTTATCAAACTGTTGTTTTGCTCTTGGAGCAACAACATCAGCAGATGTGGTTTTTTTGTAGCTGCAAATAAGAAGCAAATTAAATCAATTTTTTTAATTTCACAGAACAGATTGGTGTTTATTCTTGTGTAACGAGTCATTTTACTGTTGTAGATCATCGTCATGTACCTCCAAGTCCTGGACTGTGAAAAGAACCAAACACTGGTCCAAACTGCCTGGTAAGTTTCTGCTTGTTCTCAACTGACCCCCACCCCACAGCAGCAACTTGTGTCATGTCTGCAAGAAGTACCACCAGACCTGGGCTAAAGATGAAGTTGAACGGGTTTCAAATGGTTGATTGAGTTACTTGAAGCGCACTTGATTTTATCTGCCAGGGACTGGGAACTGAAAAAATGTGGACAACACCTGTTGGATAAGTAATATGCCCAAGTGCCCATCAGGTTTAAGTACATATTTGAAAGACATTCAACCAGCATTTTGCCCAGGTCTGACTGCGACATTCCCTTCACTTCATCTTAACCCTTCCATCACTTTTTTTTCTGATGGAGCAATTTGTTGTATTGAAAACCTGTTACATGTCTCACACTCTTGTCTGCCCTTACATGACTTGACTTGTTATAAAGTCTTTTTGTTTGCACAATGTAGGGAACTTGGTTTAACTTTGTCCTTTCTCTCTACTCTTTGATTAAAGGGTAGTCCATGCTGGTAAGTCACATAAAGAACCTCTGAACTCTGCCTCCTCCAACCACATGACCTCAGGAAGCTCCCCCCTTTGGCTGGCTGCCCCTCTCCAGACAGCCAATCCCAATGCCGAGATTCACTGAAGGGGGCGGGCGGGCCTTTCCCAACAGCCAACATCGTCTTGTTTTCTCTTGGGTGTCCAAAAGGATTTGTATTTTTTGGTCTTGCTACCAAGGTTTTAAATGTAATGCCTAATTTTGCCAAGTAGCTACAGTTAAACATATATTCTAACTTTTATAAAATAACGTGACTCTAGCATTGAAGTAAACTTAGCCAGAATATCTTTTTTTTTTTTTTTGACGACTTTACCTGGCTGATTTTTAGTATACAGTAGAATACTGTGTCCTGTCCCCAACTGACGTGGTGTCCAGACATGTCTGTTTTACAGGCTGATCCGGTTCTCAGGTTTTGCCTCCAAGGACCTGTCTCGCCCACGCAGCAGTCAGAATTCAACGACCACATGTTATCTTTTGTAATATTAGTGTAGTATATTGACACCGGCCCGCCGAAGTGCAGGTTGGGTCATCTGTCAAAGGCAGGCTAGACTGAAAGTAATTCCCGTCAAGTTGATTTACAACACTTGTTTGCGCCCAAACCTCTGCTGGAGCAGTAGAATTGTGTTTGCCAGATGAAAATGAATGAACACTGCGTATGCATGGAGAAATATTGCCACTATGGGAAGGAGTTTGGTTACTTCTGCGTATTGCTTTGATTTTCTGCCTTAAGCAACCACCATGGGTGGGATCAGTGTGGTGTTTGAGGGGTTCAGTCATCATGTTTCTGTTATTGCACATTTTGTCCTTGTGACTCCAATGTCTCTACTGGACAACGTCTGTAAGGACAGATGTGCAGCTCACCCTTGCATTTGCCTGATAAGCAAGCCATTTTGTCTCTGCTAATGCTCTCCCAATGGCTAATCTCATTTACACATAATCCTAGACTCCTCCTTTTGCACTAGTTTCACTTGGTCATAGCAAGGCAGGAGATTTCCATCTGATACCTCTTCTAACATGCCAAAACAAAGTTCTGCTTTAACAGAAGGCAGTGTTATGGATCAAAAACAAATTTTTAACTGTACAAATACATTTGTCAGTTAATTTAAAGGTCTGAGTCCTACAAATTCAAACATGTGACATATAGCAATAATTAACGTTGGTATGACTAGTGTTTGCATTATTGTACAACATCAATGCAGTTTTACTGCTAGTAGTGCAAACATTCATGCATGCCACCACACGTTGCCTTTCCGTCCCCTCAGATCCTCCAGTGGCCGCTGCATCTTAGTTGAATGTTGTACATCTGTGTGCATGCATGCTCTCCCCTTACAAGGCACGTGTCATTGTCTTGGTCATCACTGGTATTAATTTGCTCCTTTAAGGCCATAGTGTGCTTTAAAAGTCTTGGCAGGTCTTCAGGACTGTCAGTCATGTGTGTCTACATGCTTTACTTGTCAAATATGACACTTCCATGGATACCCCAGAGAGAAATGGACAAAGTTAAACCTAGTATTTTTAAGTACACGTGTAGAATTTGCAACATTTTGAGTTCAAGGGAAAATTTGCAATAATTGACTAAGGGTAAGACTAGTGTTGCTAATTTTTAGTGTTAAAGATTAAAGTCTTAAAACACTATCAAAGGATAAGTGGATTAGATGATAAATATCGTCTTGACTGTTGATTGCCACAGTAATAATTTTTGTTCTAAGTTGACAAGAGGTGTGTGCCTGAGTGACATTAGATCTTGTGTAGAGAAGATGCTATGTTTTGTTTCTATGTGTGTGTTTTTTAATTCTAGGAACTACATGAATGACAGCCTGAGGACAAATGTCTTTGTACGGTTCCAAGCGGAGACGATCGCCTGTGCCTGTATATACCTCGCTGCCCGGGCGCTGCAGGTAAGAAAATGGGACCTGACATGTTGAGGAACTTTCAGCACATGGAAATTTATGACATTCAAAGACTGATGACACAATTTTGAAACTTTTTTTTTTTTTTTTTTTC
Organism: Fowleria isostigma; assembly: GCA_029814645.1. Lineage (NCBI taxonomy): Eukaryota > Metazoa > Chordata > Actinopteri > Kurtiformes > Apogonidae > Fowleria > Fowleria isostigma. The sequence continues at coordinate 15,347,269 of JAPTGZ010000006.1, forward strand.
CGTCAGATACCGCTGCCCTCCAGACCTCACTGGTACCTGCTGTTTGGAGCCAGTGAAGAGGAAATCAAGGAGATCTGCATCACCACACTGAGATTGTACTCCAGGAAGAAGGTAACACACACACACACTGCTGCAGACTGAGTTTAATATAGCTTCCTTTGTAAAAGTGAATAAACTTTTAGGTGTTAGTGCACATCCTCCAGGTATTTCTAAGTTCTTGCTCATGCACATCAACACAGTTTGGATGCAACAGGAATTAATTTGTTGAATTTCTCTGCAGCCCAACTATGAGCAGCTGGAGAAGGAAGTGGAGCAGAGGAAGGTGTTCTTAGCGGAGGCGAAGTTGAAGGCTAAAGGCCTGAATCCAGATGGAACTCCTGCTCTGTCCACGCTCGGTGGCTTTTCCCCTGCTTCGAAGCCTTCATCTCCAAATGTCGTCAAGGTGGAAGAGAAATCGCCCAACCCCCAGACCCTCAAACTGGTTAAAAAAGAGCCCGACAGTCGCACACAGGTCTCCAAGAGTCCACACAATGGGTACGGAAATGAACACACACACATACAAGCAGGCGCTAATTTGTAAATGTCCCTCCAGAAAAATGTGGGCAAAAATATTTGACTATGTAATGGCATATGCAGGGATTTATGTAATTTTAAGCTGTGAAATTGTGGGAATTGGCAAAAAAATGTGTGAAGGTGCAGGAACTGGTAAAAACATGCATTTCAATAAAAAAACGGATTCTTCCCCCACACCCTGTTGTAACTAGGCTACTAATGTCTAAATGTGTAATTATAAGCAAACACAAGAAGTAAGCAGAAATTACAGAAAGTGCAGGGTTTTTTCTGTTCCTGAGTCACCAGTAGTGCCAAAATAAAATGATTGCTTCCTGCTTCCCAAAAGTTAGGTAGAATTGTCATCTGTTTCAAGTCTATTATAGCCTTTATGTTCATATAACATTATCGATGTAGCAGAAACCATTTTTAAATGTTTCATCATAGAAAAGTGACTTCAGCGATGATTTCCTCTCAAGTTCCAATGTACAGTTGAATGACGTGCAGATATTTTGCCACCGCTTCCGTATAGGGCATCAGGGTACTACCCATGTCAAGTTGCAAATGCAATATTTTTAAACTATGTGTAAAATTGATTTGACTTGATCCTAATTTTTAGTTTACATCTGTTGTGGGTGTTCTGGGTTCTGGGACAGGCAGCCGGCAGCTAGAACGTCCTCCATAAACCTTTTGTATCACACAGACCATGTCTGGACCCGAGTTGGTTTATATTTTATAGTCTTTGGATTTACACACAGAGACAGCACTTTGAAACAGCATATTTAATGGCCACCATTTTGATACTGATCTATTATCCATCAGTCTCATTAATAATCCCGTTTTCAGAGGGAGTCAAACCAGGAACATTTGATTAAGAGCAATTAAATGTGTGTCTGCATCCAACCCATCTCTGTTTTGTATATATTTACAATTATTTGTGTCCTTAGATTGAGGAAAGAGGTGAAGATCGGCAGAAACAGTCGGAGTGGAAGTCGATCTCGTTCCAGAACGCGTTCTAGATCTAGATCCCGGTCTCCTCGCAGACAGTAAGTTCACTGATATGTCCGACTTGGACCACTCCCAGTTTGAATGTGTTGTTCATCGTCTAACGCCGACCTTCTCTTTCCGCAGTTACAACAGCAGACGCAGTCGCTCAGGGACCTACAGTTCTCGTTCACGTTCTCGTTCTCACAGTCGCAGTCCATCACCGCGGCGACATCAACCTTCCCCTCTCCTTCCCCATCTCAAGTCCAAGAGCAGTCACCACAGCAATAGCGACTCCAAGGCCAGCGGTCGGCACAGTAACAGCGGGGGCGGAGGATCGAGCCACAAGAGGAAACGGTCCCGCTCTCGAACGCGGTCCCGCACGCCGATCAAAATGGACCGCGACCGGGAACGAGAGAGGGAGCGGGAGAGGGACAGAGACCGCGGCTCCTTCGACATGTCCTCAAAGAAACACAAACACGATCGAGGCGGCGGTCACCGGGGCGACCGGAGGGACAGGGAGAGGTCTCGATCCTACGACAGGGACAGAGACAGGGAGCGCAGCCACAAGAGCAAACACCACAGCAGCAGCGGCCACTCGGGACACAGTCGCCACCGGCGCTGAGTCCCACCGGTAGACGAGCTCTGGGGCTGATGTGTGAACAGGAAGTGGACAGAATCACATTAGGTTTAATGAGACACGTGTATGTCAGCCATGTTTGATGAATACACACCCGTATGCACCGGTCACTGTTGAACCTGCCCATGACCTCCACGTTTGTTTCTAGACATATAATGTTTGAATAAACATTTGTCCCTTTAAAGAGTTATGACAGAAACCCTGACATTTATGGCACCTTTATTAAAAATAAAAATTACAAAAAGATGAATTTTCCAGATTTGACTTGTAGCTTTTGCGTGTGCAGGTGTCATTGATGGTAGTGAGTGGAGTGTTCTGGGGTCAGAGGTCAGTGGTGTGTGCAGTAACTGACCTTCTCCACACTGGGGGTCAGGTGTGATCAGCGGTGTGGGAAGGGTCAACTCTTACGAAAACATCAACTCCAGAGCTCTCAATATGTCCTCAACCCTTTCCCTGTTTTTCCCTCTTTCCTTTTCCATCCTGCCATCCTTTCCACATCCACCCACCCCCCCTCTAGCCCACCCTTATACTCCTGGTTTTACATGTAAAGTAATGGACTTGGAGGAGAAAAAGAAACTTATTTACAGTGTAAAGACGGATCGATATCCACTGACATAATGTGAACGCTTTGATTTATAAAAGCAAACCGTTCAGTGGAAAGGGTGAATGGATAAATGTAAAATAAAAATGGACATTCAGGAAAGATCTATGTTTGCACATTAAGGGATTGTTGGGCGAGTGGTTTATCATCTTTTTTTTTTTTTTGGTTTTGGACAGTGTACGTAACTAAAGCTGTGTTTTGTACAGTTTCAAGAAAACAAGCTGGTTAGACCTTTTTTTTTTTTTTACAGCAGGGGATGCAGACTCGATTGAAAAATATTTTAGAGTTGTCAATTTGTTACACTGGTTTTTAGTCTGCACGTGTTCATGTCCAATTTTTATTGAGTAATAAAGGAGTTATGCCACTGAACTGTGTTTGGCCCCTATTTACCTGGGAGTGTAAGAATGAATAAGCTTTTATGAGGGTGGGACTATCAAGTGGATTTCACCAAAATATACCGAATATCATACAGGGCTGATTCATTAAGAATGTGGAAAAAGTACCTGAAATTCCACAAATGAGGCGTTGAATAATTTTATTCTGGAAATTATGTTAACATGGGATAATTATTAAGGCGGGAGTATTTATGAAGGAACATTTGTATTACAATCAAAACTATTCATTTTTTTAACCCACTTTAACCTCACTAGGGTCGTGGGGGTCACATGGAGCCTACCCCAGTTAAGGGGAAAGGCGGGGTACAGCCTGGCAAATTTTTTAGTTTAATTTTTTTTTTGATTAAATTTTTTTTATCAGTGTTTTGATTTTTTTTTTTAATTGAAGTGATATTTTTTGGGATTGAATAAAGACACAAATATTACACACAATATGGCCCAAATATAAAAAAAATACGCCAATCAAAATAATTATTTTCAATCAAAAATTTCAAAGAAAAAAGTATTCAAATGCAATTTTTTGGGTCTCATATTTTTTTTGCATTTTTTTTATTGAAAAGGGTGTTTTTTTTGACTGAAGCGATTTTTTAAAAAAATTTCAACATTTTGATTGAAGCAATAAAGACGCAAATCTACCCTCAGAAGTATTGAGTGTTCTATGTTTCATGACCACTAGAGGGAGCCGTTGATCTTAGTAAATCCAGTCTGTTTTTAAGAGAATGTTAAAAGATATTCTTGTTTGTATTAAGTTTTAATGAGAATAATCTATAATGCAGTTGGAGTTAAAGCTAATGAATCCAATGTCAGATGAGTCATGTAATGGCCCGTGGCCCGTTGTCGAGTTTAGCTCCAACTTTAAAGTACAATCTCTAAACTAATTTAAAGGGAATTAACAGTTGGAGTAGTATGTTCGTGGCCAAGAAAGTAAAGATATGTATAAGTTGTCAGCCAACTTTCTTTTAATTATAACCTAATAAAGAAGCGTTTAGATCCTCAGTGGAGTCACACATACCACGTCAGATGAGGAGGAAGAAAGAGCCCGTTGAGTCCACTGTCCTGTAATCCATGTAGACCAGCCCCAGGCCCACAGTGACACAGGACCTAACGGAGTAGACGAGTTCCAGGGTTTGTATCGGTGCTTGAAATCCTTGAAAATGCTTGAATTTCAATGTTGTGTTTTCTAAGTCTGAATAGCACTAGAATTTCAGTTTAACTCATAATTCAGTGCGACATTTTTGGCACTTCCTAAATAAAATGTTCTCCATATTTAACCATCCTTAAGTGGTTTATTACCATTTATTGTAATATTCTGTATTTTGGTTTTTTTTTCAGTGAAAATCAGATATTTTCCAACATTTAATTTACTAATCATGTAGATGTTCATCAAAGTTTAGAGTAAAATTGAGGATTATTTTCGAGAAAACTGAAGAAAAAGTGACTTTTTCTGCAGATCTATGATTAAGTGAACGTAAACCCAGTGTGTCCATCCACTGTCAGTGATCCAACTCCATGGGTTTTACTGGTGAATCATTGTTATGGAAGATGATGGTGTTTCCATGGCAACCACAGAGCCTCTGAATGTCCAAATGGGTCAATTATCTGATGACCATGAAAAGTCATATAACTGTATTTTATACCAATTATTTACATGTGTTAGTGGATCAACAGGGATTAAATAGTTTGTATCACTACCTGATTTTGTTAGATGGTGGATGTTTGCGTCTTTGTGGTTAATAAAGCTTGAATATAAAGAAAATTTTATTTGGGAACTGACACAAAAGTTGTGCCGGGTCTTTATGGGTTAAGGGTTTGAAAGTGCTTGCAGTTATAACTCTGTGATGTGCTTCATTATTTTTAATATTCACTCAAGACAAAGCTACTTACAGAGGTGATGGATTTGGAAAAATCAACTTTTGGTAAAAAAAAAAAGAAAATTAGTGGGCTCTCTCAGGTCGACTCCATGTATAATTTTTTATCTTAATCTTTGTCTCAGTGTGAGTGTGACTGAAGAACCCCAAGTGACTTCCCCCTTTTTTTGGATAAAACTTTATGTTCTTTAATTTTTAAACTGTTTTGCTATTATGAAACATCATTTTAGATGTTTATAGCATAATACAATGTACATCATTGTAATAAAAAGTAAATTTAAAAAATCCTGAGTTTATGTATTCCTGTAGATACAGTCATGGAAAAAATATTTAGATCATCAGAAGTCAACAAAAACAATGATTACGTAATGGAGTACTAACTCATGTGACGAAAACAGACAGAAAAGAAAACATGGAGTGTCTAAAAGCACAGTCAATGCCATAGATACTGATGTAAGAACTTATGTAATTTCAGTTATTAACGAGAAAACCACGGAAAATGGATACATATCAGCTGTTAGATTACACTCTTATGAGCTATTTTTGTTGTTACCAATATTTTTGTCCAAACAAATGTCCCTTTAGTTGTACCAGGCATTAAAATGAACAAAAAAACTTGAAGAAAACATCTAATAATTTTTCCACAATTGAATGTATGTATTATAATTACCCAAGTGATAAGGTGCTGAGTAGGGAAAACTTGAAAATAACCCTTAAAAGTGCTTGAAAAGTGCTTGAATTTGATGTTGAAAAATGTGTACGAACCCTGTAGTTAGAGTTCAGTCGTTACCAGGTGACCCAGACGGATTTAAAATGACACTTAAGACTCATTTTACCCTGTACTAAAAAAAAAAAAAAAAAAAGTCACAATTCTTGTTTGAAAGGCATGACATGATTCACACTAGTTTCCATGGCGATGGCTGGTCTGGATAATGAAAGGCTTGGAAACAAAGGAAACACAGCAATTCGGAAATAACAGTAGTTTATGTAGTTTAATAAAGTATCCAACAGAAATACACTTAACAAAAATAATAACTTACTCCAATGAAGACAGAATTCCAATGAAGACTTAGTTACACCTTAAACCACAATCAGAGTCAGTCATCGTAATAGTTTAATAATTATACACAAAATAGTGTATTAACCCATTAAGACCCAGAGCTACTTTTGTGACAGTTTCAAATTTTTTTCTTCATATTTAACTTCCTTTAACTGATTTATCACCATTTATTTTGACATTATCCTTTGTATTTTGTGTCCATTCAGTGAACATCAGGTATTTTCTTATATTTAATTTACTGATCATGTTGATGTTCGTAAAAACTCAGCGTTAAATTGAAGGCTATTCTATAAAAAAACAGAAAAAAACTGGCCTTTTCTATAAAATATATAATTAACAGAACATTAACCAAGTGTGTCCATCCATTGTCATTGATCCAACTCCATGGGTTCGACAGGTGAATGAGTTTTGCCAAAGATGATGGTGTTTCCACGGCAACTATGGAGAATCAAATCTGATGACCACGAAAAGATGACACACTGCATTTTACAGCAATTATGTAAAAATATTGATAGGATTAGTGTTAGTGTTCTAAGCCTTAGCCGTCTGGCATATTTACGTTAACATGTACATTAATATGCACCGTCCCTTTAAATAAATGAATAATGAGTCTTAAAAAGGTCTTAAAAATACTTAAATTCAACTTGTAGAAATCTGTAAGAACCCTGTCATTAATGATGTGCATTAGATATTTATATTGATCAACAAAACCATATTTTTCTGTATAGATTTGATGTTTATTGTCCAAACCCCAATTCCAATGAAGTTGGGACGTGGTGTAAAAATGTAAATAAAAATGGAATACGATGATTTACAAGTCTTTTTCAACCTATATTCAATTGCATACACTAGCAAAGACAAGATATTTAATGTTCAAACTGATCAACTTTATTGTTTTGTTTTGGGTTTTTTTTTTTACAAATATTCACTCATTTTGAATTCGATGGCTGCAACACGTTCCAAAAGAGCTGGGACAGGGGCAACAAAAGACTGGGAAAGTTGAGGAATGCTCAAAAAAACACCTGTTTGGAACATTCCACAGGTGAACAGGTTAAATGGAAACAAGTGAGTGTCATGACTGGGTATAAAAGGAGCATCCCAAAAGGCTCAGTTTTTCACAAGCAAGGATGGGGTGCAAATACATGCAAAAAAAAATTAAAAACAACAATAAAGTTTATCAGTTTGAGCATTAAATATCTTGTCTTTGTAGTGTATTCAATTGAATATAGGTTGAAAAGGATTTGTACATCATTGTATTCTGTTTTTATTTACGTTTTACACAATGGTAATGGTAAATGGTCGATACTTATGGAGCACTTTTCTGCACAGAATGAATACACAATGTCACAACTTCACTGAAAATGAGGTTTGTGTAAAATTTATTCCAAGTTGATAGTGTTCTGGCTTTATTTAACATATTTTGTAGACAGATATATCCACATATGCTGAATATCACACAGTGCAAATAAAACCAAACACAACCGGTTCTAAAAATCCCCATATTCTGCAGATTGAATGAGTAATTTTTCCGTATGTGCACATCATATGTGTCTGTGAGTGCTTTAAAATGCCTGAAATGGGAATGTAATGACAGCTTGGCGGTGTCAGGTCATCAGCTCTGCCAGCCTCGCTTCATGTGTGATGTGTGAAACTGGTTTTGTGGACCAGATCGACCGGGACAGACTGTGAGAAAACAGATCTCGGGGTTCCACAAGCACCAAACTGCACACAAACTGGAGGAAGGACTGCTTTGGTTTAGTCTGCACTGGGCATATGGAATAATTTTGGTCTTTGCATGTGTGTTTGTTTGCAATATAATGATGTAATTTCAATAGTTTGGCCTTTTTCTTTTGTCTTTTTTTCCTGAGAATCCAGGGAAAAAATACCTCACTTTCCCTCTTACCCTCTTATTCTTACACCGTAGTATTAAAAACAGACACAAATTGACATTGATTCGATTTATATAGATTTATTGTACATTTCTGCCAGTAAAAAATAACACAATAAGACAGTGTCAGACATGCAAAAGGTGCAACAAGCAAATATACAGTCTATATCAATACTATTTTCATTTCTGATAAAATACATCATTCATTTGTTTGTAGTGTTAATTAAAAAAAAGGAGAAAGAAAAGAAAGAAATAGAAGACAGACACGACAAGGTAAAAAAGTAGTGTTTCGGTAGTTCTTTGAGACGTGACTGACGTGTTAAACAGTACTTGCAAAAATAAATATTGACCGTGTATACTGTAAATATATATAAAAATCAAGCATTAAATCAAATGTCATCTAAAAGCACCTATATTTTTTTAAACAAGGCTGATATTTTTTTTCTCTGGATGGTTTTTAATTCATTCAGAAATAATTATAATAATACTAGTGTCAGTCTGTGTCAAATCACCAGAGGCCTCCTGACCGACTGTGTACGTTCACTGCATTTTTAAAATTTATTTTGAAAAATAATATTATTAGTCATAGTAATCATTGAAAATTCAGCCTTATATCTTCATTAGCATTTGAGATATTGTGACTGTAAAAACGAGAGGGACTGAAAAAATGTTAAGTTCAAGACGTTATTCCCTTTAATCTATTCAAATGCATGACACTTTCATTTATATTTATATTATTTATTTGAAATTTATTTTATGTATTTATTTCTTATGTTGTACTATTGTGGTGAACAGCTGAAAATTTTGTATATTTGTTGTATATTTTACTTATTTTTTTTATTTTCTTACAGCTTTCACCACCATTTGTTTTCATTCGTTTTCTGTCCCTTCCTTTTTTATTACTTTTATCTCTGTAATGTGTTTCCACTTTCACTATATCTATGATGTAATTTTGTCAATTTTCAGTGTTTTAGCCCAGTTTTATTTAGATTAGGCATTGATCTGGCTGATTTGTTATTTTCTGTCCTTTGTAAATTGGGTAAGTTAATTATTTCCACTCTAATTCTATATGTGCCTATATTATTTTTTATCTTCATTCATTACTGTTTGGTTAATTGGTGACACTGCTGCACTGATGCAGGTCAAAATCACTAGTTTTATAAGCGCTATAGAAATAAAAAAATTCTATTTCATATTATCATAGCCTCATCCCATTTTCTATAGCCACACATATTATATCAAAAACTCACAACGACATAAGGCTGGATTTTTGTATGACTTTAATTAGAACCAATTACATTATTTTCTGTAACTATGAAGTAAATCGGAGGTGGCCTCAGGGGAACGTTTTCTGAAATCCTGTGATTTTGAGGTGAAATGACCCCATATACTATCAGGTCTGATGGTTAAAGTTACAGCTGTACAACACATTCCCATCATGATATATTTAATATTTTTATTTACATTGTTCTCTGTGTGCTTTTATAGAGTTACAGTAACATTTTATGATAGATAGATAGATAGACAGATAGACAGATAGACAGATAGATAGATAGATAGATAGATAGATAGATAGATAGATAG
>JAPTGZ010000006.1:15405544-15423274 GCA_029814645.1 Fowleria isostigma
ACCATGTGAGTGATAAAACACATTTGCTTTTTTTGTTGATTTCTGAGGAGCATGGTCTATGTCTGTATAAGTATGAACAATCAAGTAGAAATAGTTTCAGTACTAGAGGTTTTCCTATGAATAATGATAATAATGGATTGGATTTAAATAGTGCTTTTCTATTAAGGCATACTCAAAGCGCGTACAATGGACTCATTATTCATTCACTCACACATTCATACTTTAGTGGTGATAAACTACATTTGTAGCTACAGTTGCCCTGAGGCACACTGACGGAAGCGTGGCTGCCAATTCACGCCTATGACCCCTCCGACCACCACCGAACATTCATACACATCCATACACCAGTGTGAGTAGCCGCACTGGAGGTAAGGTGGGTAAAATGTCTTACCCAAGGACACAACAGCACATGACTGGGACAGAGCAGGAACCAAACTGCCAACCTTCTGGTTATTGGACAACCTGCTCTAAATCCTCAGTCACGGCCACCCCGTATATATATTGTATATAATATTTATATAACATTTCAACAGATTTTTCCCTGTAATAAATTACTGAAAACTGAAAATATCAACTTTAGTCTTTTATTGTACATTTTCTATTTTTCTGCTACGTTCCTTGTGACACTGTGGGTCTTGAAGTGTTGTAATTTTAGTTTTTCTGTATGTGCTGTGCATATGGCAAACTGACAAATAAAGTTTACTTTTGCCCCTTTTCCAGTGCATTGTACCAGCTTGGCTTGGCTTGACTTTACTCAACTCTGCACGGTTTGGTACAGTGCTTTCGCTTTTCCGCTGAAATTTGTATCACCTCAGCATGACTGAGATGAGCGTGGTCAGTGGAGTCAAAATTCAAAACATAAGTTTCAGTAATCCATACACAGTAAACAGTAATGACTATGGATGACATCGAGGTGATACTGTACTTGTTGGTCTGTCTGTGGCGTTTTGTCACAGAAAAGGTAAAACGAGGTAGAAACAAATACATGCGGAGACACAAAACACAGTTGAAAAGCAAAGGAGAGTTATGAAAGCCAATATGGAAGTATGAAGCTGAAGACCATCAGATATGAGCTGCCAAGAGACGACGTCTGATGATAAGCTAATGCTACAATAGATGATGCATTGAACGGTGAGGTCTATGCGGACCGAGCTGGGAATAAAATGATAGAGCGTAATAGAAGCTGTCTGAAGATCTTCTCCGCTTTCACTTTTGTCGGTGTATAGTGTTTGCATTACGCCTTGTGCACATGTGACAACACTCCTTCTGACCAATCAGTGGCTGGCAGTGAAATTTTAGCACCAACTCAGCCTGGATAGAACTGCGCCGGAGGTGGTACGAAAAAAAGAGTACAGGTATCAGGTAAAACCCCCAGTGGAAAAGCACTAAAACGGTGTAGAGTCAAGTCAAGTTGTGCTGGAAAGGCGCAATGGAAAAGGAGCATTTGACCTTGACTTGACTTTGGATGACGTATAATAAAACAAAATAAATACAGTGTGAATGACGTGTTTTTGTACAGATAAAGGTTTACAAACAATATTAAGAATTTCGGGTTTATGCCATAATAAAAGGAGATTCGTAGTTCAAAATTCAGATTATACATTTTAAAAAACACCAGCAGCAGAAAGAGCCTATAATCTCAACAGTAGTCAATTAAAGTCTTGTCAGAATCAAGGGGTTCTAGGAATTGAAATGAATAAAACGAAATAATTACTCTGGCAAAACTGTAAAATTCAATGACAGGCCCAGTTGTAGTTCATTTTATGCAACAGGAGTGTTGTGTTTTGATGATTCCCCTGAAGGCAACACCCTCCGCCCTGACGTGGATGACGGTGTCAACATGGGAACCAAGACAGAACTGGACTGAAATGGGATCGTGCACATTATTATCCTTTATCAATAGAATTTATTGCAGTGATGTGCCTTCCAATTTGAGGTGCTCTGTTGATTAAATAAATTATCTATAGGAAAAATGTGAGAGGCTTAAGAGCTGGTACTTTAGTACTAATTGGTGAGTTGGGCAGATGTAAAGACATTATTGATCACTTTTTGAATCATTATTAATCAGTTGTTGATCATTTTTGTGATCTTGGTGTTGTTGAGGTAGGGTTTGATTAATATTTTTTTGCACTTTATGCAGCTACATGAGGATTTATTTCAAAAGATCTACATGAAAATAAATTTTGGTTAAAACACTGAGTAATACACTTTAATGTAGTCATTTTTGTTATAGCGTTATGGATTAAAATGCCTGGTATAATAACCTGTAATCTATATTATCATCACATATCCAACTTAAAGTATCCTGTGATCAAAATAACTAAATAACTTTTGTTTCTATGTATTTTATTCACTGTGCAGAATCATATGGTGTTCCGTACTGAACTCACCTGTTGAATCTCATCTCCCGTCTCTCCTCTCTGACAGCTTGACTCAGGCTGTAGCGTCGCTGGGGGGCAGGTGTGTCCTCCTCCACCTCCTCCTCTCCACCCTCCTCCCCCATTTTCTCCTCGAAGGCCTGGATCTTCACCTGCAGTTGCTGGTCTGACCCTCCTCCTCCTCCTCCTCCTCCTCCTCCTCCCCCTGGGAGAGATGTACAAGGTGACGGGGGACACTCCTTGTTTATCCTGAAAAAGAGGTGAACACACACACACAAGTGAACAACCACACAGGTCAATACAAACAGGTCAAACATACACACACACACAGGTCAAAACATACAGGTCAACACACAGGTTAACACAGGTCAATACACACAGGTCAAAATACACAGGTTAACACACACAGGTCAACACACACAAGTCAAAACACACAGGACAGCACACACAGGTCAACACACACAGGTGAACACACACAGGTTAACACACACAGGTCAATACATACAGGTCAATGTACACAGGTCAACACACACAGGTCAATACACACAGGTCGATACATACAGGTTAACACACAGGTGAACACACATAGATCAACACACACAGGTCAAGACACAGATCAACACACACAAGTCAACATACACAGATCAACACACACACACAGATGAGGTGCAGGTTATGGATATAAGGCATGAGTGAACAGATACATTTAGACAGACTACAGAGGCTGTACTCTCCTTTCATTTTTCTGATTTGTTTTTCTATACCTTTCACTTATTCACAATGACTACCTCCATTTCTCTCTCTCTCCCCTGTTGTACATCCCATCTTCTCCTCTGTTGACAAAGTTGTACCTTCTTCCATGCTGTTCTTCATTTTGGTGCATGTCTCTTCTACATTCTTTCTAATAAATGGATTATTCCCTCGCTCCATCCCTTTCTATCCCTGCAGCTTTTTCCGTGACTGGTCTTTAACTTCATCAAACATGCCACTTGTTTGTGGAGGGAGGACTTCCAACGGCCTGTTGTTCATCTTCTTCTGTCTTCACCTCCTGTTCTTTTACTAATAAGCTATCCTGCTCCATTCAGTCCCTCGCTGACTCTGTCTTTCTCCCCAAAGACCCCAAGCAAAGGCTCCAACCCTGCACACAGTGTTTCTATTTCTGCGAAAGCTGTGCGTGTCTCTCCCACACTACAGCCAGATGTCAACTTATGCACATTAACATACAAACTGATGCAAAAAAAGCATGTTTTGTATGCACAGTTTGAATTAATTTTGTATTTTGCATGTTTTATTCTAAAATAGCCAGTCTTATCTGTCACTGGAGGCAAAATTGGTTGCAAAGTATTACAAAGAAAAACATTTTCTGATTTCATCTTCATGTGTTTCGTTTCTCAGTTGGGGTTTTTACTGGTTCGTTATCATTTATCAGCCCCCAGACGATTGGAAGAAAAAGAATGTAGTAAAATCAGGATTCAGGCTTCAGATGACTTAATATTGTGTAGTTTATATATAAGAAAAACAACTGTGTTAAAGGAAGATTAGAGCTTTTATGAGAAATTATGGGAAATGACATACAAATAACAATAATAATAAATCACTAGATTTTAGAAAATGCCAAATGTGGACATTTTTTGCAACACCATGAGGTTTTAGTATAAATTACACTGCAATTGCTAGTTTTAAATGTCAGGGGTTGGAATCTTCTGGATTCTCATTTCTCATGTTCAATCAACACTTCTTCTTGTAATTTTGGTGTTATCCAAATGTGTTCTTAATGTCATAAACACAAGTCTTATGTGAGTCTAACAGAACTAACAGTGCTTGTCCGTCTGCCTTTGTCTTCTGACCTGCAATGTAACGCCGCGCTCTCCTCCAGTCGCCTTCCCAGCAGTCTGGCGATGGCAGCAAACGAATTGCTCATCCTGTAGATGTCTTTACCACAGCTGCCCAGTAACGACGGGTAACGGTCAGTCAGAGCTCTGATCTCCAGGAGCAGTGTGTGGTGGAAGCTGTGGTCCATGCTGCCCAGAAGGGACACCAGGTAGACCAGCGAGCTGTGTGCGAGTGACTGGAGAACGGACACAGAGAGAAACATGTTGAAATGTTATAATGTTGTGACATGCTGCTTATAACTCAACTAAGACAGATGAGCTGATCTGAAAAACATAAGTGAGGATGTAATAAACTACAGCACTTGTTTCTAAAGTGTCTGGTTTATGACATATATTCATAAACAGTGTTGGGAGGGTTACTTTTGAAATGTATTCCATTGCAGGTTACCCCAGTACATGCCCAAAAAAGGGTAATCTGTACTGTAATCTCTTACACTACTCAATCTGAGTATTGTAATCTGAATACTTTAATTACTTTCACATTTTCTTAAATTTTAATCCCCCATGAATCTAGTAAATCCCCCCATGTTTGCTCCATTGTAAACAGAATGATTGTTGTGTATTCTGTTTTAGAGCTGGATGAATGTATTAGGTCTCAGCCTGAGAAACACATATGAACATGTGATGTACAGTACAATCCAAAGGAATTTACTGGCGTTTTGTCTGGTTATAAAAAAAGAGACCAAAAAAAATAAAATATTCAAATATTCTGTATTCTACTTCTTATACTCCATGGTAATATGTCGATCTCCTTCCTTATCTCTCTTTAAGGTGAAGTACAACTTGTATTTCCAAAGGTTTACGTTCTTCTTGCCCTGGCTCTGGTCTGCCAGCTCAGGTCCCGCCTCTGACTCCGCCTCCATCATCTTGACCTGAACTTGACGGACTGACTCGTTCCCACAACTTGCACTCAACGCTAATCATCAGAATATTTGCGTCTCATATTGTATCAAGGGATTATGGGAAATGTGTGGGGAAACTGGATTTGTGAAATTATCAAAAATAATGGAATGTAATCCATTGAAAATTTTTAAATGTAACTGTATTCTGATTACCATGTATTAAAACTGTAACTGTCACAGAATACATGTAATGGGATTATGTATTGAGAATACAAAATATGAGTAACTGTATTTTGTTACTCCCAAACACTGTTCATAAAGTAATTATAGTTGTGTTAAAGCAGGGTTTATGCTTCCCTTACACGTGTTTTCATGACAATATGTGTGTATTTGATCTAATTCAACACACATTGATTTACACATCCAGGCAGTTTGGGTGGTGTGGGAAACTTGCTTTGTTTCTAAGTCATGACTAACAATAATAAACACAAACACATGCAGTTTGCCCTTGGCAAAGGTAACAATTATAAACTTCCTCCCAATGGCTTTTACCAAAACACATACTTTGAATCTTTCTCAGCATGCACAACTCAGACAGAGTAATTATTAACTAGAATTATTATCTCTGTTTTGCATATTATCAGGGCACTAATCTACAGATAAGTATAATAAGTACAGACTGTGTTGTTTTCATTCTGTATCATCCAGTCGCTCTATAAATCATATGTAAACTTTCATCTAATCACATTTTATTTACAGCAAGTGACTAACTCTTCTCTGCACTGGACTGTGTCCCATAGTTTAATAAAAACAGCCTTTATAAAGTGGTAGAAACGCAGTCAACACAGAAATCATTGTGACAACAGATGAAGAAAGGTAGCATGATTCAATAGCTCTCTTGCAGTGTTTTAAAGCAGAGCAAAAGCCAACTAAACCCCCATCTGTGAACAAAATAAAAACAGGATTTTTCTTCAGTTTCTACGCTTGTAAAAAAAAAAAAAAAAAAAAAATCAGACTGAAGAAGGGGGGACATAAAAGAGCTGCCCCCTCCACCTCCACCTCCACCTCCCACTGAGACAAAGTATGATTGATTGATGGAGGGACAGAAAAACAGACAAGGCCAAACCGTGTGCACAGAACTCAAGCACACCTTGTAACGAGGAGAGAAGAATGCAGTTACAGCACAGTTTGGGCATGTTTCACAAGCACTCTCTATGGAATACTGTATTCATATGTGGATGCTGCAACTACCAGAAAAGGCAGAATTTGACTTTTTACTGTAAGAGTCTGCCAAAAGTTATGGGGAATTTCTGAAGTCCAAATGCATAACTGAAAGAAGATAATGTAGGATGCCTGTGTTTTACTGGTATATGTTCTTTTTCTGCTCTATTTCTCTGGATTTTACCGTTGAAAAGATTTGACTATTTAAGGTCTGAACATGCACCATTTACAGTTTCCAAGTGAGACATTTTACAGTAACACTATTAAAAGCCTGCCAGGTTATATTGAGTCCTTGTTGCTCATCCAGTGCAGCAGATCATGTATAATTGTCTGGAAAAACCAGTTGGCCTTGATTCAATGTTCAAACCACATACTGGTCGAACATAACCAATTTCTTATGTAAAATGCAGCAAAAACAGGAAGTTTAAAAAAGAAAAGTCTAGAAAAAAAACCTTTTCAACAACAAGCAGACAAGTGAACAAAGGCTTTATTTAATTACGATTGTTATGTTGTCCATAAAATTATGGCAGATCAGACAGAACAGATATAGATCCGGAAAAACAAAACAGCTAAGTCTGACTCATATTTACACAACTTGGCGCATTCATTTCAATCACTCCATTATCGTAATTATCAACACTCTATTACCGGAGAGGAGAGCCAATCTCCTCCGGCAGTGGCCTGTGTGCGAGCAAGTTTTTATGGATATTAAAAATAATATGTACTTAATTTACATAGTGAATGATTCAAAGTTTGTAAAAAAAAAAAAAAAACATTACTGTGGTCCAACAACTGGCCAAATCCCCTCTCTGCTCACAAACCTGTTATTTTTTCCCTGTATCCTTGTTTGCTCTGTTGCTTAGTTTTCCTACATCGTCCATCAGTGACTGATCTCTGCTTCTTTTGGAGCTCTGCATTCTGGCAGCCCTCTTTTACAAGTCCCATGGACATACCGCTGTGTTGATGTGTGTGTTTTTCTGTGTGGCAATAAGTTTATTTATAGAAAGTACTGAGAATTGTACTTCTGAAATGTAATTGGTTACAGATTACAAGTTATCTAATATGATGAGCTCTTTCAACTATTCAATTAAAGTTTTGTTTTAACTTGGCAAGGCTGAAAAGTTTGACAAACATACATTTAAGCCAACAGTGATCAGTGAAGCCCAATTTCAACTGAAATTCATTGAACTTGGTGATATATTCTGATGTAACCAAAAGTCCGATGAATCAGACGATCCAGAAACACAATATAGACTAAATGACTTAAAGAAGGTTAAAAAAAAAGCCAGACCTTGTTGCACAATCCAGCTCCAATCAGCTACAAATGCATCCCAGTGAGAACGTTTGTTTGTATGTGTGCTCGTGTGAGAAGGGCACAAAAAACAAAACCCACAGGAGACACTCTCCACTGCCATCACCAGGAGGCCTCTGCAGAGGCATTTCCCAGAAAAGCGTGGGTTATTTTCCAAATGGTTCCAATGTGAAGAAAGACAGGACACTGAGATCCGACCAACTGTGTGTGCACGCGTGGGTACGTGTGTGTTCGTGTGTGTTCGTGTGTGTACGTGTGTGATCGTATGTGTACGTGTGCACGGAAGATGAGGTTGGCAGGTTTTTTGACAAGATGATTGAGGAGGAGGGGGGCTTTTAGAGGAAAGGTTGCCCTGGAGTAATACAAAACTTTTTCACGGTTCCCACCTTCTTGATCTCTCTGTGTGCATGTGTCTATCAATCTGTGTATTTGTATCTATGAATGTGTGTGTGTGTGTGTGTGTGTGTGTGTGTGTATGTGTGCGCATGAGGAAGGGCTGCGCTTCATCTCCAGTCAGTCACGCTGTATTTTCCCCTTTCGTTAATTTGCCCAAATTGTCCTTAAATGGCCTTAAATGGACCCAGAGGAGAGGAGACCTGTCCTGCTGTCACCTTCATCACACACACTCACACGCTGACCACGCCCAGTTCAATACTGGGTCTGTAACACATACGTACAGGCCTTTGTCTGCACGTTTTGTGTTGCTATGTGACGCAGACTGTGTTTTTTTAAAGTCTGGCTGACAGAAGGATCTATGAATCACTTTCAGATGGGAAATAACTAGAACATAAACACAAGTATTGGGGTGTTAATTCATACCTTCAGGTGAAAAATGAATAAGGCCTCAGTTCCACTGCATGTCCTTTCAAAGAGCCAGACAGCTGATAAAACATCTGTGTGTAAGACGCTACAGTCCTCCGCTTCCTCCTCTTCCTCACAGCATCACTGTCATCCTGCAGTTTGTGTTGGTTGTTTTAATTAACCTGCCGCCAGGAGCTCAAGTGTTTCAGCTCAGGGCTCCAATCAAACAAAGTGGTCTGGGAGAATATCTTTCCAATTCTGCAGGGCAGCCAAACATTAAACCCATAAGATGTTGAAAAAAATGACGCTCATGGGACATCTTCAGCCTGTTGATCATTTTAATGTCCCACAAACCAAAACTCTCTATGGTAACTACTCAGTGCAGGTATCCAAGGACTCAATATTTGATGAGACAACAAGTAGACAGGAAGAGTAATATATATATAGATATATATCGATATATATCAAAATATACATATATATATAAATTATTAGATATGATATGGAATGTGTGACTGATCACAAGTGTCTTGCATTTTTATGTTTATATTGTGTAATCATGTTAGGGAATGTGCAATGTTCTCATGTGTGGATAGAATTTATTTATTCATTCTTAAATATTTATTACAGGTCTCTGTGCTATTGTCTTTTAACTGTTTTTACACTGCTTATATACTTTTATACTGCTTATATCTTTGACTTGTATTTTGATTGTGTGTTTTAATCTTTTATGCTTATACTCTGAAAGACATCTCAGTCTTTTTTATTACTGTTTTTTTTTTGTTGTTTTCATTTCCTGTAAATTATTTAAATATGCTCTAAATACAACAAAACACACAAACAGATTTACAATTAATTGAGGAAATTATTTAAAAAAAAAATAGAAGTTTTATTTCTTTGTGCAAATAAATTTTTTTATTAGAAGTTTTAAAATTAATGACAATCTCTTATTTTTTTGTCTTATAGTGGATAATTCTTTGGGCTATTGCCCTTCTGGGCCACTGTACTGCAGAGTACAGGCTTGCACAAAAAAATAAACAAATGATGACACTTTGGACATAAAAGTGAAAAAAATTGTCTCTATCCGGACCTTCTTTAATCATGATTGACTGCCCCCAGACGAAAGGAACATGAATAGTCCTCGACACCTGTCTAAACTTTATGATGGATTGTTCTTTAGAAAAAGCAACAAATGATCACAAATTAGTAAAAAATTAAATGTAAAGAAAAATTTAAGAAAAAAATAATGAAGGCTGAAGGTGCAAGAAGTAACAGAGCAGTAAGATCAACATGGTGACTAATAATAATCAACAAAAGCTTTACTGTAACAAGTGAATGATGAGTTCCTGCTCATTATCTGGACCGGTGACACTCTTCTGGATCAGAAAAGTGTCTGGTCTTCCAGGAAAAAACATGTTTCACTGTCATTGTCACTGTCATGTTTCAAGTCATTCATTTATATCATTGTCTTTTCACTACTTCACCACTGATTCAGATATAATGTGCAGTTTTGGTAAGTGACAATGGGAAAATTTGGATGAGTAGAGCTTTTGAGGACAGAGATTAAAATAACTCCAAAGAGCTTATTTCAAACTGAGACTTATGGGACACATTGGAATTTTAATGATTAAAATTAGTAATTTCATTCATATAAGTAGTTTGTCAAATAATAAAGCAAGCACAAGCATACGACTGAGTGAACAGGTGTAGGTTGATCATTTATCTTGTTACATCTCCTTTGATATATTTTTTTTTCTGAAGACCTCTATATATTATGATGATGATGATAATCTTATCTTTAAATATTTTTTGACAGAAGGAGCTGTGTGTTTGTTTAATTCAACCTAATGGTAGTATAAGTGTCGGACACCAGTATAAGCCTCTGGATCTGTGTGTGAGGGTGTGTTTTCTACTTGGCGAGACAACAGGGAACAGGTCATGTGAGAGTTGAGCTTTCCTCTGTAATTACTCCTGCTTGTTTTATTGTGTGTGTGTTGGAATACTCACTGCTTGACAAATTTACATATTATTATTTACTTACACTTCTACATGTTAAACTATTTTTATTTTCAATTTGAGCACTGGTTTCCTTTCCAGTCTGTATTTATTTGGTATCAACAGCCGATGACAGATGTTTCTTGCAGAAAGATAACACTGTTCATCTACTTTGTGTTTGTAGGCAGGTTAGAAACTCATCAACTCATGTAAGAAATAAATTAGTTATTATTTTTTTATACTGTTATGCTGTGTGTTTCTTGGTAATCCTTATGTGGAGTTTGAATAACTACAAAATTTTTATTTTAAAGCTCTGCTAGGAGAATTGGGAATCAGTGGTGTTTTTCCGGGACAAAGACTACGCTTCCCATAAGCACTTGCAACAACTGTTGTAAGGGCATAACTCTAGCCAGGATGTGTATTTGTTTTGGAGTTATGAATGAGCAGCAGGTCTTCTTTACAACTCTGTGTTTCTTTTTAAAAGGCCACAACTTGCAGGATGCAAAGCAATGAGGTCATGTATGTGAGTGAGTGAATGTTGAGGACGCCGAAGTACACAATGGTGTTGTTACGCTCAGTGCTGGTGTTAACCAACCGAGATGGAATGGCAAATGTTTGTCTTCACTAACGGTACACTGGCTGTTGTGCCTGGGTCAGCAGTGACAAGTACACCAGCGGGTCCACACTAAGTTGGCGGATATATACTGTGGGACAGACGAGCAACATCAAGATGGTTGTGCAGCAGAAGTGGAGGCTCAAACAGATAATGGTGGAGCTAGGGGAACTCAGTGGCTGTGTACCGGAGAAGAACTGACCATGACTGGGACATACCAGCACGGACGGCTGGATGATAGCCAGCCAGATATGGAACTTACAGACCCTCATAGTGGCAGCAACGACAGGTGGATCAGTGGAGCAGGTGAAGTGGATCAGTAATTAGGCTAATGTTAGCACCCTTCCAAACAAAGTGCAGGAAAAGCAACTATGGTGATAGTAAGAGGAGATAACGTAACCTGGCTTCCACATACATACAATTATTCAGTACACCGCAGGCATAAAAAACAGTAAAACACTATAAAATTGTTAGAAAATTTGCCAGTGAGCTGCAGCAGAAAGTCAGACCAGCGTCCGCTTTAGCAGTTCCATTAGCAGTCCCATTAGCAGTTCAGTGCTAGCTGCTTCATCTCGCATTCACAGAACTGTATTGTGCTGTTATAAAGGCTTTATTCCTGAAGGACAGGGTGTGTTTTCTACTTGGCGAGACAACAGGGAGCAGGTCATGTAACTCTGTTGTAAATCAGTCCAATTCTGTTCGGTCCGACCACAGAGCTGAGAAATAGCATTTGGAAATAACCTGTTTTGGCCCTGACAATCACATTTTAAATTGTGGACTACGATCAGGCATCTGTAAAATAATGAGACTTTTTCGAAGTCACTTGCAAACTCCAAGCAGCTTTAATAACTAATTTATGTGATTTTGGTTATTATCAAGAAAACCATAGAAAATGACTAAATATCATCCTTTAACTGTTATGAGCTACTTTTGTTGTTATCATTATATTTGTCCAAACAAATGTCCCTTTAGTTGTACCAGGCATTAAAATGAACAAGAAATTGAAGAAAACATTGGTTGGTCTAATAATTTTTTTCACTGTATGACACTGACTGTATGCCACCAATACTAAAACAGCTGTTCTCCTCCCTTCATACGTCTGATATAATACCTCAGTACATTTCACCTTATTGTAAAATATTGTGGGAAAAAAAAAAAAAATTTAAAAGGTAAAAAAAAGTTCAAATCTGGTTGAAGTAGCAGAGACAACTTCAGCAGCTCTGAACAGACTGTAGAGAAAGAAAGTTAGGATGATGTCACTTTTGACTTTTGGGTGTGTAGTCTTTATGTATTTTCACACACCTCACATCATCGTTTACATCATAGGTACAACTGATGGCACAATTCACATGAGATCTCTCACTTTTGAATATTATTCTTATTAGTTTGATGTTAGGTCCAGTGGAGAAGAGCATAACAGTGGGACTTTGCTTCTTTGCTGGTGTATGTAATTTTATATCCATGATGCAGTTTATCCTAATATGTTACATTTTCTGTAAATTCAGCACAAAACTGTTGGACTTTCAGAAAATGTGCGATATTGTACAAAGTCGCCACATGGAATAGCCTATTTCTTCAACCTCCTTGACAAATAGAAGGTTTTTATACCATTTTTTTTTTTTTTGTTATGTAGATATGAGCAAATATTTAGTCTGGAATGCAACAAAATGTATAAAACATACATTTAAAAAAAAAAGGTTGATAGGAATTTGTTCAGAATGACCTCGCACTGTAATGAAATTCTCTTCCTTTGTGTTTGTTTGTGTTATTGTCATGCAGGTTTTTTGCCTGCGTGTGTTCTGTGCAGAATGTCAACCATCCAAATGACAACATATAATGCCATGATGAGGGGGATTTGTGTGTGATGGAAACAAGACAATATCAAATGAAACTACAAGAAAATTATTGTTCAGCCTCAAAGTGATTAGTTTGTTTCTTTCATTCTATTGATATTTATTCAACTGCACCATGACAATCCTGACAAGTGAAGAAGCTGCAGTTCAATCTAATGCAGTAAAATGTACTTTTTAATGTGCATTACAAGTCTGTGTAGGTGCTTGTACCTCACTGATGATGCCCACAGCACCATGGATTTTGGCCACATGACCCAAGTGAGTAGGACATTGCTGTCCCATAATCCTCAGCGTTGGCAGAAAATTGACCAGTGAGGAGGGACTGGCCTGAGACACATCCACCAGTGCTCCCAGTAAGGCCTCAGTTAAAGACTGGTCACCAAGGTAACCAACCAACACAGGCACCTGAGGGCTCAACATCTGTACAGAGGAGAACACAGGAAGAACAAAAATGTAATGGAACAATAACAGAAATGACAAAGAATATCAGTGACAAACATACAGGCTGGTGGGTGTTTAATAAAGGGCCAGGCTGAGAGGTGACCCAGCAGGGAGATTAATGTGATGACCAATAGTAATCAGCAACAGCTTTACTATAAGACTGTCTGGACCATGATGAAGAGGTCCTCCTCATTAACTGGACTGATGATACCGGACTACACTGGACTGGACTGGATGAACAAAGGCTCTCCCACTGCTTCTTTATGAGTCACTTACAGTGAATAATCTGCTCTTCAGGGGAAAATATTTGTCTTTTCCCACTTCATTTTGGACTGTTCATTTTAATATTAGAGTCTTCTCAGTACTGCATCACTGATCCGAATATAATGTGTAGTTTTGGTAAGTCACAATGGAAATATTTGGACTGGTTGAGCTGTTGGGGGTAGAGATTAAAATAACTCCAGATGGCTGGTTTTGTCTCTCCAGGACTTAACGTATGAGTATGACTATCCATGTTCTACCACCACGTCTCTGTTTACTGGTATGTGGTACTTTCCCTCATGAGGAGCAGCAGCAGCTCTGCCCTGAAATATGCAGGATTAAGGGAATTCCTACTGAGAAATGTGTGCTCCATGTGCACTGCTCCATTTCATCAGTTCTAACTGTGTTTCAGTGGGTTTTTCTACTTTTTGACATGAGCTTATGACAGGAAATGCTTACATTGAACAATAAAAGGTGTGACTAAGCTTGAGTCATTGGAGGAAAACCGCACATACTCCACGTACTTCGAAGATACAAAAACTCAAACAGGGCAAAACTACACAAACACTTACAAGCGGATGTTGCTCTGCGACCATCTGAATGAGCCTAAGCAGATGTTGTTGCTCCGGTGACTCCAGCTGTGACATCATCATGGTAAGGTTGCCTAGGTGACGGTGGATAATATCCGGTTGTCTTGGGTAGACCGATGGCAACACTCGTAACAGCATGTGGTTACCTGTCGGAAAACAGAAATGATTACACTAAGGTCTGATCTGATCTAAAACTTGTGCTTTGATCTGAAACAGACCTGATGATTATTTGTCTCATGCAGTGAAGCATGAAAATATTACAAACCACTAACCACCAGGCCTTTATGGTACAAGGAAAGCATGGAATGTGGTATAATATTAGTCAGTATTGGATCTAATCTGACAACTGACTGGACAAATGGAACAAATACAAATTGTGACTACAGAATACATACACATAAAATATTTTTTCTCATACATTGTGTTTCAGGTGTCATAGAGACACATTAATTAATCAGATCTAACAACAGACCCCATCTAGGTTTTTTAATGGCTGATTTGATGTTCAGTTGTGTATAAATTCATTAATCACATCAAGTTTGATGGTCAATCTTTAGGTATTTAGTACTCTGCTTTGGATTTTCAGTTCAGCCAGTAAAATATAGTCAACTTCAGACATGAATAAAATATTTTTTGGTGTCAGTTTGAGATCAGGGTGAGGATAAAATTGCCCAGATAATAGTTGTCTGCTTTTTACCACTCCAAAGCATTGTCATTACATGCACTGGCCACTTCATTAGGTACACCTTGCTAGTGCTGAGTGTATTTAATAAAGTGGCAGAGATGCTCTTCAGTATACTACTGTAATAACTCGTTGTTATTTGAGTTAGTATTACCTTTCTGTTACCTTAAACTACAAAATTCTCCTCTGATGTCTGGCATCAACAAGGTGTTTACACCCAGAGACCTGTTGATCACAATATATTTTCTCTTTTTTGGACCATTCTCTGTAAACCACAGAGATGGGTAAATTTGATAATCCCAGCGAGTCAAAAGTTTATGAAATATTCAAAACAAGCCCGTCTGGGACTAACAACCATGACACGTTCAAAGTCACCTTTCTTCTACATTTTGATCTTCAGTTTTGTTTTGTCTACATGCCTAAATGCACTGAGTTGTTGCCATGTAATTGGCATTTTAGATATTTACATTAATATGCAGTTGGAAGATATATCTAATGAGTTGAGTAGTGAGTGTACAGGTATATTGACCT
The DNA here is from genome assembly GCA_029814645.1 of Fowleria isostigma. Classification (NCBI taxonomy): domain Eukaryota; kingdom Metazoa; phylum Chordata; class Actinopteri; order Kurtiformes; family Apogonidae; genus Fowleria; species Fowleria isostigma. The sequence continues at coordinate 15,420,957 of JAPTGZ010000006.1, forward strand.
TTAAGATGATTGTCAGTTCACCTTTTATATTCACTGATGTCACCCATCTTCCGCTTCACATTCATATTACAATTATAATAACAATGTGAAAATGATGTTAATTGGTTAGTACTAAATGATGGACATGTAAACCAGGGGACCTAAAACAATAATACTACTGTGTTTTTTTATTTTTTTATTTGTACTTGAGAAAATACATGGCGTTCCAATTAAACATCTCTTTGGTTTTTTTGTTTCAACATATAACAGTTTAATACAATGTTGTTTATAATATTAATAAAACACTACCCAATTACATGTAAAGACAACAAAATAATGACGTGAATAATAACAACATGTGCATGGGAGAGGTACAAGCCAAAAAAGGCTTATATGGATTCCAATTAAACATGTGATTCACTTGGATTTATTACAAAACTACATTGAATTTCACTGTTTTACATTCACAATGCTAAAATTTAGTTTAGTATTTCTGTAATATCACATTGGCTGCACAGTACTGGTGAGACAAAGTAAATCTATCTATTTTTATGATGAATCCAAGTGACAAAAAGTTTGATTTGCAGTGCCTTATATAACCTAAAATAGAAAGAGGATAAACCACACTAATATTCTCCACTTTAAAGTTGACATTTGTCACCAATTTTTCACCAACTATGTAAAACCCGAGTCATACAGAAATTTGTTGCGGCGTGCATTGTGGGAATTAGAGTTCCACACAGAGAGAACCCACTGGCATTCACTTGGTCGACATGTTTTTGTTGCTACTACTGCAGCTGTATGGAGCTCTGCTTCCTACAATGCACAGCGAAACAAATTTAAGAAAATGCCTGAGTTACCAACTGGTTATGTTTGTAACCATTTGTACTTGTTTATGGCGGACTTCACTTTGAAATCTTGACTTTATTCCCTATGAGGAAAGTTTCAGGTCCGGAATCACAGAAAGACTTATGGATTTGTTATACTTAGGCTGTGAGTCGGGTTTTACCGATTCAATGAAAAATTGATGAAAGTCATCTGCAGCTTTAATATTTTCCCAACAAACAGGTGACTCAAAAACAAAAACACATCAGGAATCAGGTACATCTGTCTACTTGCAGTAGGTGATAATAATACCATTCATATACTATTGTGTAACTTCAAGTTCAACTCTAGGGAAGTAATGCTACATAATGATGGACAGCATGTATGTCCAACAGGATAAACAGCAAAAGGTATCATTCCAGCCAAACAGATGAATGGTGGAAACGTTATGCAACATAAAAAACCTGACAGCAGACAGCTGGATAGAAACAAACTAAAATTAATAAAAATGATAAATTGCACTTCATCCAGCTGTGATAGTAGAAGTCTTTTCTGCAACTTATTTCCGTTAGAAATAAGTCATGATTCGACGTCTGTGTTCAGAACAAAAGAATGAATCTTCAATGATGCTGATGCGGGAAAAATAGAAAGTCAGCGCTGATGCATGAGTGGATATAAAGGCATTCAAAGCCCAACAAAAGCTACAGTGTTGCTCAACAACCTCTGACTTTCACATGAAACATCTTTAACTAATTCAAGTCACAGAACAAAGACGTTTGTTATCAACTGCTCGGTTCATTATTGGTGGCATTTCGAACAATGGCTTTTGTGTTTTCCAATAAAAATACAAAAAACTAAAATAAAACACGTGACGGAACTGTACAGAAAAAGGTGCAGTTTTAACAATAGTATAGATGTTATGTAATGGGGGCAGTGTGGTTCTCTTTAAACATATTTTAAGTATGTGTAGAACAGATATAGAACTGACAAAGACAGAGGAACAGACTTTTACAATAGTATGAAACTGATCAATTTGATTTATTCAAAGCTCAAATGCTGAACGTTGGAAGTAAAAGAGGTGTTGAACCTCATCTGAACACATGTGGTTTAACTTTGGTGTTCACATGTGCCAAGAGTTACAGATGCCAATTATGGGAGACCTAGGAGGTAAATTGGTGTCAGAGTCAATCCTTTAAAAAAACATATTAGCTAGAATGTCTGAAATGCTAAATGTCCATCTTTAAGTGTCTTCCAAACATCTAGTTCACATTATCACTATATTTTCTATCCTTAACCTATAAAGACCCAAACATCCATTGTCAACCAAAAGCATTTACTAATCTAAAATGCCACCATTAACCAAACCCATCAACTGATCTAAACTGTTTAATACCTGTTAATCCATTAACCCTATCAATACATGATTTACATATTATAAATAATTGGTGTAAAATGCAGTTTGTCTTCTTTTCATGGTCATCAGATATGACCCATTTGGACATTCAGAGGCTCCA
>JAPTGZ010000006.1:15434735-15450140 GCA_029814645.1 Fowleria isostigma
ACATGACTTAAAAATGTACAAAAATTTACAAAATAACACACTCTGGTTGAAAATTTCATAGTGTTTTTATGAGTGCCCTCTAAAGGGTTAAAAATGGCACATTTGTTCACACAGTAACACAATGATCATATAGGTGGACAATATAACCACAAGATTAAACCTTTTCAATGTTCAATGTGTCAAAAACTAAAGACAAAACCTGATTAGAAATGCTCCCTCTTCACCTAAACTACACATCATAACAAAACCTCCATTAAGGACGTGGCATGGTAGTGCGGTGGTTAGCACTGTCACCTAACAGCAAGGGGTTTGACCTCAGCGCTATCCAGGAGGGGCTTTTCTGTGTGGATTTAACATGTTCTCTCCTTCTGCCTGTGTGGGTTCAGCTTCCCCCCACCATCCAAAGACATGCATTCAGTAGGTTAGTTGGCTGATCTAAAATCAATCAAAAATAGGTTCCAGCACCCCCACAACCCTCTCCAGAATGAATGAATGAATGAAAAAAAATATAGTCATTTTCTAAAAGTTTAGAATGGGAACAGAACAATATCCAAATGATCATCCATTAGTTACATCCTTGCTTTACATTAATTTGACGCTGAAAAGTATTACACGTCTTATATGAACAATTTTTCATTTTATTAGAAACCAGGTATCTGCTGAACTGAACAACTAAGTCAAGGTCATACATTTATAAAATAATGGCATCAAACTCAAACTAAAGGATCAATAATTGAACATAAAACCAAAAAAAATTACATGTGGCTGATTATAATCTTTTACACTATTATCCCTCAATATCAGTAGTTTCAATTTAGGAGCCTAATATTAGTCATTATTAGTACCATTTGTAAAGGGATTAATTGGTGCATCTCTAATTATGTTATTATGAAACAATTCAATAAAGTGAATGAAACGTTTCAGAAAAAAAACTTTGACGTTGCAGTTGGAGTACTCTACACAGCTGGGCTTCCTGCCAAAGGATTGCTCAGAATCTAACAAGAAAGAATGAAAGAGAGGAAGAGAGAGAGAGAGAGAGAGAGAGAGGAGGAGAGTCAATGGGGAGGAGGGACAAGTACTATATTAGAGAGTGAGGGGTTGAAAAAGAGAGTGAGCAGTGAACCTGCAGCGCTGTACGAAGTGGGACAAAGAGACAAAGAGAGAACACACAGCCAGACCGACTGCAAACATACACACCAGGCCGCACATCATCCTCACACACACTGTACATTTCTGTGGTGTTATCTCTCATAACACACTCGGTCAGCAGCAGCAACAGCAGCATGTTTTGGCAGAGGCTCCCCCAGGCAGTGTGTGTGCTGTCAGTCTGTGCGTGTCTGGCCTTCACCAATGACTTTGATATTGAGGTCAACTACGCCGACACCTACTACAATGAAATCACAGATGAAGACACACCAGAACGTAAGTCAATGTTTGTGTACTGTAATGGAAGATTAATCTAATTCATCTGCTCTCAGACGACCGTGGTTGGGACTTAATTATATTTTGAAGTGTGAAGTCTTGCAGGATTCTTGTGTGTTTTTTGTGTTATCTTTTGTGACCTTAGACAGTATCATTAATTAACCTCCTGAGACCCAGCAATGCATTTCTGTCCTCTGTAGGGTAAAAAAGTCTCCCAGTTTTACTCAAAAAAGGATGTCCATTTCAAAGGACATGCCATTAAAAAATAAATTAAAATAATTTGTAAAATATCTGAAAAAAACACGGTATGCAATCAAGACAATTGTTGAAAGGAGTGATATTTTGCTTTTTTAAATGGAATTAAACATTTTAAAACATTTCCCTGTGGTCCATATAAACTGTAAATGCTATGTTTGGGTCTGAATTCTTCATTAATTCAACTCCACAGGTCCATCTCTAACCATATTTCTGAGTAATGACATGAAAAAAGTTGTTTCACACTCTTCCCCCTCTACATTGTTCACCATGCCACTTGTATTCATTATTACAACCAACAACTGAAAATTTTAGGTAATGGGCTCAAAGTCTGGACATAGTTTCAGTATGGACTACAACCGCTGCTGCTGGCAAACAATTATGGCATACTCGGAGAAATGTTTGTTGGAAATCTTGACCATAAGGTGCACATGTTATGATGTAATTAGTTACAGACGTAACAAATTAAGAAAGTTGTAGAAACCCAATAGATTTTTGTCAAAATGAATATAGCTCTGCAGCACCTGGAGGGTCCACATTCAAACTTTATGAACGATTAGTGTCCAAATATACAAATAAATGAACCAAAGACTAATAAAAGTGGATTTAGCAAAATATAACCCTTTTAATGTGAAAAAAAACTAAAACTTTCTCTTTTCTCAGTCTCAGGAGGTTAAGACAATGCATGCAGGAATCCAACATGCACATCAATTAATCAATCAATCAATCAATCAATCAATCAATCAATCAATCAATCAATCAATCAAAATTTATTTATATTGCACCTTACAACAACATAAAAGAAGGCCAAAGTACTTTACATCTAAAAACATAATTAAAATATGAGATAAAAACAGATCAATCAAATACAATAAAAATGTATAAAACAATAAAACATAACACACGGATAAAAAGATCACTGGTTTAAAACCCAAAAGTGCCTCAGTGCTCATGGTTCAAAGCCAGAAAGACAATAATGTATTACATCAGGTGCAAATGTATGAGCAGAGACTGTAAAACTGAGAAACTGCTGAGTATAAAAAAATTATATTGACAAATGACAAAAACAGTATAAAATTGGAGATTTACCCATCTAGATTTAATGATTGTTGTCTGATATTTGGGTTAGTCTGATAACTTCATTGCGTGCTTTATGAGTTACAAAGTACTAAAGCAGAGAGGAGCGATAGCGGTGCTTGTATAGTACAGTTTTTGCAGGCAGACACACAATCAGTGCCTGAATCAAGCAGCATCAAAGAACATGCTGAGCCAGAAAAAGCAGGGTGCTCTTCCAGCTGCCTGCTGGGACCAACACATATTACAGCATGAATGACTGGTTTCCAATCACACAAACACCGTATCATTATAAAATTCTTGTCTGAGCTTGATTAGAAAGCATCACAGTTTTTCTGTGTACACGTGAGTTTGTCAAGAGAGAAAGAATGAAGGGCTAATGTGTGAGAAAGTGAGTGGATGTGGGTGTTCAAACAGGCCCTGCGGAGCTTGCATTTTGCATTTGTTTGTTAGTTTAATTGCAGCAACAACAGTAGAGAGGCAAGAAACTTGGCTCTAGGCACGGTCTGCTCTGCACAAAGGCAAAAAAATGAGGTTTGAATGAATGTCAGACAGGGCAAAATGTAAGCACATGGATTTCAGCTTAATATGACATAATGGGAGGAAATAATGAAATATAAGAAGCACATATGAGTGTTTAAAGCAGTGGAGGAAATGCACTGTGATTAAGTGCAGTAGATGTGTGCAGGTATGCGATGGAGAGTCGTAAGAAATGGGATGTCAGAACCTGAAGGATCACTGCATCTGACCTCCTCATACAAGAGGAATCTTATTCATGACTTGAATTCAGGCGAGTTGAATGAGGTCAAAAGACAGCTCGTTTACAGAAGAATGACTAGCGTGGAGCAGAGAAGTGAAGCCATATGTTAAGGTCTAATTTCCCACTACATCTTAGGCAAAAGGAAGGTAGAGCTGTGTAGAGAGTGTAAGTGTAGAAACAGATAATGTACTGAACCATCGTGGATCACTAATGAAACCTTCAAACAGCTTTCAGATACTGTTGAATAATGTCTAAACCTCGGTCAGATCTTCAGATTAGTGGGTCCGTACATAAATTACTCCGAGGCAAAGGAAACAGAGTGCATGAACCTCCTGTCTAATTTATTTTAAACCTTAAGGACAGGTAGCCAAAACAAATCCTGTAGCCCTCTGATAGTGCCCCTCTAGAATAAGCCAGGTATAAACAGAGTTTAAGAGGCTCAAATGTTAATAAGAACAGTGTGTCTGACAGATATTCTCACTACTGGGCTGTTCTACCCCCTGCCTTTGCTTTATCCTTCCTTCTTTTTTATGCTTCTGTCTATTCCTGTTATCTCTCCCAGGACTTCCCCTTCCTTTTCCTTCTCAGTTTCATCCCATTCATAACAGACCGCTTGAAGATCTCTCCGGAAACGCAATAGCCAAAGCGTCCAAATTCAGAGAGGATTGTTATTTGTTTTTCTCTCATTATCTCAGATTTGTATCTTTTCCATTGTTGTTATCTCCGTCCCCAAAAGCCCGACTTCCTGTTTAACTTTTCTGTTTTTTTTCTATGTGCACTTCCTTTTCTGCAGCGACACCGAGCCAAGCCCCCTGTAGCTCTCCAGATCTGAGTAAATGGGACAAACTCTTCTCAATGCTGGAGAACAGTCAGATGAGGGAGAACATGCTCCTCCAGTTCGCCGATGACATCATGAAGGGGGAGATGGAGTCTATACGAAGTGAAATGCTCAGGTTAGTTGGGTGGACTGGAGGTTATAGCAGTTCACAATCTGGTCATTCACAGCTGCTCAAACTCAAAATTCTATAATTATTTCTGAGATGTTGTGGGGGGGTTTTTTGGCCAGTTTTTGGTTTCCTGGGAACCTGATGCCTCTCCCTGATACCTAATTTTTTTTTTTTCGCTCCATCTGGTCCACTTAAAACCACTTTGCACCTGGCACATACAACCAACCTTTAACTTAGTATGGGGCTGTTTGATACAATGATAGAAAACCTTTAAACGACCACAATGGCTGCTGCTAATGTCTTTCTAATCCACTGGTGTTCCAGTTTTAAACACTTTACACTTGTGCTCATAAGTTTACATACCCTGACAGAATGCACATGGGATGGTCTTGGATGTTCCAACATAAAAATGACCCAAAACACAAGGCCAAGTCAACCTGTCAACCTTTCTACAACAGAAAAGAAGAGTGTCCATCTCAGTCTTCTGACCTCAATATCATTGATCCACTTTGGGGAGGTCTCAAACATAAAGTTCATGCAAGAAAACCCAGAATTTTAAAGGAACTGAAGGTATTTTGCCAAGAAGAATGGGCAACTTTACCATCTGAGAAAATAAAGTGCCTCATCCACAACAACTACAAAAGACTTTAAGCTGTCATTGATGTTAAAGGATCATAATAAACTTTATTGTCCCTTGCAGGAAATTTGTTTTGGACAACAATGCTACATGTTGCTGTGTTCACATTCAGAAACATAGAATCACAAACACAGTCAGTCACAAACATGTTAAGGTCAGCAGAATCACAATTATGTATTCCACTTAATCAATGTATTGCACCTCTCCCTCCTAGATAAAAATTAATAAAATCAATACAATTCATTGGCATAATACATTATATTTAAAAAAAAAAAAAATAGGAATAACTCCATTCTTAAAAAGTTCAAAATATAAATAAATAATAATTTAAAACCTAAAAACATGTTTGTGGTAAGAACATGGGTGGTTTAAGAACCAGACCTTAAACGGGTTGAAAAAAAAAAAAAAAAGAGGGAGCTCAGGGTCATTTAGCAGGGTTCATGTTTAACAGTCCTATAGATGTTGGGATAAAGGGGCTAATACTCTGAAAAATGGCCAAAGAATCACAAATTCTGCTAGGGCATGTAAACTCATGAGCACAACTGTATCTAAGTTAAAGAACACACAACTACACTTAAAACTCTTGTTCCTAAGAAAGGAGCGTTTGCTGTACTTCCTGCGGGAATTACTGAGTCAATTTATCAAATAGCTTCACCATCACATTGTTGTGAGTGATTCTAGGTTAGTTTCATTCAGAGGCATTCTGCTCCCTTGGAAAATTAAAAATAATTGAGACATTCCACAGCAACTGTCATCAAAACCCACAAAAGACCCAAACAGTCACCATTAACCAAACCCATCAACTGAGGTTTAATACCTGTTGATCCACTAGGGGTAGGATTTAGAGCAGGTCGTTCAATAACTGAAAGGTTGGCGGTTCGGTTCTGTTCCTGCTCTGTCCCAGTCATGTGCTGTTATATCCTTGGGCAAGATACTTCACCCACCTTGCCTCCAGTGCAGCTGTTCACACTGGTGTATGAATGTTCAGTGGTGATCGGAGGGGCCGTAGGCGAAGATATGTAGCCACGCTTCTGTCACCACCAGAGTGAGAGTGAATGAATAATGGATCCACTGTCTGCACTTTGAGTATGCCTTAATAGATATAGAAAAGTGCTATTTACATCTAATCTATCATTACTGTCATTACTAATTCTATCAATGTAAATAATTGGTGTAAAATAGAGTTTATCTTCTTTTCGCGGTCATCAGATATGATCCATTTGGATGTTCAGAGGCTTTTATAGTCACCGTGGAAACACCATCATCTTCTACAACATTGATTCACCAGTAAAACCCATGGAGTTTGATCCATGACAGTGGATGAACACAGTTATATTTATGTTCAGCTATTGATATCTTTGCTGAAAAAGTCCACTTTTTTTCTGTTTCTGAACTATAATCTACTATAATAGTTTTTATGAACATCTACATGATCAGTGAATTAAATATAGGAATATATAATAGAGTAATATCATAATAATGGTGACAAATCAGTGAACAAAGGAAAATTATTTTGGGAGTCACCACAAAAATAATATCATCTTCCGCAAAATTGATTCACTGATAAATCCCATGGATTTTCAAAATTTACAGTGGATGGAGCCACTTGCTTTATGTTCAGTTGGTGATATTTTTGCTAAAAAAGTCACTTTCCCTTCAGTTTCTCTATTTCTAATAAAATAACCTTCACCTTTAATCTGAGCTTTTACGAACATGTGCCACAGAAGTAGCACTGGGTGTTTATGGGTTAAAATGGGCTTGATGATGCCAAAAGTCCTGGCACATATACACTGTAGTCATGTCTTTTATATCTTCAATGAAAACATCCATTGTATTGGTTTGATTAGGTTTGTGGCGAAGTATGGTGGGTCCTGTGGGGTTGCCGTGGAGACAACAGGAAGAAAGATGGTCTTACAGTTGGAAGCTCGTCTCAGAGAAGCCCTGGAGCGCTTCAGACCTCAAGGAGATCCAACCTGGAATTCTGCTGGGATCCACTTGGAGGCGATGCTCCAGCAGCTCCTCTCTGCAGCACAAACACAAGCATCACGGCTCGCTAAGCTGGAGACCAGCTGCTTCAGCGGTCCAGCAGCTGGGAGAGAGGTGCATTCAAAGACAGGATTCCAGGTCCCAGGGGGACACCAAGAACAAGAGGTGGCATCCCAAGAGGTGGCTTTAGAGGCAGCATTGGTGGCCCTGCAGCAGACGAAGGTGGAGCTTGAGGAAGTGCTGAGGTCATCCAAGCAAAGACATCTACCTGCAGGTCAGATATCCATCTTGTCATCTTTTTCTCCCCCATAGATCACCCTTGTGTCTGTCTTTACCTGCTCCTTTTCTCTTTCCTCACCTCTCTTAAGTGTTTACCCCCAAACATCTTCTGTCTTCATCCACATTTTTTGCTGTATTGATGTTTCCAGGTCACACTCCCTCTAGTCAAGTCAGACCCCCTCTGTTGAGCTTTGCTTTTGAACTAATCACACAGATGGTATCTGTCCTAAATACCTTTTTCCACTTCCTGTGTGTGTCCCCAGGTGTGTTACTCACTTTACTCAAGTAACAACTTCTACATTTCCTGTCGACATACCCATGTTAGTCTTCTTTGACTTTAGTCCATAAATATAAAACTGGCATAGGACGTAGAAAACAGAGCAGAAGGAAATGTAATTATTAGCAGTTCACCACAAAAACCCACCAAAGCACCCAGAGAAAGCAGAACCAGATGAAAGAGTTAAAGACCTCTGCTACTAAAAGGCTCCTTTACAAAACAGCATTGACTGTTCAGTGTGGTCAGTGAGGAGACCGAACTACATGCAGAGCAAGATGATCTCCAGATTTCCTTCCTTTGTGTGCACAGTCTTATGCGTCATATACAGAAACACTGCACATTTGTTTGTTTGTAAAGACATCTGGCAAACTAATGATATCAATACAACAATACACAATTTGGATTTTTTTATTGAAATCAATGGCACATGTGGTCATAGAACATGGAAAAAAACAAAAAACCTCTGTTTAAAAAGATGTACGTTTCTCTAGAAGGATTGAGAATGTCATGTAGAAGGAAAAAAAGATTATTAAGGTATAAACTACATAATAATACAGGTAACTAACAGTGTTTTACCGTATTAATTTTTTTTATTTTTAATTTTCCTGTTTGTTTTTGCCTCCTTCAAAAGGGATTTGTGTTGTGTTGTCTTGTGTTGGAAACAGTTGCTAATGAGACACAGGTAGACCTTTAAGTCCATTTTCTTCTGATCTGTGATTCTGAGAAACAGAATTTTAATGTCAGAATGTTAATAGGATAAGTGGCTTGTAAAGAATGAGTCCAGTTTTGACTTAGGTGACTTTCACTTTTTCCATTGGAATGAATGGGACAGGATCAGCCACCATAAAGGGGGCGGGACAGTGGAGAAACCACTGAAACAGGAAATACTCGAGTGAAACTTTTTGTTTTGTTGTACAAACTTAGAATGCAAATAGTGTGTGTAAAGAGGTAGGTGGTACTTGGCATGGTGTCAAGACTCATTTTCTTGCTTCATCTAACATTACAATGCAGTGGATAAATAGAATCAGAATCAGAATAGCCTTTATTGTCATTGCACCAGAGTGGAGCAACGAAATTGGAGCAGTATGTCACCGGGAACAAATATTCACAAACATAGGGGAGACAAGATGACACATTGCCGTTAGTCAGAATAAGAGAGATAAGACACAATAGGAAGGTGCCAAAAAAAGAGATGGGTAAAAATCCCCTTTACAAAAGGAGATTTTGTAAAGGATTTTGTAAAATAGAATTAGCCTTATAGCATAATTGCTTAAGTCACATATTTTTTCAAGCCATAGCCATGATGAAAAAATTATTAGCAGTGTTAGGAAAGTAAAGTTACGCAGATATCTCAATTTTGATATGGAACTCCTGCTTTTACGGCATTTTAATAGTAATATGTACAATAAGAAAAGTCCTAAAAATGATCAAGTATCTCAAGATGAGTGCATCCTGATTCCATCATTATTTTGTTCATGTTAGTGTAATATTATTTTTCTATAAGTCAAAAATGCTCATTAAAACATCACCATTTCCACATTAAATATTTTGACTGTTCTATGTTGTTGTTGTTCACAGGCTGTGAGATGGCCCTTCTCTTCCCCATGCGTTCCAGTCGAATCTACACCTCTGTCATCCCAGACGTTCCTCTATCGCTGACCTCCTTCACCGTCTGCATGTGGGTGAAGCCGACCGTTGTCTCCAACAAAACTGTACTCTTCTCATACGGAAATCGCCGGAACCCGTACGAGATCCAGCTGCTGCTCGGCCAAACCTCCGCCCTGTTCACCATCGGAGGAGAGGCTCACCTGGTGGAGGCTCGAAATGTAGTGAATCCTAGGAGTCCGTCGAAGTGGATCCACTTATGCGGAGCCTGGAACTCCGAGCACGGCCTGGCGACATTGTGGGCTGGAGGTAAACAGGTCGCCATCACACCCGGCGTGGCTGAGGGACACGCCATACCAAACGGAGGCTCGCTCCAGTTGGGACAGGAGAGGAACGGCTGCTGCCCTCAGAGTCCCAGCAGCGGCCGCGGGATGCCAGGGTTCGAGGCGAGCTTCGATCATAAGCTGGCATTTGCGGGGAAGATGACAGCGGTGAACATGTGGGACAGAGTGCTGTCCAAGGATGAGATGTCCCAGCTTGCCTTGCAGGACGGCCAGGGCTGTGAGCAGAGGGGGAACGTGGTGGCGTGGGGCGTGACGGAGATGTTGCCACATGGAGGCGCTCAATTCATCAACTAACACAATCTTCAAGGTGGAAAATTTCATCAGTAACATCGTAGTCATCATTGTTACAAGTGTCAGCAACATCGTAATAAGCTTCCATGCAAAACCTGAAGAAAACACCAATATCCATTTATCATCCTGTCTCCTACGATTCAATATTTTAATTACGGTGTCATTTCCTTCATCACCTTCATTGCTCATCATGAACACTAACAGCGTAGTGAACTCTGCTGGAAATGATGCACAGAAATGAGAGGAAGTCAATGCTGTGAGAGACTCGAGTTTATTTTTGTAATAATTTCTTTTGAATTGATGCCATAAAACTCATGCACACTCATAATCAGACTAGAGAAGTTGTATTGGGGCACAGAACGTGCTGCGTGCACTTAATTAGACTTCAAGAAAAACAGAGCGTCTATTGTTAAAGTGGGTTCAGAGCCAGTAAACAGGAGTAATCACCGGCCAGCCATCCGAGAAAGGAAAAAAAAAAAAAAAAAAAAACAGCGGTCACAGATAATTACAAGGAATTATCCAGTACCGAAGAGGGTTTTTTGGCATAGCAATACCTTTTCCTCTGTCTTTATCAACTTGTAAATGACCCTCTTTGCATTTTGAATGGTGAAACCCAATTTAATTAAGTATTTACTTGCCTACATTTTCAATCTTTTAGGTGCAGTTATCAAAAATAAAAATGTTTAACCTATTCATATCAAAATACTGTAGATACAGAGGGTACCAGTGAAGTAATGTTTATGTTTTTGTTAGTGTGTTGTAATGTAATGTACAACACATAATATAATGTTTAAAACACATGTTGGACTGAAAACTGCTGTACTTCTTCCTTTTAAGCCGAATAGGACTTCTTTAAGAGCTTCAAATGTTGTATAAATGATTTAAGCAACTTATTATTTTAACACGTTTGTTGAAATTGGAAAGGCTTTTAAAGTATTTCCCATTTCTTATATTTTCTTGTATTCTTCCAAGTGTTTACATTGACATGAGTTATTTTATTTCGTGTCAGCTTTGGTATTTTTCAGTAGTTCTGTTTTAATTGTAGTGTAATGAATGTGTGTCTTTGTTTTTGATAAGTATTAAGAATGAAAATGTTGTATTTTTCATGTGAGATGGAAAGTGTGTTTGGAATTTGATTAAAGAAACTGAGGACAATGTTTACACAACCCAATCTTCTATGAACTAAGTTGTCTTGTATTGTACTGTAAATGGCTTTTGTTGGTCTTGTTGATGAACTGAATGTATTTTGTACATAAATTTATTGTGCATAGCATGACTGGTTGAGTGGTGAGTGAGTTATGAATAAAATTTCAAGTTATTTACTGGAAAGTCTGTTTGTATCTGAATTTGTCCTTTAGCTTCACATTATTTTTTCACCTTTTTTTTCTTAAATTCTGATAATAACTTGAAATATACAATTCATTCATGCTAGGGCTGCACAATATATCATAAAAATATAGTTTTTTCCACAACAGAGTGCATAATATTCATATCACAAAGATGTGCATTAACTTTTTTTTTTTTTTTTCATTAACTTTCTGCTTTACACACCATGGGGTACCAGAATGGTTTTCTCTGCCACTCTAACATGACAGTTTTTCTGGTATAAAAACTGAAGATGTGAATATTTTCCGAGCACAACTTTAGCCAAGGCATGAACACTTAGATTTAAAGATTTTATTTTTATATGCAGTATCTTCCAAACCAGGAAATAAATGGAATACTGTTTTGTTAAAGCTCTTCCATGGTAGCACTCTGGCACTTTAGTTATTTTGAAATACATCCATGTCATTTACACATCATTATATGAATATTACATAAATAAAATGACCAAATATTTAACTGTGTTTGTGTATGAAGGTCTATGGTAACAGCATCACCAGGTTCTACCACAGACTTGTGTCATTAATTGTAGTAGTACAGTATTTTATCTTAAATCATAAATAATTGAGTCGGCATACAAACAATCATCTCATTTTAATATTATTAAGGATCATTTTTCTTAGTAGATGAAATTGGTATTTCTTTAGGTCAAGGGGAAATATCGCAATATTACCATTATTGCAATGCTGTACACCCATATCACAAGTTTTGCCAATATCATGCATCCCTAATTCACACATGATGGAGCCTACGCCAACAGATGAAGGCGGGGTACACCCTGGGCATGTCACCAGTTCATCAGTGCTGACATATAAAGACAAACAGCCATTCACTGTCACATCCACACCCATATATCATATATATTATGACATACACTGATGATAAAATTTTTGCTCAGATTGTCAACAGCCACTAAAATTCAGCTATTTTTTCCATAATAAGCCAATGGTCCAAAGTTACTACTGCTATACCATGTGACTCAAAGGTGCACAGTTTATATCTTAATCAGACCGCTGTGCACACTCAAAGTTAACCTTATAAGCGATGTGGTCTGCATAGAGACGTTCCACCTGCAGCAACAACAACTTCTGCATAGTCTGGACTTTTTCTGTAGCTGTGACCTGTTACAAAATGGACAAAAAAAAACACCTTCTACCCCCCCACTCCCCACCCCATCCAGCCAGCAACCAACCCCAAACTCTTCTCACTCTATCTCGCAAAGCAGAGTACAGTAACTACAGATGTTGCACAGCGAGACGAAAAGAGAATACTGTACATTTGACAGATTATGCATTCCAAATGTTATGATTACCTTCAGATCAGGTTTTTTACTCAAAGAAAGGACCTCCACATGTGGTTGCAGCAGTGCCACATGTTTGTAAGTGTTTGTACTAACCTGTGTGTGATGTCTGATAATGACCGTGCTCTGTTGTGACTGAATGTAACAGGCTGTAAAACATTCACACTGAGTCCTGCTGTTAGCTTCCTGTAATCACACACAGGCAGCCTCGTAAAGCTCAGTATCAATAAACCGATACATAGGTGATTCCGAATATTTCTAACTTCCAAACAAATAAAAAAACACCTATAACCTGCATGACAGTGTGTAATAAGCACAAACTGATGTAACAGATGTAACCTTTAAAAACATACACGTACACAGCCCATCACTTCTCTTTCTTGTGCTGCCAACTCAAAACAACCCCATCATCAACCCCAACAAAAACCCCATTACATCACCTCACTTCCTGAACAGAGGGCTGCTGGGAGGGGAAAAAAAAAAAAAAGCTAATCTGTTATTGGTCCTCCGAGGTGCAAGTGTGTGCCTGCGTGTTTTGGCTTGCATATGTATGTTTGTCTTCTCATGTTTATGTTCCGTTGTATTTATGCTGTGTTTTCATAGGACCACAGGGTCCGGGCTTGTTAAAAAGCAACATGAGGGTGAAACTGAGGATTACCCTCTGGAGGGGGAACAATTTGATACTGCGTTAAAACATTAAAAAGCTGCCTGAGGAAAAATAAATCTAAACGTACTATAAAAAAACCCTCCATTGAACTTTGTGGACTCAATTTCTTACATTATGGTGATGTGAATCTATTTACTCAGTCATTTATGGGAAAATTCATGTCCTTTTGATGTAAATCATTACTTTGAGGGTTAATAGTTGTTTTAAGGTTAGAGTTAAAGTAATTTCCTGCAGACCTGAGTCCAACCCCTGCACTAACCATAACTTAAATCAATGAAATGTCTCCAAAACACATTGAAACACAATACTTCCCCTGCACAGCAGACCAGCCAATAATTACTGTGGACTAAAAAGTGTAAATGTTAAAATGAAACACATTCAACTGAGATACTGATTCAACCAGCGTGGGACTTCTTTATTACCCTCTCCACTTAACCAAATGTACTAAGTTTGACTTTGTCACAAAGCTCAAGAAAAACATGATGAAAATGATATCCAGAATATTAAACGTTGACATATTACATTTCCCAAATAAAAAAGAAAAATCGCCAGAGGCAACTTTATCCCTGAGCTCTCACAGGGTCAAACCCTCAAAAGCCA
The DNA here is from genome assembly GCA_029814645.1 of Fowleria isostigma. NCBI lineage: Eukaryota > Metazoa > Chordata > Actinopteri > Kurtiformes > Apogonidae > Fowleria > Fowleria isostigma. Next base: position 15,448,563 of record JAPTGZ010000006.1, read on the forward strand.
ACTAGCACAAAATAACAAAAAGGTAGTGCTTCCTTCTAGTTGTAAAATATGTACTGAGATATTACATTACCCAAATAAATACCGTAAATCACCGCAGGCCACTTTATCCCAGAGCCCTAAAGGTTAAAGGCCCAGAGGGGAGCTGCAGCTGAATGACTATAAAGAACAGCCTCTCTGCAACTGTAAAATGTGAAGTTGGAACATCCAGACTTTTACTCAGTGTAAAAATCATGGTGTATATGACAAAGAGATGGAGAGAAGTTTCCATATCTGCATGCCACTTTATCCTCCACACAACTCCAACTGTTTTTTTGCTCATTTACTTTAAACAGAAAAATGCCCGACTCCATTTTCTCATTAGCTGGGACACTTGTCTCTATTTTCACCCACTGGTTTTTCATCTCACTGACACTTCAGGATAAACCTGACTGGTAAAATGAAGCAGACAGCACAGAGCTAAGCTGTTTCATGTGCCGAGCTCAGTAGGAACGTCCCCACGGCGGGTGCATCACGCCGGTGCTGCGTGAGGTGATTAATTCCACGTGGTAGCATGAGTGAAGTGTTAGTTAAACATGTTGGTAACGGTTTGGATGGGTTCATATAACACACACCTGCAAGAAACTGCACCTTAAGACTCAAGAGTTCTCCTTCACATTGAGTGGAGGCTGAATTATTAGTGAAGAAAGTAAATTCTTGCACTCTGAACTGAACACCTTCACACCATCCCCCCAGATTAATGCAACCTGTTCATGTCTGTGTGTGTACGTGTGTGTGTGTATGTGTGTGTGTGTAAGCCTGAGGGGTAAACATATCTCCATCAGGCATTGCTAACCCCTCAGGAAACCACACAATACTAATGAGCTTCAACAGCTCCTGTTAAGGTTAAAAGGGCAGAAAAAAAAATTCAAGGAAAGAGCTTGAAAACAAGTGCACAAAACAAAAAGCCAATTGTCTCCAAAGTTGTTAGAACTTGTAGTAAGTTTCCCTGCTGTACGAAAGCACCATGAGGGAATAGATGATTTATTGCAGCTGGTATTTACTATCATTATAATCCTCAGAAAGCCGTCATTACAGCATTATTTACAGTGGGCCATTATGGGCAAAGACTGTGGTTTTCTACTACAACTACTGATTACAACAGTCATTCCTTTTTCCACTCTAGTAAAACAGTTTAGCCCATTGTTACAGGTCTGCTCCGAGGCCTCAAATGAACAACGAAAAAATGTCAGCATATATTTTTCTATAATGTGTACAATCTATAAAAAATCCCCCCCCACACACACACACACACATTTAGTTGAGATGCATTTTAACCCATAAGGACCCAGTGTGACATTTGTGGCACTTCTCAAATCATCTTCTCTCTATGTTTAACCATCATTAAGTGGCTTATCACCACTTATTGTATATTATCTTCTGTATGTTGTGTTTTTTTCAGTGAAAATCAATCATTTTCCAGCATTTAATTTACTAATCAGGTAAATATTCATAAAAGTTTAGAGTAAAGTTGAGGATTAATATTTCAGAAACAGACAAAACTGAAGAAAAAGTGACTTTTTCAGCAAAATATATCATTAA
>JAPTGZ010000006.1:15624183-15635838 GCA_029814645.1 Fowleria isostigma
TGTACCTTTAGTTGTACCAGGCATTAAAATGAACAAGAAATTGAAGAAAACATAGGGTAGTCTAATAATTTTTTCCACAACTGTATTTGTACACACATAACATTTGGTTTTATTTCGTCTATAGTAAGATATATTAGTTTAGTTTATTTTGAGCTTATGCACTTCATGTACAGTGGCAATTCACATCCAAGCACAATAATCAACACTGTTCGCATACACCTCATATATGTGTACACAGAGATACATAAAAAAATTAACAAGAAAGGGAGAAAATAAATAAGTAAAAAATAAAGATTAAAAAAATAAGCAATAAAATAGAACAAAAGAGAGTATGTTATATGGCAGTGAAAACAATGTATAACATGTACATCTGCACCAAATCCAGTTTCTAAATACATTATATTAGGTGACAAATTCAAGACCTGAAAAATGTATGAAGGGACGTGTGAGATGTTTGTTTTTTGTGCTCTTCTGTTGTATATTGTTTTGTTCAGTGCATCTGTATTACCAGCAAAGCTATTATGGTGTTTGAAAAGAGATTCAGACCTCAGCCAACATCAACACTAAAGCATTCATTTTATGTAATGTTAAAACTAGTCCAAATTGTGCCATGGAGGGAAGTGCTGAAACACAGCTGCAATTGTGAATTGTGCAAACACCATAGTGTTAAAAAAATAAGTTGGCTCGCAGAATGCACCTTTAAAATTGTGTTTGAGGGCACTAAATGTCATTCTGACAGTGAAGGAAGCTTAAAGCAGCAGAGACAGAAATGTGAAAAGGGTGGGAAGAAGAAAACGAATGGTTTTACAGAGTCATTGTAATATCTTCTAGAAATCCACTGAACACCAAAACAAACAAACAAACCAGTTTCCTTCGTTTTACATGAACGTTAAAGGCGGTTTGGATTCGTTGGATATAGATGTGACATAACTCTGTCTTCATCAATTTGACCACTATCACTTTCATTGACGGTGCAAGATTTCCCTCAAGAATTAAAGAGTCGTACCGAGTGTATGGATGGGAAATACTTTTCTTTGTATTGCAAATAAAAGAGTTTGAACATATGAGAAAGATTTTCAAAAGTGGGTCTCTCTTCAGATTTGCATTGTTGTATGAAAGTGCTTCATTTCTGCTCAGTTGCCCTTGCATTCTCTTTCTTCGACTGCACGCCTTTTCCTCCCAGTACTTAGATCTGTACCAATTTTCTCCCATTCCAGCAACTTCATTCTTCTCCCTGTATAATAGTGGATTTTCCATGGTGGATTTATGGTGGGCTATTTTGGGCTCTGTACTGGCTCCTACATGCACTGCTGTAATCCAATTGTGATAGTGTTAATTTTTAAAGCTTTATTATTGAAATTGCTGAGACCTAATTTTCTGATCCTGTCACCGTTGACGACCGCCGTAATCAGCTAATTCAAGTTATTCCAGGCCATTAAGTCACACATGGGGATTGGTCGTGGTCACTGAAGCAGCGGGGAGGCTGAGATAATATCTATGTTGGATGTATAGCTTTTGTGCATTTTGAGGCTTGCACTTTTACAGACAATGAATCTGTTTCAGTTTAACAAATCCCTCCGAGATGTTTTTTTTTTTTTTCCTCTTTTGTTGTTGTTGCTGTGTGTACAGCATTGACTGACCCACAGGTTGTCGTCTCTAAGGCATTTGAATTGAACTATAAAACTCTAGCGGTGTGTGTTTTATTTTTGTCCAGGTCCAGGTTTTTAGTTGCTGTATGGACACTTTTATGCACGGCGGTGGAATAATGTTGTTGTGCATTGTGCTCCGTTTGGCTGCAGTGTGTGTGTGTGCAGGTTGTATAGAGGATAATTGTACCTCACACAGATTATCTTCCCTCCGTTGCCTAATCTGTGAATAGAAGCAACACACACACATACACACACTTTCATTGTGGTACATTCGATAAAGCTCGGACTCAAACACAACTTGGTTGCCAGGAAACTTAGTCTGAGTCTTTGAGAGTGAGGGATAATAAAAGCAAAGAATTGTGTGTGTGTGTGTGTGTGTGTGTGTGTGTGTGGCCTCTGCTACTGTCTGGACTACTGGGGGCAGTTAGTTAACTCTCTGCGGGTGTGTGTGCTGCAGCCTGGGCTGTTAGCGTTGATTGCTTTTCAGGCGTTGCTGGCCTTGACAAACCACCGGACACAAAGCTCAGACTCTTACTTGGCTCTCGGAACGTGTTACATCTCCTCCGGACAAGACCCAGCTGAGGACGAGACAAGACCATCCAGGGACTTTAAACTTATTATAATGTCATTGAGTCAAAAAATGGTTCATGATTAAAACCTGCTTGACAGTGACGTTAACATTCCTATAAAACTCTCCTGACGTAAAGTTACAGTCTGGTAATAAGAGTTTTTGGACAGTTTGACTCTACCGGATGTTCTGGCCAACTCTAATAAATCCCAGATAGAAATTCAGCAGTGACAGTATCAAGAGAGTTGACGGAGAACCTGAAGGCGCCATCCAGGAAGACTTGAGGTGACCCAGGTAGGTGGATTTATTTATTTTTTAAAACTTTTTTTCAGTGAAATAAGATGTGGGGCGAGTACTCACAGTCTGTACTTAAGTAGAAATACAGCTACTTATGTGAAAAAATACTCAAAAAAAAGTAAATGTACTGATTCAACTTCTTTCCTTAACCCGTAAGGACCCAGTGTGACATTTGTGGCACTTCCCAGATAAATTTTCCTCTAACCATCCTTAAGTGATTTATCACCATTTGTTGCAATATTATCTTCTGTATTTTGTTTTTTTTTCCAGTCAAAATCAGGTGTTTTCCAACATTTACTAATCATATAGATGTTCATAAAAGTGGAGAGTAAAATTGAGGATTATTTAATTAGAAACGGAAAAAACTGAAGAAAAAGTGACTTTTTTTTTAGTAAATCCATCATTAACTGAACATAAACCCAGTGTTTCCATCCACTGTCATTGACCCAACTCCCAGGATTTTACTGGCGGATCAATGTTGTAGAAGATGAGTGTTGCCATGGTAACTACAGAGCCTCTGAACATCCAAATGGGTCATATCTGATGACCATGAAAAGACGAATAACTGTATTTTACACCAATTACTGACATGTAATGATGGATTAACAGATATTAAACAGTTTATCTGTAAATGATTTTAGTAGATGGTGGATGTTTGGGTCTTTATGAGTTAAAAATAGAGAAAATTTAATTTGGGAACCGACACCAAAGTAGTGTTGGGTCTTTATGAGTTAAGTAAAAGTGAAAAAGAACTTAAGTGTAATAAAGTACAAAAGTAAAAAATAAAACGGCTTTTTTTTTTTTTTTGCTATGAATTGCACAATACTTACTTAACCAGGTAAAATCATAAAAGTTTCAGTTTTCTAATTCCACAGTAAATGATGCAACATATTTTATGTACTGTCACCGTCGTTAAGATTGAATAAGTGACAAACCTATTCTGAGAATGTAGGGAATCTAAAATACAGATATGTATGCAAAAGTGTAGGGAGTAAAAGTAAAACAGTTGGCAGAAAAATAAATACTCAAATAAAGTACAGACACCTAAAAAATCTACTTAAGTACAGTCACAAACTACTTCGTTACTTCCTACCTCTGGAAATAAGTCTCTTAGAGTGTACAAACAGTAATGTGAGTGATGTATCAGCTGAAAACATATTGTTTAATTATTTTATATTATTATTAGCCACACTTTTTTTTTTGTAGCAGCAGCTGGCTTTACCTTTTAATTAGATTATAAAAGATTATCAAAAGTGAAACCAGCTGCTAGCTACAGAGTAAGTTAGGATGTAGCTAATTAAAAGTTATCACAGTCATAAACAAAACATGGACGTGTTTATTTTATGTTGTAGCTGACACATCTTTTGAAATACATTGCCGGTTGTCAGTAAATAAAGAGATGAGCATACTTGTATTAAGATGTTAATCACCAAATGGTAATTCCATAAAGCTTTAAATATTTATCACACACTGTCATCAGTACTATAGCTCAGTTTGATGTCACTTCAACCAAATGATGTAAAATGGAGTGTTACCTGTCCTTTACTGCCCTTTGAAGTGTTTTGTAAAATGTTAAACATTTCATCATCTCACTTTTCTTCTCAGACTTCAAGCTGCTTTTAATCACTGTACAGGTGAATTTAACAAAACTGTCTCACTATTATTCATGCTGCTCATCTACTGACTTCAGTAGTTTTCACATTACCTGACATTACGGGGACTTGACATGATTTGGCAACCTGCTGCCTCACGCCATTTCTGAGACATAATCTTAGGTCCTATTCACCTGCCTTTGAAAGCTACTGAGCTGTGGGGAATTTCTGACAAAAAAATGAAAGACCTTTACACACTATTCAACTCAGACATGTTTGGATAGAGTGAAAAGAGCCAACAAAAGAAGGTTGCTGCTGTTGGGACTCCTCTGTATGATTACATGGCAACATGACAACCCGCTGTGAAACAGATATAGAAGGTTACCAAGGCAGAACTGGAGCTGGGAACATCTTGTCATGTAACACCTTGAAATGCGCAAAGATCTATTATTTGACTGTGAATCTTCAGCACATATTCGCATACACAAGCTTTACCTTCCTGACCTTGTCTCGTATGTCGGTGATTGACTGACAGGTCTGAGCTGTAACCATGGGAACGAGGATGGAGGTGGCACAGCTTGAGAGCAGGATGAGCACCGACGACTATAGAAAGCTGCAGAGCCTTTTCCTGGTGACTCTTTGTTTTCATTATTTTTTAACAGCCTCACTTTTACAACACCTTTAACTCATATGGGAACAAAAGAAGTGTTTAACAGCCTCAGCATCCCACGTTACCACACCTCGAGGTCTCCTTAGAAAAGCATTAGACACCAGGGGTCTGTTTCACAAAGCAGGTTCGACAAACTCAGTGTAACCCTGCACCCTGAGTTGATCTACTCTGAGATAGGAAACGCTGACTTATCGGTTCCAGAAAGGCTGATTTGAGTTAGTTTAATCAATTTGGAATAGTTTCACATGGAGTTAAGCGTGTGCAACACCACTAAAAAAAGACAGCATCAATAGAGCTCTGATTTGATGAGTCACCATGGCAATGGGGAAGAGCGGGGTTGCATTGTTCACCCCACAGCCATTACTGGTCGGGTCGATGTGTAATTTTAAATGTAGTCCTTTGCAATTGTGACAGTGACGGTCCTGTCGCTATGCCTCTGGTTGATCATGTGCCCTGGCTACTTGGCCAAAGAGAAACACCTTTGGCTGACTGGTTCGTGCGTGTGACTCTCACCCAGGTGTCTGGGGTTCAAAGTCTGCCTGGGCATTCTTCGTCCTTGCCACTCAATCACAATATCATTACAGATTAATGATCAATGAGGTACACTTTTCTGACTGCCCTGCCTTACTCGAGTGCTCTGCATCTGTGATATTATACAAAAAAAAACCACCCTTTGCAAAGAAACGCAGCAACACACAATATCTGCTGGGATGTGAGAGGTTACAATAGTTTAGCATTTTTAATTTTAGTTTTATTTTGTTTTGACTTTTTTCTAATTCAGTTAGTTTTAATTAGTTTTTAGAGCGGGTTTGCTAGTTTTTGTTAGTTTTCCTTTCATCAAAAATGCTTGGTTTTGGTTTAGTTTTTATTAGTTTTAGTTTTTGTTATATTTTGGGTTATTTGTCAGGTGCAGGATTCAAAAAGATCAGAGTGAGTAGTGTGTAATAAAACTCAACAAAGAATATCAATTTAAAAAAAATGTGTTCGGTTACTACTAGAGCAAAATAAATCTATTTTATACCAATCCAAAAGGTTTATAAATTGATTGACAAAGATGAAAACAAAATCCATTTCTACTCTTATTTCAGTACGTTTTAGTTTTGTAAACACACACACACACACACACACACACTACAGTTTCAGTTGGTTACAGTTTTTGTCTTTTAATTATTGTTTTAATTTATTTCAGTTAGTGAAAATGTTTTTTGAATTCTAGTTTTCATTATTTCGTTAGTTTCGTTAACCATTATAACCATGGTGAGAGCATGACTATGGCTGGTAATGTTGCAAATGTAAGGACGGAATAGGTTGTGTATGTAAATGATGGACTGTGATGTGAAACAGTACTGCTCAAAATGTTAGAACATCTATGTGCAGTCTGATGACTGTCTCCCGACAAATAATGTAATTCGCTGCACCTTCATCAGCGGGATCATTGTCAAAAGGACATGTCATGTTCTTGAAAAAGTTGACTTCTAATGTAGGCCTACTGACTGTTTCTTTAAATAACAGACGGCAGAACTACTGTATGTTACCCCAAAACTTGCCTGCTGACTGAATGAATGAGGAAATCAAATATCATGTGTGGCTGAAAGAGAGCGGAGTCAGAGAGAAACTCGAGGTCAGTTGAGGAAAACCTGGTCCTGACCAGGTTAGTTTCATAGAGTCTGTTACTATGGTAATTGCCTGAGAGATTAAGTTACCTCTCTCTCTGTGAAACAGGCTGGAGTTATCCCTCTTTCTCTGGTTTGAGTTCCCTCGCTTTGTGAAACAGGGTTTTCAGGGTTAAGAGTTTTCACTAAACCTGCTTAGTGAAACAGACCCCAGATGACACTCTGCAGTACACTGTGTTCAAACACTGGAGACTCTGCTCTGCGCACCCCAATCAATTTCATCTTGATGCAGGACTCCTTAGGTGCATCTCGCTCCTTGTCCAGAGGTGAATTCATCAATCTAGCCTGGTCATCGGTCGGTCATGGCTCCAAAGAGGAGTACGGCCTCCTGTTTGACAGTGTGGTCATCACCCAGGACCACCGCGGCCTCCTGCTAGACAGCGATGCTGTGAAGGAGGAAGGCCTGGTTGACTGGGCAGGGCTGTGCTCTTTTCTGGTGCTGCAGCTCTCTGATAAAGTCCACAACACCAGAGTCAGTCGTGTTCCCCGCTGGAAGCCGCCGCGTACTTTGACCTACCCACACCGAGACCCACTTCAGAAGGTAAATGGTTACTGACCTCAGCAAGTGACGAAGACCAAGCCCTTATGTTTTGAGCCTTTTATCATCTTGTCTGTTTTCAACATGTGATCCATCTCTGCTTATTATCTGAAAAACATTTTGACATTGACTGACAGGGGAATCTCAAAGTTTGCTGACTGCAGGGAACTTCACATTATTAAACATTGTGCTGGGAAATGTTTGAAAGTATTAAAGTCTTGCTCATCAAAATGGCCCACCTCTTTTGAGATAAATGGCTCTGGACTCCTTTAACATCTATCAATTAATATGTAAATGAAGCTGCTTGTATGAAGTGCCTACTGCTGTGGATTAAAATGATGGCTCGCCGTTTTAATCTTTCAATCCTGAGAATGTCAAAATGTTGTGTCAGTTGTTTTCCAACCGGCTAAAAGGTTCTGACCCCTATAGCTTAGATCAGCCTTAAAGAAACAGCACGACTTGAAAAATTCTTAAAGTGCACTAATTGATATTTTAATATCAAACACATATCTAATATGCTATTTTTTACATAGCTATGTATAAAGAGAAAGAGACTGGAAATAAACAATTTGACTGGCAATTTCAGTGGCAGTTTTTGGAGTAGCAATATACAGTCATGGAAAAAAAATTACTAGACCATCATGTCATCAAAAACAATGGTTATGTAATCAAGTACTAACGCCTATGTGTATCGTGACTAAAACCGGCAGAAAAGAAAATGTGGAATGCTTAAAAGTACTGTTTTTGTCAGTACAATTCATAGATATTGATGTAAGAACTTATGTGATTTTGGTTATTATCAAGAAAACAATGAAAAATGGATAGATATCAGCCCTTAAATTAAACTATTATGAACAATTTTTGTTGTTATCTTTATATTTGTCCGAACAAATATACTTTTAGTTGTAGCAGGCACAAGAAATTGAAGAATGCATTGGGTGGTCTCATAATTTTTCCACGACTGTAGATAGAAAAAGTTGTATCATTTCAAATATACAACATATACTGGTTGTGGATAAATATGTAATTAAATTACTGTTTCATTAAAGACATTTAATTAATGTCTCTTTCAGACTTACTGAACTCCAGTCAGTGCCATGTTTTGTTTTACATTTAGTAAATAAATTCATATCATTCAATAATGACTGTTGTTTTACTTGTTTTGGCAGCGAAGAGTCCCCTCTATCTCCACTTCCATCCAAAAAGATGAACATATGGTAGTCTCAATGCACTGTGTGTAGACAACCCATGCAAATAGACGAAACATAAGTAAATTAAGAAAACATCATCGATTTGACAACACATATTAGAAATACATAGAACACAAAAAAATACAGAAATTTGCTGTATCACATTGTGCACAGACAGCAATGAAAATCTTTGGCAGGCAAATAACCAAAAAATAACAGATATCAACAATACTGTCTGTATTATGCAATCTCCATGTTACAATAAACAAGAAAAACATATATTTTAACACTGAACAGCAATCCGCTTCAGTGACTTAGAAAGTCACAAAGCATTGAACAAGTGTGTCCCTGCTGGGTTTGTCGCTTCATTTGTCTGTTTGTGTTGTATTTTCGGTTTGTGTTGTTAAATTGATGGAGATGTTTTCTTAATTCACTGGCCTTTTGTCTATTTACATGTGTTCCTTAAGATGCGTTGCTCTGGCCCCTCTCAGTACCTGTAGGAATATTGAAGGAGAGGTTCATGTTGAGTGTATTTATATTCACAGACTTCCATGGCAACCGTATAGGGAAACCAATAGAGAAATTAAACAGTTTTCACTAAATTTAAGGTTTATCTTAAAGCCCTTGCCTCAATTACATTAATGAGCTTCACACTACAGCATAACAACCTGCATGCTAGTACTGCAAATTAAACAGAGGGATGTTTCTATAGTTTTGCCCACTTTGTGTGTTTGTTGAAGTTGAAAGGATTGCTTGTGTTTTGTAATGTCCTCCGGTCTCCTCAGGTGTTGTACCTGCAGAGTTCAGGTCAGTATCTGACAGTGAGTAAAGGGGGAACTGTGGGGCTACGAGATGGAGAGGACATGTCCCTGAAGCACATACATCGACTGCAAAACAGCACAGTTAGACCCAAAGACCTTTGGGTCACTGATATGGTGCTGCTGCACAACGTGCAGAAGGTGAGCACTTGTACAAAGTCACACAAATATGGAAAAAATAACTGATATGTTGTCTGAATTACACAAATGAATGGAACTACTATTGAAAACGCCATTAATGAATAAATAAGTAGTCCCAGTAATTTGATCGTGTGAAGTGTTGTAATGCACAACATACACAAAGTAAATAAGCATTTCACTCAATTAATTATTGATTGGCAACTTTGGCTAATGATATTGCAGACATGGAGCTGCTGCAAAAGTGTCAGCAAATACATATTAATTATGTCAGTAATAAGATAATTCATTATTGATCAATATTTTAATTTATTTACAGATTTGTAGGTTACACACTTAATATTTGTATATGTATGTACATGCATACATGTACAGTTGTGCTCATAAGTTTACATACCCTGGTAGAATTTGTGATTTTTTTTTTTTTTATTAATTTTTTTTTTTGGGCCCCTTTTTACAGAATGAATGATAATACAAAAATTTTTTCTTTCACTCGTGGTTAGTGTTTGGGTGATGCCATTTATTATCAAACAAGTGTGTTTGCTCCCTTAAAATCATACCACAGAAACTATCCAATGACCCTGATTAAAAGTTTACATACCCTAATTGTTAATACTTTGTATTGGCCCCGCCCCTTTAACATCAATGACAGGTTCAAGTCTTTTGTGGTTGCTGTGGATGAGGCATTTTATTTTCTCAGACGGTAAAGCTACCCATTCTTCTTGGTAAAACACTTTCAGTTCCTTTAAGATTTTGGGATTTCTGCATAAACTGCATGTTTGAGACCTCCCCAAAGTGTCTCAATGATATTGAAGTCAGGAGACTGAGATGAACACTCCAGAACCTTCACTTTTTTTCTTCTCTAACCAATGACAGGTCGACTTGGCCTTGTGTTTTGGGTCATTGTGATGATGGAACAACATCCAAGAAACATCTCATGCTCATTCTGTCAGGGGATGTAAACTTATGAGCACAACTGTATAAATACTATAAGGACATGATAGTAACATAAGGGATGTTTCCAGGGTCCATCATCAGCTGTCAGTCAAAAATATTATCTGTAAATATGACATTACTTTTGGTCTTTTAATTTTATTCCCTTCTTGTTTCCCTTGTTTACAGGTAGCTGTGTCATTCACAAGTAAGGAGGTGTGTTTTTATGATATAATCTCAAAACAAGACTTTATCTGCAAGTATAAACTCCAGGTAACTGCCTTTAATACTTTTGTTATATTATCACATCAGCCTCATATTGTTACACTATATTTTGATGACTTTATTCTCACAGACATAAAGTGTGCATAGCCACTTTGTCTTTTTTTTAGGGTTTAAAGTTTACTCCCTGGTGTCTGGACTACTGGGTGGATCCTTCACACCCGCATCAGGCTATCCTCACCATAGGAGACACTGGAGGACAGGTGATACGAATACCAAATAAAAGACAAAAACCAACAGCCTGCAGTGAGCCTTGGTTATCCTGCCTCAGCTGTGTGTGCTCTGGTTTACAGACTCTGAATATGTGTCTGTGTGTGTTCCCAGGTTTGTGTTTTATACTTCACCTCAGCCCACATCTCTCTGTTTGAGAGAGTCGGTCTGCGGACAGACTCAGACTCAGCAGACATCGTCCTCTGGGATGAACTGGCTAAAGGAAAACATCGTTGCTGTTGCACTGTGACGCATCAGGCACATGAACCAGCCTGGGTTAGAAGAGGTGGGAAGGCATTTTTATGCTCCTCTTGCACAGAGACACAGATATAGTAAAACAATCCAACATTTAGAAGTTGTGGAATTTGTTTTGTAACCAAGTACCCGAGGATGGCCAAGTATAAACCTAATGTCTGGTGTCTGTATTTACAGGAATTTAATTTAAAGTTATTTATTCTGCAACTTTTCAAGTGAATATTTTTCTTTTCTTGTACATTAAATTTTCCATTAGCCACACAACGTTTTGTTTAGAGAATAACCCGACAGCACCAATAAGACTAATTAAATCTAAAACTTTATAAATAAATGGGAAAGTCTGCACAACATCTTATATTCCTAGTCAAACTTCTCTGGTAATCAGCTGTTTGATCAACAGACGGCAAGACATTTCCCATCAAGCTCTGAGCTCTTGCAGTCACTAGAGAGCGTCTATGGTGCCTGTCTGCAACTGTTGCAGCCTTGATCACAGGATTATTGCTGAATCCATTCAGATGCAGAAATATACATGAGGACTGATTAAATTGACTGTAACATTTTAGTCATTCCTTTGAAATACCTCGACTTTCACACCACACCACCGGATCATAGTCAGTATAGCTGTAAACTCAGAAGTATTCATGAATTTTTAACTGGAATAGAATGCAATCTTTATTTGTCACATGACATTGACAAGACAATAACAGTGAAACGGGAGCTGCGACAGGTCCCGATTGTGCAAAAAAACCGACGTAAAATAGAATAAACCTTGCCCCCCCCAGCTGCCCCCCCAACTTCATGTTCTAAAGACTATATTAAACAAACAAAAAAAAAAAATCACC
>JAPTGZ010000006.1:15664257-15674966 GCA_029814645.1 Fowleria isostigma
ACAACAAAAATAGCTCATAAGAGTTTAATTTTAGAGCTGATATCTATCCATTTTCCATGGTTTTCTTGATAATAACCCAAATCACATAAGTTCTTACGTCAATATGTATGGCATTGTACTGACAAAAACAGTGCTCTAAGGCATTCCATGTTTTCTTTTCTGTCTGTTTTAGTCACATGATACACACAGAAGTTAGTACTTGATTGCATAGCCATTGTTTTTAATGAATTTTGATGGTCTAAAAAATTGCTCCGCAACTATATAGTGAAATGTTCTCTTTGCAATGAGTTACAAATTGATTTTCTTAACTGTACCCTATATGTAACTGATTTATTGACTGTATTTTCTTATTTGTCCGCTTAAGTGAATTGCAAATAAAATAATCAGTGCTCAAGAGCTGTGACGTTGAACTTGTGTAGAACATGGTAGTTTAATAATTGTTGCTATTATAATTATTGATTCATTAACGTTATCATCTTTAACGTTAGAGCTGATAATGCTCATTTACTTGTAATAAATATAGTGGTTATAAAAATAATAATTTGCCTCCATAAATGTAGTGAAGTGGAAACATAAAGTAGAAGAAAATGGTACTTGATTAAATGTACATATATTTAACCACTGTTGTCTCGTCTCCCAGACTAGTTTTATATAGGTCAGGGGAGACTGTTTTTTTTTTTTCATGTTTTTGATGTGCACTGGTCTTTTATTGTGGTCTCCTTTGGATCAGGTGGCGCAGACTTGGCATCCTGTGGTGGTTCGGGCACGGTCAGGCTCTGGAACACCGTCCACAGTCGACTGGTGGGACAGTTCACCGCTCATGACAGTGACCTGGGATGTATTGTCATGACTGTCAGCCCCTGTGGTAAATATTTAGCCACAGCCAGCAGAAAGGGAACCATCAGGACATGGGACATCCAGGCAGGTGTTTGACACATGCGTGAACATGTTTGTGTAGTGCTGCAGTGGACCACACTAACTCACAGTGAGCCGCCATGACATTTGTGGAACAGAAGGGGAGAGAGAGAGAGACGGAAACTAAGACACAATGCCTTAGGGAGAGACAAAGATCAAGAGACAGATTGTAATAGACACTGAGGAAAGCGAGAACCTCCATATTTCCAATAGATCAGGCTTGAAACTTCCTCTGAAAATGACAGTGTTGTCTGTCATCTTGAACCTTCAGCAGCTTGCTGTTGGAATCCAACCAGGCCTGTCACTCATTTAGAAATTCTCCATGGATGTATTAGCGGGAGAAGGTGGCGTTCCCTCCTCTCTGCCATGTTTTTTATTTCAGAGGCGGTTTGAATAAACAAGACGGGGAGGCATTGTGTGATTTTTGCATCCCCTTGACAATAAAATTTACATAAAATAAAACAGTCATGACATCTGACAGGATTTAAATTAGTACACTTTGTCAATAAACCATCATCCTGTTATTAGAGTAGCTTCATCAGATCAAATATAAAGACGTTAATCTACATGTGATTGCAGCTGAAGAGTTTCTGATACCTTTGAAAGGCCTTTTGACTTTTTGACTCTGACTATAAAGACTTAAATCACACCATCAGTAAAGGCGTAGCTGCATCACTGTCATGCTCATAATCTCAGTAAAAGAACACCCTCTCGGGTATTATTGCCACACAATATTCAGAGCTCTACTCTCTGTCACAGTTTATAAGAGGGGATGAATTCAGACGGGTGCGTCTCATTTGGTTTCCAGTTTAATTTATGAAAATTTATGTATATATGTAGCAGAGTTGAAGAAGTTGGGCAGGCTCAGTGCTCTGGTAGAAATCCTGTCCTACGGCAAATTTGGAGCATGCTTTGGAATCAGCTGGATGACTAACATGATTGCACAGTATAGAGTGTTGTGCCTGCAGACACGGGACAGTTCAGGTCTCATCCCAACATGATGCAGTAATTTGTGGTAATTACTTTACAAATAACATAACATTGAACTAAATGAGATTCAATTTAAATTCTCTGAGGTCAAATTTCAAGTTTTATTTTACATTTCACAACTGATTGCAAATATGAAAGAAAACCACTGATTGCAATGTTTCAGCTTTGATGATAAAATAATCTGGTATTTCTTTGATGTTGTTATAAAATGCTTCTTTGCGTCTCCAAACAGGATGATTGTCTTAAATTTTGGTAAAAGTAATCCACTTATCTAATCCCACAGCATTATTGCCTCGAACCCTTTGAAGGAGTAACTGAAAAACCTCCAAGACTACTGTGTAGTTCCCGCCCACACCTGGATTGTGTGACTCACCTGGAAACCTGTATCCATGGCGACAGGCTCCTCCTGCTCTCCGCCTCCTCCGACAGCAGCGTGGCTCTAAGCTTTCTGCCCGGAGAAGCCGTTGGTCTGTTTGGACAGGTCTGTCATACACACACAGGTCATCAAGTACTCTGTAGCAGCCTGACTTTACAAACGTAACTCGTTTATTTAAAATTCATTGTTTTGGATGACATTGATTAGGGGTGTAACAAAATTTCATAGCACAAAATTTTGCAGAATAAAAAAACGACAAAGTAAAAATTCAAAGATACACAAAATAAAATCAAATTTTTTTAAAGTTTCAAGAATGCGCTGAGAATGCTGATTTTTGACCCTCTGACATAATGTAGCAGCGCTCTACGTAAAAATGGAGGAAGACAAAAAAATAGTGGATGCTAGGGATGCAGCAAGAAAACAATGTACCGTTCGGTCCACCATGCACAGGACAATCCACTGCAGTCTGTCTTTTTCTTTTTTTCATACGTGCTGGACATGCATGTACAGGGCAGCCCCGCCCCACAGCAGCAGCTTTTGACTCAACACACATCCAATACTGTGACACGCTATTAAAAGGAAATGCATACGGTAGATAAGAAAAAATCTGCAACAACACCACAAAGAGAAGCTCCACCCACTGCTTATTAAGACTAAAGTTTTCATGACATTGTCATTTATGTTTAAGAAATAATGAAAAAGAACCAGTAAGATTGGTAAATTAAAATTAGTTTGCATTCTTCCTTTATAATATGTAGAGTAAAACCAGAGGTGGTAAGTCATAAAGTATAAGTATTTTGTTACTGCACTTAAGTATATGTTCTGTACTTTACTTGACTCTTTATTTTTCTAGCAACTTTTACTTTTACTTTCTACATTTTTGCATAAATATCTGTACTTTACGCTCCTTATAGTCTCAGAATAGGCCTGTTACTTTTTCAAACCAAATAGATATGACAATACGTAAAATACGTTGCTTCATTCACTGTGGAAAGAAAACAAACTTTTATGATTTTTGCCTGATTAAATAAATATTATTTGATTCATGGCAAAAAAAAAAGTCTAGTTTTATGTGTAACTTTTGTCCTTTATTGCAATTGAGAACTTGTACTTTTTTACTTTTAGTAAAGAAGTTGAATCAGAACTTCTACTTTTACGGGAGTATTTTTTCCACACAAGTAGCTGTACTTTGACTTAAGGTGAGTATTTTTGCCACCTCTGAGCAAAATGGTAAATGGTTGGAACTTATATATATAGCGCTTTTCCGCACATTAATGGCACCCAAAATGCTTTACAATACAAGCCTCACATTCACCCATTTCCACACACACTCATACACCAGTGGGCGGCTGCTGCCATGCAAGGTGCTACCTGACCTCACTGGGAGCAATTTAGGGTTTAGTGTCTTGCCCAAGGACACTTCGACATATGGACAGTTGGAGGTGGGATTCAAACCACTGACCCTTCGATCATTGGACGACCCACTCTCCCAACTATATTATTAAATCCGTTATCTTCATCAGGTGATTTTCTTTAATCTTTGTTTCACATTGTGAGTATTTCGTATCATAATCCCTGTATCGTATTTCGTATCGTTTCATGAGTTGACTATTTGGTGACACCCCTAGCACTGATATGTTGTTCAAACTGTCATCCAGGTAACGCTCTCAGATCCTCCTGGTTCAGTGGTATATCCGTGCAGGTGGGCTCTGATACAGCTGAACCTCCCACCCGGCTGTGTGCTGGTGGGTGGTAGGATCCAGTTGATGAAATGGAAGCGAAACCCAGCATCAAGTCGTGGTTAGGCGCGTATGTTTGTGTCAAAGGAGGCCCATATTAAGTTTGCCTGGGGCGGTGTCTGCTGAGCGTTGCTTCATTTCAGTTTGCCTCAGGCCCTCATACACGCAGACACACAAATAGACGCACACAGAATACATACTTATATATCTATATATATATATATATATATGTGTGTGTGTGTGTGTGTGTGTTAGAGTGTATCGCACCCCAAATAAGACCACAGATTTACACCTACAGAGGAAACATGCATCACTTCACACTAGAGTTTAGATGCCGCCCTACATGTGTGGTACATTTACTCAACAGCGCACAGACTAAAAGATCTTTCTGCTTAAATTAAGTTTGTTGCTGTAGAGGTATTAAATTTTTAACAGGCATTATGCTGTATTTCTTGTTCATTACTGTTGGATTAATCAGTTTGTGTTTCTTTGATGTGAATTCTGCAAATAAAAGACTCCATCCATATTCAGCAAATCAGGTTATCAAAGGATACACTGTTAATTATGCATATGTTTCAGAGCAAGGATAAAATACAGAGACTGAACTTTCAACCCCAGTTTAATAAATGTTTCTTAAAAAGAGGCAGAGTTTCATCTCAACGTTCCCACAAGATTCATGACCTCCGTTACGGTGTCGGTTCAAAGCATCAGTATTCTGGTCACGGGGCCCCTCTCTTAAACGGCTACACTCACGCTGATCACGGACGTTCCTGTTGTGTTGTCTCCACTGCTGTCTGTCAACCGTAGGAGGAGCAGTGGTGTTTGGAGAGACCTGGACCTTTTGACCCACAGCAGGAACCTGGACAGGACCAAAGAGACCACAGTGGGCAGGATGACAGCAGCCGGCGAGGGGTGGGGTCACCTCCAGCTCTCAATGAAACTCACAACGACCACAACGCAGAAGGAACGAGGGAATGTGGAGAATCAGAATAAAGGACTGGTGGCGACTGTTTCATATCCACTGTGGCACATCCAAATGGTTTTTATGCAGAGAACAGGGAACGGTGCCCATTATTTCCTAGTGAAGAACTCTGTTTGCCTTATGGGTACAAACTAATTGCTTTGTAGTTTAATTGATAATCAATAAAAGTTGACTTCTAACTTCACAAGAATTCTTAACGTCAGTCTCTTAATTCATTGCCAGTGGAGTAGCTTTGGGCTTTACATGGATTTGTTGCTACAAATGAAACCTTTTGATTCTCGAGTTTTGTAAGATGCAGATTTTAATGTCGGGTCTGTCCTGCAGTAAATGCGTCATCATCTTTTTGATGTTACAGTGATTAAAGCAAACGATAAAGACGGCACTGGAAGAACATGTAAGTTGGTATTTTCTTTGTGTTTCTGTATGATCCCTGACCCAAAAACTTGCATATTAGGGAAGAGTGGGGTAAATTGTGCCAGTTTTTACTCCAAGTGACTTTAAAGTGAGGCCATGTTAGTAATGCCTCCAACTTAAGTATGTACATGTATTTCAGGATGTGGTGCATCTGTGGGAACAATGACTTTAGATCTAAAATAAACTGTTTAGGAAATATAACTTTTTGAAAAAAAGTGGTCTTGTGGCACAACTTGCCCTCAGTGTGGGGTAAGTTGTGCCATTGGGGAGAATATGTAGGGGTAAATTGTGCCAGTGATTACTGAAGTAAAACAGAACATTTTAATCTCATAAACTGTAATGATATATAAAACCAAAACAAATTCAGTTTAATAAATATTAATTAAAGGTTTATTTAGATATTTTTACCCTGTTAAACTATTGTCATAAGTCATATTTTCTAGAGTCTAAATTCCTGTTGACATACATAGAACACTGTCAGTTATGTAACATATAAGAATAAAATGACTTTTATGACAATTTCTGAACATCTCATTGGGAGTTAGACCACTTAATAACACAATAAAGCTGCTCTTTAAAAACATAATGCAAACTCAACACTGACATTAGTGTTGTGCCACTGGTACAACTGGGCACAAACGACCCCAGCCCCCCCATTTTCAAAAACTAGCATGATCCAGCAGTTTAGAGCTAACATCATGCTAACTGTCTAGACTTATTGTGGAACCTACTTAAGTACTAAAACTCATGTGAAATGTTTTCAAACATGTCTAGAATTGTTCAGACACAATAATGATAATAATAATAAAAAAAACTTGATCACAGAAATTTTACTTTGAAAGGGAAAAAACTGTTTTTTGAGCTAAAATCCATTTACCTCTAATGGTTTTCCAGAAACAAGGGGTGGCATTACTTACCCAGTGGCACAAATCACCCCACTCTCCCCTACTGATGCAGATTTATAAGGGTTGGGGTTAGCAAGTACATTAAACAGACTGACAGTTCTGTCTCCATTTCTCTCCACATACTCGTCCAGTCTTTTTCTGTTGCTTGCTGTTTTGAGTTCCCAGTCACACATGCTGACTTTTTGCTGTAGCTGCAGTGACCCTTCAGAGCTTCTTTACTGTTGTTTCACTCTATCCCAGTGTTTCTCAGCCTTTTTTGAACAAACACCCACTAATGGCATCAGGAGCCTCCTGCTGCTCCCCAATCCCCCCCCAGAAAATTGTAACTGTGACGGACGTGTTTGTAGAGAACGTGGTGGTGGGTTATATAGCTCAGTAGGTAAAGCCCTCTCACCTCATTATTGGCCCCCTGGTGCCCCCCTAAAAACAAATTTACGATGGTGGTGTGGGGTGGGGGACCAGGTATGTAGGTAATTATATACCTCTGTTATTCGTCGAACACGGGCTCCTTGCACTGGGGAGGATTTATAATGTTTTTTGTTTTTTTTTTAAATATTTTTTAAATTGATTATGCAGATGTATATATTTGGATCAAAAAATTCACAAATAGTTAAGTTTACACTTTTTCCTTTAAGACGAGGCACCCCAGGTGAATAGGGTAAAAAAATATTTACTAGATATCACCATGAAACTTCCCTAGTTGATTGGTTGCAGTAAGATGCTGTTTTTTGTATTACAAGTTTTGTGAAATATTATCTTCAAATATGCAAATGAGGCATTAATTGTGCCATTAAATACGGACAAATCTGCATAATATTCCAGATCAGAAATCTGAACACTGGATGAAGCCAGATTCAAAATTCTTGATTTATTTTGTTACATATTAGAGTCAAAGGCTTTTACAGCTGGATATTTTTGATATCTCTTTTTATCACTCAATAAATCAGAAAATCCAGTCAACAGCCATTTAAAAAAACTATTTTAGGCATGTTTTTAGGAAATCAAGCTATGAATGATATATGAACAAACCCTTCACTAAAAGCCTTTAGAATATAGACAGGAGATAAACTGTAAAGTTTAGTGTATGTAAGTGATACTGAAGTGGAGATTTCTGGCTCAGAGTATGAAGAAAAAAAGTCATTTTGAGAAAATAGCATTTAAATATTTAAAGAGGGAAATTTAATGCATTTCTATTGGAAACAATTAATCAAAAACAGAATCCGAGACTCAGACCTTTACAACGATACCAGACATGACGGACTTTAGTAAACAGATAAAACAGGGCACATCTGTTTATAACGCAAACTTTTTGGTAAATTTGTGAGAAACTGCCGCAGGTAAACAATCTAGAATAAAATAAACACTTCAATGTATATTTTCAGCGTTTTCTTTGTAACAGCTTGAAGGAACACATACTGAAGGAGTAAACTAGTCCAAAAATCTCAAAATTGATCACTGCATGAAAAAATCTGTGTTTTTGCCTGCTTGAAGAAAAACCACACATGGTGGTGGTATTGCTGCATGCTTGAATAACTTGAATAGGAACTAGAACAACCACAAAAAAAAAAAAAAAAGAAATACAAAAAAGAAAAATAGAATTAGGATAGAAATATACAATCAATAAATAAAAAAAAATCGGCACATCAGTTAGGTAATAGTTTGTTTATTTTTTTTTTTAGTTTCTGCACTCCATGTACAATAATTATGTACGTTTTTTTATATGTACACAGATATACATAAAGAATTTGCTGTACACACTATAGACATAGAGAATTTTACACAAGCATATGCATAGAGAAATATACATCAAGAAGTATACATAAAGAAATATACATAGAAAATACATATGATAAATATACATAGAGAAATATGCATAGAGAAGTATACATATAGAAATATGCATAAATAATTGTACATAGAGAAATATACATAGAGATTTATACATGGAGACATTGGTTGTAAACATTGTGTGTAGACAATATATATAGTAAATTCCAATAGAAAAAAACCACAGACATCCCAAGTCAAAGTAGCAGCATGTACATAGCAGTGATGAATAATGTTGTACAACAGTTACTAACGCTGTCCATTTGTACCTGAACGCCCCCCCCCCAGCTTTCTTATTCCAAACTCCCTCCGAAGAAGTCCCAGTACCACCCCCGTTGACAAACCCTGCTTTATCCATTCCACAGTTTTCATAGCTTTTCCAAGGGAATAAAAATATTCATATTCATGTCAAAGTGCAAGCTATTTCTCATGCCTGGTATTTTTATATTTATCGGAGAGAACAACCTGCACTTATTATTATGTTCACTCTTCTCTACTTCTCACCTCTGTAGCAGCTAAATGCAACGACTACCCACAAATCACAGTTTTATCTGTCTGTTGTTAGGGGTTGGTTATTTTTATTTTAACAGTTTTACATCATCGTGTCGAAATAATGGGTCGAGCTGTTCCTGCTACACTTTTAAACACGCATTTATTTGGAGCTGATCTTAAAACGTCACCAAACGATACTTTAATGGACCGCAGAGCTGATGAAAACTAAAGAGTAAATCGATCTCTTTTCACATTACACATAATCCCATGATCCATTCATTTAGAAGTATTGATTAAACCTCTCTTTGTGTCTAAGAAAGATTGTAGTGCTGTTTCTGGGACATTACTTGAATGAAGATGGACAGAAAAAAGTTCCCGACTCGATCTGTCTTACTGCAGATTCCTCTTTTCCACACATGTAACACCAACACATGGGACTTAACAGCTCCGACTGTATCTTGATGGCATGGATATAAGAGCTGGTGCGGTCCATGACTTGAACGCCTCGCTCTGTGAAAACTTGACCTTTGGGAACAGCGTATGGAAAAGCGTATCTGACCTTTAAGTTGAGATAGTCTTCGCCACATATTGAGTAACTCAGACTGCAGCTGGTGGAGGAAATGTGACCCCAACCATCATGCTCAGATGAGCGTGATCCTGATGTCCTTTAATATAATGAAAATACATAAATGGCAGCTTTTTAGGAAGACGCGGCCATCGCTGATTAGGTTAGATAGGTTAATCTTCATTTTGCCAAGGGGAAAAGTGCAAAGTACAAAGACAGTGTTGGATTCAGCTGTAGTTTTAAGGCTTCGTATCATCATAAATGTGAACTTACACAGAGCAGCTGACGCACATTAACAAAAAAGAATGGATAAAGGGATTAGATACAATATTCTTGGTGATTTTTAAGGTCTTAATATTTATAAAATTGAATTTAAGATGCGTTAAAACTGTCTTGGACTGAGTTTGGCAGTTATACTGTAGTGATAGATACCCTCTTGTAGTCATGAAGAAAGATGTCCTCTATAAAGCGTTGTATGGGTCAGAGCGTTGTTAGATCTTAATGACGGTGTCTGTGCGAACCAGTGAATGATGTTACGCAGTTAATAAAGGTCGATCAAACATGTTTGCCCTCTCTTCAGTCTGAAGCAGGTGTAATATTTAGCTCTGATGAGTACAATCAAAACTATAATACTGAGTTTAGGCTTTTGGCAATGTAAATTTTTATGTAATTCCTCATGATTATAACTGAGTCTACAAATTATCACTACATGGCCATAAAAGTGAGCAATCAAAAGAACAATGTAATATTAATCTGCAGTGTAATAGTTTCTAAGGGGTAATGAAAATGGTAACTTAAAGTGTTTCTGTAAGCCCAAGGGCGAGTCAAATGACAAAGGACTCTGCATTTTAAGAGTGTAAAACACCTGAAGGGGAACGTGCCCACCAGCGCACCACAGGGGGAATCGATAGCAGCTGCATGAATCTGTGCATGCGCGTATGTGTGAGTGTGAGTACTGTACTGAGCTCATCAGAAAAGTTTACGTGGTGGAAGGGCCAATTGGCAAGTGTACACCCGGGCCGGCTGCCAGTCACTGGGCACGAGGTGAGGAGAAGGAATGGCCTCAGTCCATCACCAGCTGAGAGTGTGCATGTGTGTGTGTGTGTGTGTGTGTGTGTGTGTGTGCGTCTAAATCACCCCAGTCCATCCGAGCAACCATTCACCAGTGAGTGGGAGCGTCAGGTCTGTTCCGCTCCCTCCATCACCACGTGTGTGTTTGGGACTAATAATACACTCATAGATATTGATGGGTCTTGCAGCTTAGTTTAACCCATAAAGACCCAAAACTACTTTTTGTGTCAGTTTCCAAATGAAATTTTCTCTATATTTAACCTATTTTAACCCATAAAGACCCAAACATACACCATCTACCAAAATCATCTACTGATTTAAAGTGCTTAATCCCTGTTGATCCACTAATTCATGTAAATAATTGGTGTAAAGTGCAGTTATTCATCTTTTCATGGTCATCAGATATGACCCATTTGGACATTCAGAGGCTCTG
>JAPTGZ010000006.1:15714609-15727532 GCA_029814645.1 Fowleria isostigma
ACACACACACACACACACACACACACACACACACACACACACACACACACACACACACACACACACACACGTGCAGTACATGCAGCGCTTCCACTGTTGTTTGACATGTGTCGTGTAACCAATCAGATGGTGTTGTGGGAGGGACAATGCTCACAGCACAGAGAGACCTGTTTTTAAGTTTGATCTGTCATATCAGCCGTCGGACACTTTTAAAGCCGATACTAATAATTGGCAAAATGACGAATATTGAAGCCGATAATTGGCCAGGCTGATAATTGGTCGACTTCTAGTACTTATACTTCAGTCAATTAAAACCCCGGGACTGCACACAGGAGATGTCCTTTTAACCAATTATGCTTCCTTTTAAGTGTGCAGCTACTCAGGAAAACATGTATTTTGTATTTGCAAAGTGTTTAGATCACTGTTTTAACAGACATTATAGGATTTTGTTCCCTATGTCAAGATACATTATGCCCTATTAAAATGAAGGCTTTCAACAATGAAACATGTGTAGTAATATGAGTGGAGAGACTTAATCAACAATAAATTAAAGGAGTTTATAATGTCTAAAGTAAATTAGTAAATTCTTATTTATTACATTTCTTAACACATTATTAAATATAATTATATATACAATGGAACTTTCACATTTATTGACCATACAATAAAGAAAAGTTAAGTCAAACAGGGAGCGTATGCTGATTTTTGGAGGCTGAAAGCATATACAAAGTGTCACCACTGATTTGTTTCACCTTGTTTCCTGAACAGCTATCAGCAGGGAAGGTAAAGATCCGAGTGTTGAAGGATGAACCGTTGACAGGTGAGTAGGTTACTGCCAAGACCCAGGCTTCAACTTTATTTTACCTTCACCGTGTAAAATTGACACGGATGTGCACTCAGAACCCTCTGGTCCTCTTGTACACCACCCTGTAGTAGAACTCTCTCCACCTTCCACATGGAGGTTAGCATTTAGGATCAGCTACAGAGCAGTATGCAGGAATTGGTAGATACTCTGTGTCTTTGCCACAGTTACTTTAGGAAGGTGGATGCCTGCAACTGCAGGGGGAGAGGATTGGCTGTGAATTTCTCTTGTTAAAGACTGACCTGTTTAACCAGGACCCACCATTGGTAGATAGAATTATTAATAACTGAAAATGCCCGAGGCAGGAAATCACACATTGAGGAAGGAGGTTCCACAATGTGCTGATTTTAACTTTTACCGTAGTATGATTTATTCTACTGTTAAACTCATTGTGTTTACTGGAATTTCATGTCAGATTTAGTTAAACTCTGCATGTTCTACAGAGTTTTCATGTTTCTTTTACTGTAACACTATATATATATATATATATATCTATATATACCGGTATATCTGTCTTCACTCTTACCATAGGCTAGTAGTCGTAGACATTACTGTACAATGAGTATCATGTTGAATATTGACCGCAATATGCTTGTTTTTTTTAAGCCCCAACTCAGCCTCGTCCTCCACCTGTGGCCCCTACCAAGGGTATGGGTATCAGGACGGTGCCAACAAGAAAAAACAGGCTAAAGGGAACAGCATGTGGACAGTGTGAAGTCAAGGCCGCTGGAATAGTATGAGCACACAGAAACACACATGAATGATACTTTACTGCTTAAAGCCTTCTGACCACATTACTGAAGGATTTAACAGTTAACATAATGATCTCATTTATACAAATGAAACATCTCTGCTTACGGAGACCTGTTGAACATTCTATACATTCTTCTGATGACAACCCTAATGTGTTTTTCCCCCTCTCATTGCGTCTCTCACTGTCCACTCTATTGGTCTATGTGTGTTTGTGTTTTCATTAAAAAACAATTTAGCTAGATCCACTCATCAATACACAAGACCTTTTAAGGCATGGTTGTTTATTCTTAGTCTTTGCATCCACGGCTGCTCTGCTGACAGGATCAAGCCATGTAGCTGCGTGTATTTGTTTGTGTGTGAGGCAGACAAATGAATGAAATGCTGTACTGTACTCGTAGATCTGTGTGAATAATGGACCGGGGCAAACTGATGAAGTAAGACATGCTTGATCACTAGTTTCTCCTACATCCCCACTTGCTAGATCCTCAGCTGCTCATGAGTAATTGGTATTCTATGTCTGACCTTAAAGCAGAGAGAGTTTAGAATTGAATAACTTATGCTGTTGAGAGATATTAACAATGAATGAGAGCAATGGTGAGAGAGAGAACTTGATAGAGAGAATGAAGGAGAGAAGGTTGAGGCGGTCATTTTTCCCTTTTGTTGTTATTTCAGGTGCACCGCACACACACTAGATAAAGGTAATGTGGTAATTTGCTTGATATTGCATTTGATGGCAATGGCACTGAATTGTTCATTGAGAGACCCGATGCCCCCAGTGCCCCATAGTGACGGGCTTAATGGCTTTTACCAGTCTGGGCAAGCACATAGGCTGAGCACACACACAAATACAAACACACATTTTGGATAGCCTGTATGTGCTATAATAACAGCAATAATGAGAAGTGTTATAGTTGTCTTTGCCATTTTGTCTTGACCCGCATTTAAGCATACAGACACAAACGCACAAAAATACTGAAACATCTGATTCAGGTCTAACGTACTGGTAAGGTTTTAGAAAAGTCACACGAACACATGTTCACATGCAATTCCATCTCTGCCACCTTGTGTTGTTTTCTAGAGTCATTCAGGCAAAAAAAAAAAAAAAAAAGAACTCTTCTACATAGCACAGTAGGGAACAGTGATATGCTGCTTGCAGCCTAATAGGGATGCCTAGTCCCTGGGGAGTGGTTGTAATTTATCCTTCGGTTTGAGAAGGGAAATGAGGCCCTGCTTTATAGGACCATTAAAGGGCAATGCCGCAGCTGTAGGCAAGCACGAACACACTTCCCCATACACATGTATGGATGTAATGCAGAAAAAAATGAAAAATAATTATGATAAATAAATGTGTCAGTTACTACATGACACAAAACTTTAAATTAAAAGAAGGTGAGACAAATGGGTAAAAAACAAAGTTACAGAATGAAATGGTGAATCTGCTGGTACAAATTTGCATTGCAACCTTGTCTGATGCAAGGCGAATTTGGAAGTAGAGTTCTTTTATGATTATCATGACCCAAATGTAAGCAACAGTGGTCATCAAAATTGAAAGAGAGGAAATGAGCATGTATTAAAAAGAGAACTTAGGCAGTCAGTAACTTTAATCCAGTTAATTTATTAAAATAATCAGCTACTTGTTAATTATTCCACCTAGGAAACAAAGTGACAAGTGGCCATCCATACCTTCTAATACAATCCACATCTTATCTTCTAGAAACTACACAGTAATATTTCAGTAATTAATCAATAGTCAAGAGCCTACTGGTCCAGACTTCAGCATAGTAGAAGTTAGGATCTGACAGCACTGACTGAAGGAACATTTATGTAAAAATCACCTCCCCTACATTTGGCTGGATTGTGAAACTTAGCATCATTGTAGATATTACAGAAAGACACTCATCCATCTAAATGAATCAAATGCTTTATCTGTTAAATCTTGGTTAACTTAAGACTTTTTTGTGTGTTGATAGGTGAGCTTAATGAATCTACTCCTTTGTGACTGTTTTGCTTGAGGTGAAATGATGTAAATTCA
This sequence comes from Fowleria isostigma, assembly GCA_029814645.1. Lineage (NCBI taxonomy): Eukaryota > Metazoa > Chordata > Actinopteri > Kurtiformes > Apogonidae > Fowleria > Fowleria isostigma. The sequence continues at coordinate 15,718,257 of JAPTGZ010000006.1, forward strand.
AGGTGTGGGGGGGTTTCAGAACTGATGCCCACAGTCTATCAAAAAGGTCTGACAGCAGAGAATAGGGGAACATGCACTGAATTGAACAGAGAGTTTAGCCAGTTGTCATATTTTGTTCATAAAAAGTATCCTTGAGATCAGGGGGTTCCCAAACTTTTAAACTCGCAACCCCTAAAATAACAGCGCTGGAGACTGGGGACCCCCATTATCCCCGAAGTGGCTGAAGCATTAAAAAAACATGCACGGAGAACTCACACACTAAAAGGCATATCCAAACACAGACAGAACAACACAAAAGAACAGAACAGCCTGACAACCATGATCTGAATTAAATGATACTGTGGCATATTAGTCACATTACGTTGTGGGTACTTGACATTTTACTCATTGTGTTTTGTTTTATGTGCAGGGGTTCGGTTGTGTGTGTGTGTGTGTGTGTGTGTGTGTGTGTGTGTGTGTGTGTGTGTGTGTGTGTGTTGATGTTTATTTCTGGTTAATGTGTCTGTTTTACAACATTTATTTGCTTGTTATGCTTATTTTTTATTAATGTGACTCCATTAGTCAAACCTGCAGAAAGAACAATGTCGTACCGGTTTGTTGTTGGGAAGTTGACTAATTACCATTGTTCTTAGTTTCTCACATGTAAAGAAAAAGCACTTCCTGTGTTCCTTTTGCCAAACATAGCAATCTTCCTACTAACAATTTTCAAGTGCTACAACACTCTCATTGATCTGTCGCAATCACCTCAGGGGCCACATCAAGAGAATTTTGACAATCATTTCATGACCCCCAGCTGGCATTTTGCGACCCCCCACTTTGGGAACCCCTGCTTTAGATTACTCTATTAAATGTAATAGAGTAAATGGATCGTGTTACTGCTCAGTTGTAGCGATGAGTGAGCAGGTAAAACACAGTGAGTTTGTGTGAGAGTAAGAAAGTCATTAGATTTAGACGTGCATGACACTATCTCAAAAATAAATATGTGAGCCAAATTTGTTGTTCCTGAATTGTAATGCTGAGGTCTACCCCCTCCAGCCACCGCTTCCATGGAGCCTCCCTCCTTTTTCACTCCCCATGGCCCCCTCACTGTGCTCTGTCCACGAGTCCTATCCTCCCAACCTGCTGATGCAAGGTCTTTTCTACACTAATAAGACTGGATTCTCACAGATAGAAATGATAATGACCTCCCTGAAGATGCATTCATTCACACACATTCCCATGCATAACACACTCACACACACACCCCCTTGGCAGAGTCGTGCATATGTGCACATAAACATACAAACTTTAACTCTCATGCTTTCTCCAACTCATAATCATACCTAAACACACACACACACACACACACATGCACAGTTACATGCACACACGCCTTGCAACATCCTGCCAGAGTCAATTTCAATATTTATCCCTCCTGTCAAAGTTTGTTTGGCAAGGTTGAGGTTAGTGGAAAGCAAAAGGTATCTGGATTTGGGTTTAAATCTTTAACAAATATCTCTTAAGCTTTTGCTTGTCAGTGTAGGAGGTTATACAAATGTGCAAATGTGCATTCCGCACTTACACATACATAATCATTCTTTCTTAATTTTATGCCTTCTTAACTCACATAATTACTCACGTTTTCTTATTCTTTTCTCCACACACATGCACACACATTGACTGCACTGTGTATCTCTGTACTGCAGATGTGTGCTGAATGCTCAGAGGATTACTGTATTGGCTGCTTTGCCAAATTTCACCAGAAGGGGGCACTGAAGCTCCACAGAATCATCCCCATTCAGGTGAGCATGATCCCCCGTGCATTAAGTCTACCTCCTCTCCCTTTTCTACTTTCTGTGTCTGTCTCTCTTTCTTTTTCACAGATACTTTCAATAATATCTCTTCTGATCCCATTCTCCTTCTGCTTCACTCATTCTCTTTTGCATTTCTTGCATCCCTGACTCTCTACTTATCTCAACCTCTCGTCTTTTTCCATTTTTTGCCTCTGCACTCCATCTCACTTTTTTTTTTGCATGTACACACATACTGGCACGCACGCAAAAAAATATCTGGAAGAAAAGGCTGCAGTGAGCATATGTGTGTGTGTGTGCGTGTGATCTGCTCTTGCAGCTTTGTGGTGTTCTGGGTTCTGATAACAAAATGGATGTCCCTCATTAGCAAATGCCTTGATCATAAAAGCTCATTCTGGGCACTCCACGAACACATAGACAACACAAACACACACACAAACACACTGAAGACCCAATCACAAACTCACACTGAGTCAAAGAAAAGAGAAGAGGCCTCAGGCAGCAGTCATTCCAACACCACAAAAACCAGTCAAAGATAAGATGGAGAGACAAGACAGCAGGTCAGTGACATGGGGTTTAATTAAGACAACACATTTGAGTTGAATCCATAAAACATTTTTTCAATATATCTGTATTAGCTGTATCTATTTGGGGAAAACCTAGAAAAAACTCATTACTGTTACATGTAAAAAACGTACTTTTGTCTACATCTGTTTACATACAAGGGTACAGACAATGGCATTTAGTTTCATATTCCTCAAATGTGTAGTTACTTTGCCTCCTGTCTGCTGTTCTCTCTCCTCTCAGGTCAAATCGAAATACTATAGTTAAAAATGAATGAACATGTACCATTATGGAAAAGTCAAGCCACTTTTGTAAACTTCCGTGTTGACACATGGGGCAGAGAAACAGAATTGTTCAGTTTGCTTTTTAATGAAATTAGATCAGTGATTAGTGATTACAGATGTCAGTCGTGTTTTAACCCTCCTACCTGTCTGAAAACACCTGTAAATAGACCAATTCTACATCAAGGGCTAGATTTTCTACAGCTTAAAATTATAGGCAACAAGTAGACGCTGTCTCATGTACATTACTTGAATTACAATATGCTGAACGGTATTTATGAATTTCATTGCCATGTGATGCTAAAAAACCTCTTAAGCACTGCAGCTTTAAGACCAGATATCATAACATATTTTGTGTTTGTTGTGGTAGTAAACTTGGTGTATACACAAATCCAAAGCTGTTTAATACCGTACAATTATATTTATAAAACCAAACAAACACAGGCCAACAGTAAATGCTGAAACTGCAACCTGCACCAATAATTTAGTTGTAAGATACTATAATCAATGGATACTGAGTCCATGAAATACACACACATACACACAAATACAATGGGTTATATTCATTATACAACAACCAATAAATCCTAAGTTGTACAAAAAAAAATTGCATGAACTATTTCTAAGAAAACCCTCATTTATCCAGAGTTTTACCAAATGCTGCCCATGGAAAAAGGTGCTGTAATACTGACACAGCGATGAAGTATTTTATTGTATTCTTTTATTCATACTTTTATTTTATTTGTTTAATTCATTGATAGTGCATTTCAGCTCAAAACTTGCCACATGTTTGTCAGTAGTGAATAATTTTACAACATTGTGTTGACTAACATTTAGGGGCTTTGGCTTTTATAAATCTTTGTTTAAAACAACCTAATTCCAAATGAAACTCTCTTTACACTGTTTGTAATTTAACAATACGAATCCACACTTTCCCTCAGGTCCAGTTTAGATTTAACCTCACCGTGTTATGCCAGCCTGTTATCAAGTCCACTGTGGCTCCTCGGGGGGTGTTAACTCTGCTGACCTATGCACTATTTTTAAAGGTTTTACCATGTTCACTTTTGGTTCTTAAACTCATGTGTAAACTGAGCCTTTGAAGTATAGAGCCATATTCGCTCCTATATTCCTGCTCTTTGTTCATGTTATTTTTGGAATGCATGGTTTCATTCATTTCACCAAGGTTTTTTATGGTTGGTGATTTGGGATGATGTGTGTGCAAACAGTGCTTACATATTGAAACTGCCACTCACCGTTCTTTATTTGTTTATCTCTTTCTGTGTTCATCTCTGTTTATCTGCTCTTCCACTTCTCTCACTTGGTGATCATGGGTGGAAGCTTACACACACACACACACACACACACGCACACACACAAACACACATGTGCATACTTATTTAGACAGACACAAAATTGTGTATTTTGGCAGGACATTAGGCCTGGGGGATTATACACATGCAGCTGACGCAGGCATCTCTCTCTCTCGCTCGCTCTCCCTCTCTCTCTCTGCTAATCCTGTTTCATTTGCTTTGGAAAGAATGAGAGTGAAAGAGACAAAAAAAATGACAGGAAAAAGACTATTAATTTCATCAGTTCACTGTGTTTGGATTTTCAGCAATAGATGGTTTTGTGTTCTCATATGCAAACCTGGTTCATTTAACTTCATCTTATTCGGTTCAGCCTTACTGCTGTGTAAAACTCCAGTGGCGCTGGGTCATTTTAATCATACGGTGATAAGTAAACTTCAAACCGACATGCTTAATCTAGTAAATGCTTAATCTATGTTTGCAATCACTGCCTTTTGTTGCTACTTCAGGGTTTAAGGTAGGCTTGGGTATGTGATGCTGCACTGCTGGATTCTGTGTCATTAATAATTAAAAATTCCAAAATATACTACGTAATTACATGTTTTTGTCCATAACACCGTAACATAACTACCATAACAACTGTCAGAATCCCCACAGAGAAAGAGATGAAAACACATCAGTATTACAACACTGAAGACAGTAACGGTGTTTTAACAAAAAACACTGAATAATAACGTACTAACAACCTGTAAGGCATCTGTTAGTGCTACCCATAGATCACCTTGCATACGCCAAAAAAAAAAAGTTGGAAATATCTTTGTGATGTATTTTTCATCATTTGGTCAAAACAAGCTCTCAAGCCTGTCTGTTTTGAACAAACAAGGTTTTCTTATGTTAGAATACCATTTAAAGAATGTGCTTAAATTCTTGACAACCATTAAAATGATGACGCACAAAGAGAAGCGGTGCAGGAAAGGAGGCAATACTGTACCTTCATTAGATGTCCACTGATGTGGAGCAACGAGAGAGAACATTAAATTTGGTTTTAACAGTTGCGCTCTAATGTCTTCGAAACTTCGGATGCAAAGATTTGCTGTCTGAGAGTGTTAAAATAAGGAATGTAATGTCCCCGGGCATGTTGAATAGTTTGAAGAGAATGATTTAATTCTTAAAGATTTAATGACCACAGGCAAGTTCTCGTCTATGAGATCTGCAATAAAATAAGTCGGCACATGAATACTGTAAGTGGATGTGCCTTTCATTACCGGTGATCTGGTCTGTCAGTCTGTTTTAAATAGTCATACACAATGATGCTCAACTTTGTACACACTCTGAGTTTCTTTTTATTAGAATTGTGGGGTCTAATGCTACAAGATGTCGTATATTATCCCGATCATAAAGCCTTTAGAGACAAGTTTGTGATTTGTGATGCTGGTCAATATAAATAAAAATGGACATGACTTGATCGGAAGCTACACAACCATCATAAGAGGCAAAGAATGAGAAAGGTCATATACCTGCCATTACAACACATACAGCAGTTAATCCAGAGCCTACGCTGAAGGGGATCGACCCATGCTGCCTGGATGAAGGTTAAGTCCACACACATTGGAAATTGAGAGTACAAGTGGATGTGGTTGATCATATCACAGGGAGCTAAGCTGTTGCTTTGACCAACCAACTGTGCGCTTTTAAAGGCATGTTAAAGTGGACCCCTAAATGCCATCGGTGATTCATCAAGCCCTCCCACGTCATTTAAGAGCAGTTACAATGGACTTTAGATGTTGATACTCTGATTGTATCTGTGACAAGAGCCCTGTTGTAAATCACATGGTTTTCTCAAAATGCACGGGCTATTTTGGTGTGCCTAGAGATTGTATGTGAGGAATAAAGGGATAGGATGACATGGAATATGGAATGGATAGTATAGACCAGGGGTTCCAAACACGCAACCCAGGGGCCAAAACCGGCCCAAGGGTCCGATCAGCCCATGGGATGAATTAGTGCTATACAAAAATTACACTGAAGATCTTAACAGTCAAGGATGTTCAAATCATTTTAGGTCACTTCAATCTAAAGTGGGTCAAACCAGTAAAATGCTGTCACAAACTATACATAATGAGTATTTCTCTTCGTTTTAATGTAAAAAAACCAAAGTACAATTACACAAATATTTTTATGTTTTCAGACTAGGCTTTTTCAAAAAGATGTGAATTACCAGTAAGTGTAATTTTAATAATATTCTGCCCATTATTAAATGTTTTGTATGTTTGCCAATCCACTGTGTGATCTGTAAGTTATTATGAACATGCGAAAATGAGAAGCTGAGGCAAAATAATGCCATAAATTGTTAAAATTGCACTTTTTTTCTCAATAAATTTTAATTTGTTCAGTTGTTTGTGTTTTTCACATTTTTAAAAGATAGTTTGTACAGTAAACATAAATATTTTGATATTACTTTTATACTTGTATAATTGTACTGTTTTCACTCTAAAACCTGGAAGCTAGACATACACATTTTGGAATCGACATTATTTTTATATTATGTCATTATTTTAATGATCTGGCCCACATCAGGTCATATTGGGCTGTATGTGGCCCCTGAACTAACATGACTTTGACAGCTCTGGTATAGTCATTATATTCTATGTAACACGGTTATGTAAAAGGAGACATTTGCAGAAAATAAATCTTCAAATCAGCAGGACTAATGAGCTCTGATAATCAAATGTTTCTTGAATAAATTGAAAATGTTATTAATATTTATAACATCAGTCTGATGTACATGTGTAACTAAAAACATATTGCGTTGTTTATAATTTTACAATTTTACCTCAATAATGAAACAAAACCAAATATTGGTTCTTCTCCTCACATGTGATCAAAATATCACAAAATCAGATAACACCAACCTGTCAGAGCTCTGCATGTGCTGATCATTAGTCACAAAAAAATACTGCCTCAAGTGGTTTGTCGACGCTCGGCTGTGCTGAGACTTAAATGACATCAGTGACAGAAGTACTCACCCTCATCAAGTGTGGTCAGCAAGAAAGGCCTTGTATCTTTTAAAATTACAGACGTTTTGTCTCTTCCATTGTCTGACATATTAGGCACTGTTCTGAATCTGACTGGTCACCATGTCACAGCAGAGTGCTGTTTATCCAACCATCAGCGGCTTAGAGTTCAAAATCTTAGAAAAGCAGTTACAGTAGGATAAAAGCTCTTTTGTCCAACACATAAAACAAGTTCACAGAATGAACAGTCATGTCTTTTTACTTAAATAGTAAGAGGAACATTTACAGTGCTGCTGAGGAAAGTAGGACTTTTGTTACCAATAAGGCTGATGGTCAGTTACCTTCTGTGTCTTCTGTCATCTACTGACACAAAGATGCTGACATGCTTTGTTTTGTCAAGTGCTTCATTTTTAAATGTACACCTTTTTTTTTTACCATATCAATACAAAATTCACAGACTCAGTGACCTGTATGGAATCACAGTTATTGATTACAGTAAAAAGTGACAGATATTAGTTAATATAACATATCGCAATGTGACCTATTGAATATGAAGGATGATGTTCTTTTTCTTTAATTTTAAATCTTGTGTTGTTAGGTTTTTGGGAACATAATTATCATAAATTATTACAAAAAAATAATTTGTCAGTTATTTATTACCTTCAAGGACATATGTTAATGTTAATAGCTGTAATAGTCAACAGAGTAAATAATTCAGCCTTCTGTAGCCAAGGCAGCATTCATTCAGTTCCTCGAGCATGAGTACGGACATATATTAACAGAGTATAGGTATGTAAATATAATGAGAAGGTAGGATGAAAAAGTAAAATGAATGAAGTAATGAAGTGAGAAGAGAAATAATGTATACTGCCAAGGCAAGGGACAGAAATCTTGGTTGTATGACACATTACCTATGTACCTGTATCTGTGGTTTAATTTGCGTAAAATAGAAGTGCATGCATTAACTATAAAATGGAGTTTATTATTGCAACTTTGAAGGTTATGCTTGTGATGTAGGTATAAGCACTTAGAATGATTAGGCTGTACTCTCTAAATGGGGTTCATGGCAGCTGTCTGCACTGCCTTATCTTATTACACTCATCATAAGTATACATAAAGTACAGTTCTGTTTCTAAAATACTCATTTCATTCACAGAGGGGGTGGTCTCAGATTTATCCCTTCATAATCTGTGCATGTTCTAGTAACACTGCTGTTTTTACTTACTTACTGTTTAATGACATAATGTGTATAATATCACATAATTATATTTCACATTTAAGCAATATATGCAATAACTTCATTTTATCATGCATACTTTTTTGCTCCTAAATCTCTCTACATACACTTTATGCTTTTTGTATTTGATGCAAAATATTTTACCATAAGCTACAGCAGTGGTCTAATTTTTGTACACTATGGCTTTTTTTTTTTTACAGGCCGAAATACAAACCCGTGTCAGCACTCAAGACGTTGCCAGATGCTTCCAGACACAGACTGATAGCTGTTATCCCAGTGCAGTTCCCAATCTTCAGCCAAGTCCCAAATCCAAGAGTACAAGCAGGTTTTTGTCCAATTCAGTGACCAGACAAAGTGATAATGTTCCTAAAAATCCAAATGACCATACTGCTAAACATATGCAACTGCATCAGGTAGGTGGCAACGTTAACTGTTATTTATTTAGTCTCACACACAGTCGCAGAAAAAATTATTAGACCCTCAAAAGTCATCAAAAACAATGTTTATGCAATCAAGTACTAACTCCTGTATGTATCATGTGACTAAAACAGACAGAAAAAAAACATGGAGTGCCTTAAAGCACTTTGTGACAGTACAATGTAATTTTGGTTATAATCAAGAAAACCATGGAAAATGGCTAGATATCAGCTCTGAAATTAAACTACTATGAGCTTTTTTTCTTGTTATCATTATATTTGTCCAAAAAATGTACCTTTGGTCATACCAGGCATTGAAATGAACAAGAAATGGAAGAAAACATGGGTGGTCTAATTATTATTATTATTTTTTTGCGACTGTAAACTATATTCCTTGTAGTGTTTGTCTTATTTGATTAAATGATGTTTTTTGTGTATATAGACAAACTTCATAGCGATCTAATGCATATTGATCAATCACACAAAAGGCACTGTTTAAGGGATATGGTTGACTTGGTTTGCAGACTTCTTTAATTTGGCATGTCATTTTCCTTATACCCAGTGATTACACTCTCAGTTCATAACGAAAGTTACGCATGTAACTACGGTTCTATGAATCCCGGATGACCGCCAGAGGGCGGTGCTGAAAGCACTGGACAATCCCTTC
>JAPTGZ010000006.1:15740819-15752780 GCA_029814645.1 Fowleria isostigma
AGGAGGAGGAGGAGGAGGAGGAGGAGGAGGGGGAGCCATGCTTAAGGATGCAGTGTGGATACCTGTTCAAACAGGTGAACAGTACACGCATGTTTTTAAACTTGCAAACAAGCACATTTTTGCACCACCCTTGTTAATTGATATCTCTAGATTGTTTTTTGATGGGGTGGTGCTCAGTCCAGTAATCTTTACTTTCATGGCTCGTAAAACTTAATTTTGCTAAGTTAAGTAGTAAACTGGCTGTCAGGCTGACTGTAGTTTATGGTGTCTCCTTCATACCATGCAGATTGTCTCGTGACTTCCTCTACCAGCTTCACCCTTCTCATTCCACATCTATGTCTTTCCTGTTCTCCCCCCTGTCCCGTTTTCTCCAACTCCTCAGCTTTTCTGTCCCCGCTCTTCCTGCCTGTGCTCTGATCGGTTAAGGCCTTACAGAAAGTGCTTACCACTGCAGTAGGAGGGTAATCCATGGCTGTTACATACTGAGATAATGAGTGGAGCGTTAGGGGTGGCCCTGCTCCCCACCACAGCACTAATCGCCTCAGCTGTGTGTATGTGTATGTGAATAAGCTGCACTACGTCAGGCAGTTTTTTGCCTTTTAACACATACTTTGTATGTGCGCATGTGCAACAGTGTTTGTGTGTTCAGGTTTATGTGGCTGTGTGTTATTAGTGCTATTATTTCAGGTTGTGTGTATGTGTCTAGGTGTTTGCGCTTTTTATTAGGCCTCCTATTTTTTCTGTTTTACTGCTTGGGCAGACTCTGCTCCTCTTTCCTTTTGTTCTGCTCTGCAAATTGCTGCTAGCCCCTCCAGCCCTAATTATTTCTGTCAGGCCAATGGCACCCAGGCCCAATTTAAAGCTGCCACTGTGGACTGCCAAAGTGTCTAGAGTACAATCATAACATTTCTCTTTCTTACCTCTATCTTTCCTTTTCTCTCGTGTGCTCACTATGTTCCTTTTGAATTGTGTACATGTTTTTTTCTTAATCCCATGAGACTCTCTGCTATCTGTTTGGATCTTGCCACTCCTGGCGTGGTGACAGCGCATTTTTACACTTCTTGAGGGGAGGTGTTTCGAGAATAGTGTTGAGAAACTAGCGAACGATCATGATCCTGCGCCTTTTTCTACCATTGCCTGACTTCTTTCCCCTTGGCTATGATTTGATACCATCTCCTACTTTTATCGCAGTGTTATTTTTGTTTCATTTCCTCCTCCACATATTTCTTCAGCAGAATTGTCAGCTATGGCGACCCAGACTGACCTCTCTCCAGACAGAGGAGGAAAAGAAGAGAGAGTACCTGTCAGGGTGGAGTTCACAGAATACAGCCTTACCTACATGGACAGATTGCTTCTCAAGAAGCACCGCAGGTACACGGTGAACACTATGTGTCGACCACACACACATCACATATATACCGTATATGTAAGGCATGTAAAGGCTCCTGTCAGGAAATTCAAGGAATATGCCCTCGAGAAGCTGTGCTTCTTCCCTCTTCGTTATGCTTGACAACACATTTTTTTGTTCAAATCATCCTTTTTCCTTTATATACTGACAAAAAATTGTACTTAGACAAATGAATGGTGTGGTAGCTGGTGTAATTATGTTGTTTAGTTACTGCTGTGTACTTGATACTTGATACATATGTGAATAACTTTTATTCTGTAAATCTCTGTCCACACATTCATTACATATTTTCTGTTTAGTTGGATTCATTAATGGAGCTCCATTTGAGGATATACACCTTTGACGTTACATGTAACTTATTTTTTACTATTTCCATACGGTACAGAGAGTATTCATACCCCCTTAAATTTTTCACTGTTATATTGCAGCCATTTGCTAAAATTATTGAAGTTCTTTTTTTTTCCCTCATTAATGTACACACCCATTGTACCCCATTTTGACAGAAAAAAAAACAAAAAAACAATTCTAGACACCTGTCACATATCTGTCTCTGCTCTCTCTTACCTGGTGAGTCACACCCATCTCATCAGTTCAACTCCCTTCACCTGCGGACACAGCTGCTACTCATTAGGCAGCTTGTATATATTGCCTCTTCTATTCTCCCACATTTGCCACATTGTTCTTCTGCTCGGATGCAAGACTTTCCATTTTTTAGCTCCTATCTGACCCTCTGTTGCCAACCTTGTCGGTTCCTGACCTGTTCTCCTCGCCTGTCTCTTGGTAAACCTGCCTGCCTTCTGTCGTGGACCACATCTCTCTGCCTGCTCCCTGGTTTACTCACCTGCCTTCCATCCCCGACCTCGTCTCCTGACTCAGCACTCCTAGCATCAGTCGGCTTATCCGGCTATGAACCCCTGGCCTGCCCCTGACTCACCTGCTGCTCCTCACTGGCTCCACCAACAGATTCATCAGACTAAGGTCTCCTTGTCACTGCTCCGACAGCCACAGTAAGCTCCGGGAGTCCAGCTTTAAGGTTCTGACGGAGGAACAAACTGTGGGACAGATTCCATCTGTTTATTCAGATGAATATGCTGAGTGACATTAATAAAGCTGTTTCTGAACTGACTTGGGATTTCAGTGTTCTGCATTTGGATTCTTACCACACCTGTTACAACATTTCAGCAGATTTATTAAAGAAAAACTGAGATGTCACAAGTTTTCAGACCCTTTGCTCAGCATTGAGTAGAAGCATCCTTTTGGTCTTCTTTGGGAATGATGCAGCAAGTTTTCCACACCTGGATTTGGGGATCTTCTGCCATTCCTCCTTGCAGATCCTCTCCAATTCTGTCAGGTTGGATGGTGAACATTGATGGACAGTAATTTTCAGATCTCTCCAGAGATGCTCAGTTGGGTTTAAGTCAGGGTTCTGGTTGGGTCATTCAAGAACAGAGTTGTTCCAAAGCAACTCTTATTTTAGCTGTGTGCTTAGGGTCAGTGTCTTGTTGCAAGGTGAACCTTCGGCCCAGGCTGTAGTCCAGAGCAGTCTAGAGAAGGTTTCTGTCCAGGATATCTCTGTGCTTGGCTGCATTCATCTTTCCTTCAACTACAATCAGTTATCCTATCCCTGCAGCTGAAAAACACCCCTACAGCATGTCACCACCACCATGCTTCATTGTTTGGGGTTGTATTGGGCAGGTGATGAGCGCGGCCTGGTTTATCCACACATACCGCTTGGTCTCATCAGACCACAGAATCTTATTTCTCATAGTCTTGAAGTCCTTCATGTGTTTTTTGGCCAACTCGACTTCCATGTGCCTTGCACTGAGGAGAGGCGTCAGTTGGGCCACTCTGCCATAAAGCCCTGATTGATGGAGGGCTGCAGTGATGGGTGACTTTCATCTTTCCACTGCATTTCTGGAGCTCAGCCACAGTGATCTTTGGGTTCTTCTTTACCTCTCTCTCCAAGGCTCTTCTCCACCAATTGCTTACTTTGGCTGGACTGCAGCTCTAGGAATAGTTCTGATCATCCCAAACAGCCTCCATTTAAGGATTACAGAGGCCACTGTGCTCTTACGAACCTTAAGTGCAGCAGAAATTCTTTTGTAACCTTGGCCAGATCTGTACTTTCCCACAACTCCTTTGACCTCATGATTATCATTTGCTCTGACATGCACTGTGAGCTGTAAGGTCTTACATAGACAGGTGGGTGCCTTTTCTAATCAAATCCAATCAATTTAATTAACAGCTGGACTCCATTAAAGGAGTAGAATTATCTCAAGGATCAGAAGAAATGGACAGCACCTGAGTTAAATATGAGTGTCACAGCAAAGGGCCTGGATACTCATGGGCATATGATATTTTGTGATCATTCAGTTTTTTTCTGTTAAAATGGGGTCATGTGTGTACATTAATGAGGAAAAAACAAACAATTTTAGCAAATGGCTGTAATATAACAAAGATTGAAAATTTCAAGGGGGTCTGAATACTTTCCGTACCCACTGTACATCCACATTTTGATGTTTTCCTTCTCTGGCCACCTCACATGCTTCACTTGCCTCTCTGTAGTCAGCCTACAGAAGCCACCGGTGTACAAAGCAGTTTCTCAGCACTTATTGTGCAGTAGACTGCCGGAGGGCCTGGCTTCAGCGGGTCCCATTATTACAGTCCTTTATTTAAGCGGCTCCTTTTGGGCTGAGTAGCCCACTGGAGAGCAGGCCAGAGGAGAGGAGAGCAGAGTGCAGTTTTAGGCCCACTCCTTGCCTGAGCCGGAATGCTTTAAGTCCCCAGCTGTAGCAGCCTTTAACTGTGGAATAGACTAGAGAGCCAATCTAGAGTGCAATAAGCCTGCAGCGGTGATGGTGGCAGAGCTTAATGGAGAGACAGAGAGACTGGCTGGCTGGCAGGAAGAAAGAGTGAGAGGTTGAATTTTAACAAGCTTCTGTAATAATGGGAAAGAAAGTGAAGAAAGAAAGGAGTGAGGGTGAGGAAGGAGTTTTAATAAAGAATTTGCTAAAAGTGCTCAGTTGTATTAGAGCCGTAAACTCTACCACCTTGTTAGATTTGTGGATGCCCTGAAGGTTATAGAAAGCAAGCTTGTGACCAGGGGGGCATCGGTCTGATTTCCTGAGTTGGCCGGGCAGTGGGGTAGGGCAGGGTGAATGCTCACACATCACTTACTCTAGTATCCATGATCAATGCACTGAACCCTGAAATAAAAGTCTGCAAATGCCCACACTCACATATATAAAATCTGACCTGACTCGGCCTGACTTGTACTGTCAAATTTAAAGCTAAAATTCAGTGCACAACAAGTAAAATACATTTAATGCAGGAAGCTCAGTGCTTATTATTAATGCATTACGTTGTAGGTAGTGTTTAACTGTTTTGCGTAGGCCCTTTTATTACTGGTGTACCTGCTGTATATAGGGAATGAGAACCATTTTCTTCTAGAGTACCATACTGACTTATATAATGAAAATGAAAGGCCACACGATAGACAATTGAATTGAAACATGAAGTATATAGTATTCATTTAAGTACTACCTGTGACTACCTGACTTTGGAAACCATGACTTAGTGCTTTATGACAATAGTTATTTGTGAGCCTAGAAGGCTGTGTCCTTGTCTTAAAAAACAAGAGGCATTGGCCAGAAAATGTTTTTTACTCTAAGTTTACAATGAGAACTTACCTTAGAACTTATACCTACTGGCATAATAGCATGCCTGATCAAAAGTGTATGTGGATATTGTACCCCCTAAGCATGTCGATCCTTTGCATAAGGATGCTACACTTTGAACCAACACTTGGAATGGAATATTTATATGTTCAAAACCAGACACTTGGAGTTTCTCTCCTTGTGGCCATTAGAGGTCTACATGAGTCCAGTCTAAATGTAAACTGTGCTGCTATTGGAATGGATTTAAATAACAGGTTTAGTTATTTACCATGTGATCTATTAACATATGGCTAAGTTTCATTTCATGTTTGATGATTGTTATTTGAGGGGGTTGTGGGTCAGTTTTTGCCCTGGGGGTTGTGTTTTATGGATAGGTTTAATTTCCTGTTCTAATGCCTACAATTATAATTTGTAAACCAGTATTTTTTATATACTTTATGAGACATGTATAACTATATATGGTTTCTGTCTATAAGTATGATAAAACGCCTTGAATTTACAAATTAATGCTCAAAATGACTTGTCTGTAGATGGCATGTAGGCAGTCATATTGGATTTCACAATCCTGGTGATAGTTGTAAATATTTTATGTTGAATTGATTAGTAGAAGGAACTCTCCCCTCTAGCTCTTCCTCACGGTGTAGAGGGTAATTTGGTAGGTTTTTAATATTCTTGCTCAAGGATATTTTTTAAGGATTAAATCTGGAGCTCTTTGACGATGGTAAACCATTCCATATTAACTAATATTTTAGCTGCTATTCAATCGTTTGTCTCCACAGAGAACTAAAAATGAAGGAAAAGACCAAAAGAGCAACATGCCTCTTTTCAGTGCACTCTAGCAAAAGCTTAAATGCAAACAGCCTAAGGCTAGTGAGGCTACTGAATGAAAAAGTACTGTATGTAAGAAGGAAAAGAAATGGATGGAGGAAGCAAAGGGATTAAAATGCTATGTGAAGAACAAGATTAAATATTACCCCCCCAAGTACATTAAATAGACAGACAAAAGATAAATATTGGGCATGTGGACTAAGTAAGAGGAAAGACAGAAACTTCCCAAGTCACCCCTCGTGGGCAGCCTGGAGCTGCTTATAAAGTCTCTCACTAGCCGTGCGCTTTGGCTAGATTAGACTCAGATGAAGGGAAGAGAGATACAGGGGGGATATAAGGAGGGACAGTGTGAAGGACACAGCTCTGTGGCATTCAGGGGGTCAGCATGGAGAGATCTGCAGTGAACAATATGCAGGATGTGCTCAATTTCAAGCCAGTAAGACTTTGAGCTGGTACAGTGACACACACACACACACACACACACACGTTCAGTATTTACTTAACAATGTAAAATACATTTTCAAGAGAATTTCAAGATTACATATTTAGAGAAAATATTCATACATGCACAGGATGTGTTCTGTCACATGGATATAACAAGACAGATATATGCTCTCGTAGATGTCGCCTTTGCCACACCATCCTACAAGGTGAAAGTCTCTCCCAGTGCATCAGCGTTAAAATTAACCTCAATCTAAAATAGATGTTTTTTTTGAGTTTTGACTATTAAATCCTGTAATTCATTTACCAAATAAAAATGTCTAAATCATTTAGCATTTTAAAATGATCTGTATTGACTGTACATCAGTCTTCATTTAATTTCAGTCAGAACTACTGACGGTCTTGGAATCTTGGCTGTGAAGCTTATTTACAGTTTTCTGTTCATTGATATCCCCTACTGAGGTGGTTGTAACTTTGGTAACATCTTGAGCTATGCTTTGTATGTGGGATTTAGTAGCAGCTAGGATTTAGCAGCTCTAGTAATAGGTTACCAGAGCTGCACGGTGAGTTGAACGTCCTTTCCTTAATAAATTGCACTAATACCAAAGGCTTTATTTTAAAGTCTGTTCTGTTTGGTGCTATTTTTTTGATTCTGTGATCATAAGCAGAGACATGGAGTATGTTAAACATTCATTTCTATGCCCTCCATTTCATTTGTCTGTATTTACTTAGCTTTGTAAAATTGCTGCTATGGAAAACTCAATAGATATTTGATTTACCAGTTACTATTTGGCGTTAATTCAGCAAATAAAACCAGAAAACCTCATGTACTTCTCTAGAAGATGGATGCTCAACAGTGTGCTGTGTTACTTTAGAAGAACAGTAACGTAACTCCATGCTGTAACATACACAACATGTTGAATAAAAAAAAAAAAAAAACGGTTTGCCACAACATCGTCATTCACAGATAAATCCACCTGGATCAAAGAGGAGCCCAGGGTTTCATTCATAATGAAAATGTACTACAACTTTAAAGACCTGCTGCGGAGATGGAGGAAATGGAACTAGCTGACATTGGATGATAGAGTCTGTTTTGCCATTGGTGAAACCGATTAAGCTGTTAAGATGGTCAAATATTTGGATTTAATTCTGCCCTAAATAGGACTGCACAATAATGGAAAAACTGACATCGCAATATTTTTTTTTACCCCGCGATACATATATTGCGATATGAAAAAATGCTCTACTACATCTGTGACTCGCAACATGTACACTGTGATGTTGATGTTCAAACAATACATTGTGCAGCTCTAACCCTAAACATAGTAGAAACTTTATTCCAGTGCAGGTATTAATTTTTACATGCATTTTTTGCTTGAGCGTTTGCATTGAACATTTTCTGTGCTTTTGTGTAACTATTCAAATTCTTCACAACCAAAAACATGTTCTGCATCAAAGCAAATAGGATTTTTTTTTTTTTATTTCTCAGTTCAACACAAGTTGATTTTCAATAGTAAACTGGAAAAATTTGTGAACATTATTTTTTAAAGTCATCTTATTGACCTATAATTTGAGCCACAACAAATTCTAAACTGTTAAAGTATGCATATGTTCACCATCTGCCTTTGGGTGACTGTGGCGCAGTTGGTAGAGCCGGTCATCCAATGATCAAAGGGTTGGCGGTTCGAATCCCAACTCAAAAAAAACTGTCCACATGTCGAAGTGTCCTTGGGCAAGACACTGAACCCTAAATTGCTCCCAGTGGGGTCTGGTAGCGCCGCATGGCAGCAATCCCTCACTGGTGTATGAGTGTGTGCGTGAATGGCTTGTAATTTACACTGTAAAGCACTTTGTGACTCCTGTCTGTGAAAAGTGAAATATAAATAAAGCTTACTTACTTACTTACTTACTTACTTTGTCCACTGAGGCATCCATCAGTCCAGTGAAAGAGAGGCATCATGGGATTGAAAAGAGTAAAATAATAAAGTACAATCATATTTTAGTCTGATCTTATATTTTTTGCATGTAGCCAAATGTTTTAGTATTTCTTTGAACTTATGTAAAACCTTTTTTCCAGAACACCACTTGAATGTTATCATCCAACCCTGGACCTTAGCGCTGATAAAAACCCACCGCTCAACACAAATACTGAGGAACAGACGGCAAGCACATTGACAGGTAACACAGGTGTATGCATACAGGTATATGTACAGTACATACAGTACATGTCTATATGATCATACAAGCACCCTTAGATGCTGAAGTGTGATGTTAACACACACCCTTGGCAGTTATGTGTTCTCGTACTACACCTTTAACCTTTTATGGTACACATACCCAAACAGGTTTCAGTCCAAACAAAAAGCAGGTAAGGACAGAGCCGTTTGACAGATGACCTGCACATACACATAAGTACACACACAAAAACTCTCCCTCTCAACGGGTCAGACGTATCAGTGCCTGCCTATCCATCCGTGGCGGTGTGACGGGTAATCACTGGCTGTGATTGTGTGGGCAGAGGGCCGTTAGAGGCAGCTCATGCTTGACAGGTTGCACTCTGCCTGCGTAAGGAATGGGGCAGGGAGAGAAGGGTGGGGGGTCGGGCCTGCAGTCTGAAGCTCATGGCCTGGAGCTCATCAGTCAGGGGAGTGTCCTGGCTGTCTGGCCCCCAGCCGAGGCTGTCAGGAGACGGGTAGACCAGGGTTATCTCTCCCCATCCAAACCTCTGGACCCCGGGGCTGTCAACTGCCTCTCATCACATCAATCAAGACTCACACCAGTCCTGACCTCGTTAGGATCTGCAAGTCCTTGCCTGCCCCCTTCCCCATAGCTGTCCATCTCAAATAGTCATTTCTTTCCAAATCTTTGCTCCCAGAAGTCATATTTAATTTGTGGCAAGGTAACCATGTTATACATAAATTAACAATGCCCTCGGAGTTCTCTACTGTCTGATCTAATAATGAAGAAACCCTTAAAAACAGTCAAAAAAGTAACACTTAACACAGCTCCTGTAGCCATCTTACTATATGGATAGGCAGCTTTGCAGTTTTTGACTTCATGCACTCTCCATTTTAATATTTTTAATAATTCTTGCCATTCAGCCATGCTTTGCACTTATCTGTCAGTCCAATTCTGAACACATAGATCATTTTTTTCCCCAACATTCAGACTTTTACTTGAAGCAAGTTTTTTGCCAGCAGAATGACCTAGAGTACGAAGAAATGTATTTTGTGACCAGTATTAGAAAAGACACCCTTGATTACCCCTTTTTTCGGTTACAGCTTTTATGACCATAAAAGTACATTGAAGAAAAACATGAATTATCACACAAATTAGGGTTCATTCTGTCCAACTGATGTAGGATGGAGTAATATTTGATACTTTTGACCATGCAGTTTCATAGTTAAAGTTTTTTACTGCAGTTATTTACATGATATATTTCATCTCTGTGGTCAAAACATAAAAAAAACCCAAAAAACTATTGTTTGAGTGATGGATGGATGTGTTCTTTGAGAAGTGTTGAATGACGCACCAGCTGATAAACTATTCTTTCCACCTGCTTCAAACTTTTCAAGGCATTGCCATTTACAACAGGTTGCAAAGTTGCTCCTCCTCTCCTCTCTTTGAATATGAAAGGCTTGGCTATGTGTGTCCATGAATAATAAAGGCTGTTTTCTGACATCATGTGGGGAACGCTCCATTGTTTTAAATTCTCGTTTTCCTCAGCTGTCAGACCCATGTGGGGATGTGATAGAAGAGCTGTTAGTATGGGAGCGAGACAATGGGCTGGTGACATATAGTGGTAACTTGAGGTGGCAGATCAAAGTCAAAAAGACAGACTGGAAAAATGAATTATCAAATGAATAGGCAGGCAATGTAAACATCCAAGTATTTTCTGTGATGCCTTGAATAGTTTTGTGTTTATATAATTATGAATTTAGTAGATACTGAGTAATACATGCCTTATACGTGTGTCATTATTATATTAGATTAACTTTTTCTCACAATGCCATAAAAAGATTGTAATAAAAAAACCACAAAACATTGGAAGCAAAATAATATAACACTTCCCTCTTGCTTTGCAACTTCCTTTCATGATTTTGATTATTTGTGTACTGTGTGTGTTTGCAGCTGAAGAACAGGATTTTCATCAGTACTGTGTATCACTGTTTGCTGTTCCTGTCAGCAGTGGAAGGACTGAGCCTCAGATTACTAGACCTGAATCGTACCTCACCATACATGACCTGGATGAGGTAAGAATCAATGACGCACATTCTTTTAACTCAAGTGTTTTACCTTTACGCGCACACACAGCGACTCCAGACAGATTATGAAGGCAGAGACACACACCTACACATAAGGCTTTTCAGAAACCAATACATATTTTTTTTCTTTGTGTCTCATTCTCATGTATGAATGCATTGTTCTCTATATTTTTTCTGACAGGACACAGATATGAAGAGAGTTTTTGTTGCTGAAAAGAAGACTGAACTCAACAGAAAGTGTGTATTTTTCTAAGTTTTCATCGATGCACAGCATTTCTGCCGACAAACTTGTAAAATCACGTTCTGAAAACTGTTGATTTGATGAGTGAAAATTACTTTAACTCCATTTTATATTGATCTCACCTGGTTCATCAATCTTTCAAGATGTGTACACAATATGCCAAGGTAACATTCAATACCTTGGAGAGAAAACATTGATGAATTGATATGATGCTGCTGCATAAGATGTGAAGCCAAGGTCTGTTGTGGTCTGCCATGATCCTCTATAGTCGAAGAACGAGGACAAGGAGACTCTTTCATGCAGTGTTTACGTAGTCTGTATGTTCTGTATGTTATGTGCAAGAAAAATATTTTTTTTTAGGTTAGTGGGATTAGCATTTTCAATACAGGGGATAGTTTAATTTGTCAATCTTGACAATTATTTTACTCGATCGCAGTTTTTTTTTTTAGTGTATTAAACACAAGTGTGGTCTGATTGCTGTAATGTGGATTAGTGTTGAAAACTATTTAGTGCTGGTTTGCTATCGCCTGCTTTTTTACATTGAAATATTTAGTGCAGTTTAGAAAAATGTGGCTGTGCCAATGTGGGTGGTAAGAAGATACTATATGAATTCACAGTAATTAGTATTGTACATGTATACAATCTTCAATAAAGTCCTGTTTTCCATACTCAGGGTCCCATCTTTTCAAAAAGTCTCAAGCAAACAGCGAACAACCTTAATCAACAGTGGGCCCTCCACAGTCGGTCTGTCCTCTCCTGGTCCAACACAACCAAAAACCAAACCATCTTTGAACGTCCATCCATCTGAGTTTCAGTTTTCACCACAAGGAGCCTCAGGAAATGGTAAGATTTGTTTAACACTGGTTATACTGGTTCATACATAGTAACTGCAGAGGATGGGTCTACTCTTGAACCCACTGTAACTATAGAATTACCGTAGTTTGTAGAAATGCAGGAGCATCTTTGAAACATAGAATATGAAGGAAAAGGTTTTCAGTAATTGTATGCAAACAGTGGAACTTTCATATATTAAACATAAATTAAAATATTTCAGGCCTTTTTGTTTTAATTTTGGTAAAGTGTAAAAAAAAATACCACTCT
>JAPTGZ010000006.1:15835487-15850126 GCA_029814645.1 Fowleria isostigma
AGTTGCTTCCTCCCATTACTTTTCGAACAGTACCGGAATTTTTTTTTTTTTTTTTTGCTATTTGGAAGTATTTTATTTGTCTCTCTGTGTTTGTTTGTTTTCAATTATATATGCATTGTATGCCTTTTTTTTTTCTTTCTGGTTGAAATAAATAAATAAATTAAATCACATCAAATTTGAGGGAAACTAATAAATTTAGGTGTAACAACTTACAGTAATTTTTAAAAAAAGTTGTATGGGTGATCATGACCCAATTGGTAGAGTGCAATGATTGAAGCATTGGTGGTTCAAATCCTGCCTCCAACTGTCCACATGTTGAAGTGTCCTTGGGCAAGACACTGAACCCTAAATTGCACTCAATAGGGCCTGGTAGTGCCTTGCATGGCGGCAGCTGCCCACTGCATGAATGTGTGAATGTGAGGCTTTGTAAAGCGCTTTGGGCACCATTTAAGTGTGGAAAAACACTCATAAGTTCCGACCATTTATCATTTTTTTCAGTGTAGAAAATGAAAGTATTGGCAGAGCTGTTTATGTAATGACACATACGTCATATATGTCTCTGTAAAGCAGATTATGACAAATTCAAATCCACTCAGTTAATAATAGACCGTCAGATGACCCAGCCCTGTGGATCAACTTGCTAGTCTTACGGGATTTGTGAAGAAGTTGAAAAGTCATCCTTATCCTTTATGTAAATGATCTGAACACTAATACATCACTTCATGCACATAACTTGCTCACTCAAGCGTGGCACATGCAATCCATCCTGTTTGTGCTTCTAAACTTGACATGTTTTCCATCGGCTCAGTTAAAATGTCAGATGCATCTTGTCAGTAAAGCGTAAAAGTGACTTTGAGTGTGAGAGTGAGTAATACGATATAATCTCCACTTTCGGAGCCTACTCGACATCGTAACACCTGTCATATCCCTTCTGCTACATTTATATTTTAAGTGGATTTTCTTTTTTTTTTTCTTTACCTGCATTTTGTCTAAGAGTTGAGCTGATATACTCTATTTTAAGGACATAAAGCTCCACACTGGCATTCTTCACAGGCTGTTCCATACAATTAAACCTCAAAACAAGTTAGCGGTAAGAGCAGTCGGCTATTTAAGTTAAAATACTGCATGTTGTTCCACTTCTGTTGTAATAGTGAAACCGCCATTAAAACCCCAGTGGAAATAAAGGCTGTCTCTATTGAAGTTCACCAGACCCCAAATAAACTCCAATAATTGAGAGGGCAGGAGTCAGGTGTGCACCATATTGCTGTCAGCTTTGTTCACAGGTCAGATAAGCAAAAAAGATGGTAAGAACCACCTAAAACTGAGGCTGTATTTACACACACACATACACACACGCACACGAAAGCATGTGTTTTTCTTACATTCTTTCATTTCTGCAAGTAAACACAGAACTACGCAAAATGTACCTGCTTCTCATGCTGTTTTGTCTTTGCCTTTCCTCTGTTTTTGTCTCTTTATCGTTCATTTTCCCCTCATTGGAGCCAATTTCCCAGTATTGCTTTTCTTAAGCCTCACAGGGGGTTTGAGCAAACTCGCTAAGGCAGTATAATTATGCAGGAATTTGCCTATGCTGATAAATGGCTTGGTGTGTTTTTTTTTTTTTTACATCTTGCCTAAATTTGCTCTCTTGCTTTTACCTACCTCCGTAAACTCATATTCCTCTATTTACAGTTGCATATTTGCCGTTATACTCTGTTAATGCATTTCATATCCTCTAATTCTTCTTTTAAGATTCTCCCTTGCCTTTTTTTCGTCTCTCATGGCCCACATTCACATCTTTTTGTGTTTGCTCTCTATCTCTCCACTTACCCTGCACCCACTCATCTGCTCTGCTTCTCCCTTGACCATGCATTCCATTACAGCGCAGCCTCCATTGATTTGCTCTCTGGCTGAAGTGCTATTGATTACAATACATGCTCCAGTGCTACTGAGCTCAGGCACTACCACTGTGCAAAATCCTACATACACACACATGCACGTTAGCGCACACCCATCCTCCTTTTTTCTTTTTTTTTTCCTCCATCTCATATCCACTTCAAAACATTTGGCAATACTCTAGATCTCCAGATCCTTCCATTGACACTGCATCTCAGCATTCATCGGCATATTGATTAGCGCCGCTCGACCATAACTTATATGTCTTCATGTGCACATCCTTAGCCATTGTTTTGGAACTGAGTTTTAGACAGGGAGTCGGTAAGGAAGCAGCCTCTACCGAAAGGTTTTCCGAGAAGAAACATCTAAAAGAGAGGGGGAAAAAAATCTCGTACATGCATAAGAGCATAGGAGTTTGTGTGTATGTGTGTTTAGAAGAGAAGAAATATGTCTATGTTGAGTGCTTCTCATCTAGCGAGCCATGAATTTATGTATTTATGCTAACATGCTGAGTGCAAGTGCTTTTTAATGAGAGAGAGAGAGTGGGATCAGGAGAGGATGGCCCTGATGAAGCAGGAAATGTCCAAGCCCTCATGTCGCTCGAAGTGACGTATTCACATGCTATGAAGCAGGAGAGGGGACATCATGTGGAAAACTGCTGACAGGCTCACTGCCACATTGACAAATCCATACATCTGTGCTTAGAAGTGATTTTCAATAGCCTCTCTCTCTCTAACATCCCAGCTTTATACAACCAGTTCTGCCGATTTGGTTTGTATGTGAATCTTTAATGAGTTTGCTATGCTCCAAAGTGATGCACATGTGCACAAATCTCTTAAATAGTACTACTTATGATGTATTGTACAGTATACATGTGGTAAAAATAAACTTGGTCACAACCTGAAAGTTTATTGGCACCACATCATCGCATGTTTTTTCTATTGTGCAACTTCGTTCATCAATTATCAACGAGCTGTCATGTCTAATTGGATAGTTTGGTCTGACTGACTTGTCTTTGTTCTAAACTGAGCTGTGTTTGTGTGCATCATTACATGCACATGAGCTAAGTCTATGTCAAATAGATTTAGATTTAAGATGCAGGATTCCAATCTTTAGGTGTAAACATGTCACGGCCTCGGAGCCTTCGAAGCTGTTTGAAGGGAGTCCTCTGGGAGAAGTGGCTCTGTTTCCTGAATAAACAACTATTTGGTGAAAACTGTTGGTTCCATAACAATCACTTGACCTCTGTGACGAGCTTTAGCGTTTCATTCACAGACAGTGTCACTTGATGAGATCTGTTCTGTGTGATCAGACAGTTTGAAGTGAGGCCCATTTATGGACCGCTCACATCTACATTTGAATAATAATTGATTTAATATGTGATGACTAGGGCTCTGCAATATATTGCAAAAACAATTTTAAAAAGTGTGTGTGTGTGTGTGTATATATGTATATGTATATGTGTGTGTATGTATGTATGTATATATATTTTTTTTTCACATAAATTTTCTGTTTTACGCACCATGGGGTACCAGAGTGGTTTTCTCTAACATGATAGTTTTTCCTGAAGAGAAAAAAATAAATTAATTAATTAAAACCTGAAGTAATACTACTCCTGAATGAATGCAAGTTAACATGTTATTAATGTTGAAAAGATGTGACTATTTTCAGAACACAACTTTGGTCAAGGCCTGAACACTTATATTTAAAGATTTTATTTTTATATGCGGTATTTACCAAACCAGGCATCAATGGAACATTGTTAAAGCTCTTCCATGCTGATACTCTGGCACTTTACTTATTATGAAATACATCCATATCATTTACACATTGTTATATGTAAATAAAATGACCAAATATTTGACTCTGTGCCTGTGTATGGTGGTAGCATCACCAGGTTCTTGGACAGAATTGTGTCACTGATTGTAGTAGTACAGTATATTGTCTTAAAATACCAGGAATTGAGTCAACATACAAACAATTCGCTCATTTTAACATTGTTAAAAAACATTTTTATTAGTAGATGAAATTGATATTTCTTTAGGTGAATGAGAAATATTGCAATATTATTGTTATCACAATGCCGTACACCCATATTCTATATTACAAGTTTTGCCTGTATCATGCAGCCCTAATAATGACTGATGTGGTGCTAATGGGTCATGTATTTCTGCTTTGTATGTATTTTGTTGACAGCTCTCTCTCCCTCTCTTCTGTGCCATCATTACTGTCATGTGTTGATCAGCTGCAGGTGTGTATGACCGGCAGAGCTGATTGGCTGGGAGTGAGGATGTAAGAGGGCTGATACTGATGCTCCGCCCCCTTCTGCTCATCCCATTCCCAGTGATGGCGGCCTGGGGATCGCTGAGTGATAAGCAAATTTTTGAAAATACTGTTAATTAGATTAAATAGTTAGAAGTAGCAGAAATTAAGGAGAAACCCTTTTTGTTTTTACATTTCCTCCTGTGTTTTGGTTAGGAGTTGGATCACACTGATTGTCAATTATTTCTTATATTATTTTTTGATAATTAGGAAAGGATAGGTTTGTGGCATCCTTTTTTTGTTACTTTGGGCACAGTTTCTCTCTCCTAAATGACAATAAATGGCTACCTGATTGTTAATTGTAACTTTTCTCTGGGTCTCACATCCTTGGGGATGAGATGACGGGGGCACATTTTTAGTCCAACTGCCCAAAGGTCCAATGGACTATTTGTCTGTTTACATAAACAGCTTTTTAAGAATCTTCTCCAAAACCATCAGCCAGGATGACTTGATATTTGTTGTGGAACATCTTTAGGCTAAGGTTTACCAAGTTTGTTAAAAGAATTGGGAAATATTTGTTTTAGAATCTTTTTATGAATTTTTGAAATGGTGCAAATCCCCACTAGTTTATAATGGGACACATTTAAATGTGCTATAACCTCAAAACAGTTGAAGGTATTGATGTAATTGCTATTGGCAACAGATAGGAAGTCTCATATGGACTCTCATTTGGTGCCATAACCTTTGATCTTGACTCACCTTGAAAGGTCAAACCCAAGGTAATCCATGTGCAAATTTCTAGAAACTTCTCTTTCAAAACCATCAGCCAAAATCAATTGCCATTCATAGCAGAGGTTCCTACCAAGTTTGTTCAAAGAACTGAGAAATATAGATTTTTTTAATGTATTTTTTGGAATTTAAAGGATCCCCGGTTCATAATAGGTAAAATTTCAAAGTGATATAACCTCAAAACAGTTGAAGATATATTATTATTACCACTGGAAACAGGAAGTCACAAATGGGCTTTCATTTGGTGCCATGACCTTTGACCTAGAAAGATTAAACAAATGTCAATTATTGTCATGTCTTTAAATGTACCATTGGACTACAGGAGCCTTGGGCCTATTTTAAAATTTGTTGTGTTCGGGTTCCCCAGGTCAAGGATATAACAGATTTACATTGTTTTACATTGTATTTGTTATTAGTTCACTCCACAGTCATACACTGGTGATGGAACGCTACATCTGTAGCTGTGGCTGCCTTGGTGCAGGCCTCTCCAACCACCACTAAACATTCATCCACCCTTTGTGAGTGGTAATGGCTGTAAGGTGGCTGAAGTGTCTTGCCTAAGAGAACAGCAGAATTTGAACCTCCAACCCTCTGGTTATGGATGACCCACACTACCCCATCTTTTTTTTTTGTTTGTTTGTTTTTTTATTACATCATTAAAAACAAATGTAAAACTGACCAAACTCATCAAATGCTGCTAAATTCTCCCATCACAAGTAACAGTTCCACTCTGCTGAACCACAAAACCAACTGTCATAAACTTTAGGATCAATTGACTTTGTACATGTAATCAAAGCTTCAGCTAATTAGCCACAGGTTAGCAGTTATGTTTTCATCAACAGTGAAAATGGCCAGAATGGAATTTTATCTTTAGTCTAAACATCTTTTGTGTGTTTTCAGTGAATATATTTAGTCAAACAATTTTTTTTTTCTCAGTAGCCCCTGCAGGTCAAAACTCACCAGCTCATGAAACACGACAACATTTTAGATGCTGGAAAGGGTGGAAAACGTTGCTGTGACTGATCCCAGTTCAATCCAAAATATATTCCATGGATATAAAACAGAAATATCTGAAATGTTGCCAAGAACTGTGCCTCTGTCCACTCATCAGTGAAAAGTGTTGTCCCATTTGTTTTTCCATTATCTGAAATCTGTGTCGTCTGTTTTGTTGTTTTGAACGTCACCATATGTGTCTACTGATAATGCAAAAACTAATGGCAACCTATAACGCAATTGAATTCATGAAAAGTTGTTACGCCCATCTGATTGCAACTTTGCTCAGTTCACTGTTGGCCCATGAAATTTACATAAGTGAATGCTCCGAGACAAAGTACATAGAGTTATTGTTCTACAGCGAAGAAGAGATGTAAGGCAGTGATGTAATTTCTTCATTAGCGCCTGATAGGCAATTGCGATCCCTAACCTTCATAACAATAGGTGATCAATAACCAGTAAATGAGCTTCAGTCTCTGGTGTGGCTAACAATATGAAATCTATCACATATAATAATGGGCAGAGCAGTTTGATTAATAGCTTGCAGTCGTGTTATTTTCAGTGATTACTGTATCTGTGAGTGTGGAGACTGGAGGGCACAGACGAAGGGCACCCTCTATCACCACATTTGTTTCTTGGCTGATGTTCATATCGCAGTAAAAGTAGAGAGAAGGGAGAGAGAGAGGGAGAGAAATGCGGCATTGAAGATGTGAGCCAGAGGTGCTGATATCAGATATGAAGCGACGGGCGTGCAGAGTATTCAGTTTTAATGGGTTTTGAGCATCTGTATTACATAAGGAATGTATGCAAACAGGATAAGGATGGAGCTAAGAGTATTACCATGTGGTTTATGGGCCAGTGAATTAGTCAGGTAAACTTACCAAAGGCTTGTAGAAACATAGTAAATATATCTATATTAAAAAAAAAAAAAAAAAAAAAAAAAAAAAAAGAAAAAAAAGTCAATTGGCCTCTGTGTACGTGAATGTATGTGTGTCTGGGGATTCACACAAAATCTGGAAAGAGCAGACTGCTGCAGGGTGGCATACTTATGTATTTTTGGTCAAGGAACAGAGTAGTGAAAACAGTAAATTGATAGAACCAACAATTTGGAAAGTATTAGTCATTTTGGATTACAATACCTTACAATCATGTTGCTGTGGTCAAAACACTTTGGCAGTGACTGCTGAACAAATACGGTACATCATGCATCAATACACAACAGCATAATCACATCTAGAATCCCCTCGTATCAACATGCTAGTTAACCCATAAAAACCCAGTGTCACTTTTGTGGCAGTTCCCAAACTAATTTTTCTCTAACATTTCCTAAGTGATCGACCACCATTAATTATAATGTTATCTGCTGAATTTTGCATTTTTCCAGTGAAAATAATCTGTTTTGTTATGTTTAACTGACTGATCATGATGTTCATAAAAGGTCAAAGTAAAGTCAAAACAGACAAAATAATAAGAAAAAGTTATTTTTTTAGTAAAATAATGCATTAATTGGACATAAACCAAGTGTTTCCCTCCACTGTTATTGATCCAACTCCATGGGTTTTATTGATGAATCAATGTTGTAGAAGATGATGGTGTTTCTACATTCATGACAGAACCTCTGAACATCCAACTTGGTCATATGTGATGACCATGAACAGATGACTTGAACCATGAAGATGTGGCAAGGATGAAGAGGGCCTGGGCGGGCTTCAAACCCCAGACTCCCAGGTGAGAGTCACGCCCGCTAACCAGTCGGTCAAAGGGAATATCCCCTTGAACAAGTAGCCAGGGTGCATGATCAATCAGAGGCATAGCGACAGGACCATCACTGTCACAAAGACAAACTGCATTTTCCATCAATATGTATTGATAGGACTAGTCACGAATGGATCAACAGTTTAGTAAATATATAATGGAGGGACTTTTGAAGTCCATGGGATATATCTTGTATAAATCTTTGTTTAAAGTAAAAAAAAAAAAAAAAAAAAAGATTTTTAAGTTCATGATGATCATGTCAGTAAAAAAAAAATCATAATTATTTAATTACAGAAACAATCACTTATTGATAAATGGTTAATAAAAAATAAATGACTAGATATACTAAAATACTAATTAAATAACTGTCCAAATTTAATAACAACCACCTTCTAATTATCTAAACAATAATAAAATTAACATATTCAAAAGTTGTTTTAATTATGTTATTTTTATGAAGTTGAGATAATAATGACAGATATATATATTTTGGCAATATATCAAATTTTATATGGAAAATAACAAATTATACCTGTGTCTGAGAAATCATTTTCAACTGTTACCCATTATAAAAACACCTCTGAAGGAAGTGTATTGGTGATTGGTCATGTGATTTGGTTAATTCCAAATCACATGACCTGATCCACATGATGTCATTTCCTCCTGAAGAAAACACTGGACAGACTCCAACGAATGTTCTTTCACCTCTTTCTTAGTTATTTAATATAAAGTAGTGTGTGAGTCAAGTGTGTATTTATGTCAACAGTGTTACTCCAGTATCTTTTATAAATAACTTTCAAAATCAATTATACTCAACTGTATATATTCTATTTAGAATAATCTTTCTGTAAAATGCCATGTGGTGTTACGATTATGTTGATTTTAAGCCTGAAAACAGCCAAAAAAAAAAAAGTCAATTGTCAACTATGTTACTCTGTAAAGGGAACTCAAAAAGTCCTTCAATTATATATTGACCCTGCTCATATCAGTAGATGCTTTTGGTGGACGGTGAAAGTTTGGGTCTTTATGTGTTAATTACCCAAGAAATTTTTTCAAAGTACGGGAGAGTCAGTAATGATGGCAAAAGTAATATCAGAGCAATAAAAATTCCTCGAGCTTAAGTAAATATAAGGTCCCTGCAGGCACAGTTCCAGTTAAAAACAATATTTTCTTTGATAGCGTGGAATGAAAAAAAAGTCAGATATATACAGGGCAAAAAAACAAAACAAAAAACAAACTATAACCAAACCTGAATGAAGCAATGATGCAAAAGCGAGATGATACCCATGAAGACAAGTGGAAGAAACTTGCCTACTATTTTTCCAATTCAAAGTTTAGACACTCTATATATTTAAGGTTAATAGTGTAGCACAAACCCTGCCAGCATAGGAGGCCCCATCATACTATAGTGACACAAATGTACACACCCGTACCCATAAACACCAGTGACCCACTCACACAGACAACATTCGCACTTATCGCCGGGGCAATCGATAGCAGTGGTGATGGATGCAGCGAGCTGATGTACGCGCTGCCCTCTGACCTGTAATTGAATGTGCAGGTTCAGACACTTTATCATGATAGGGCCATTCGCTCCACAGGTCATCTGCTGCTAAATGGTTGATAAGCCAGCACACTTTGCGTCTGCTGCTCATATGTCTCCTGTCAGAGCAATGGGCTGTGCTGACTGATCTCCTCAAAGTGTGAGAAAGCAGGGGTTTGAATTTGTGCAGGTTTACAGAGTGTATGTGTGCGCGCATTAAGCATCTGTGTATGTATGCGCACATGTATTAGAGAGAGCAAGTGCTATAGTATCGATTCCTAATGCCTGTCTAACTCGGTCATTTCTCATCGGAGAACACTCTGATGGTTCTGGACAAAAGAAAAAAAATGACTTGGAATACAAGATCAGCATCCTGTCTACTCCACAAACCTTTCAATGCCCTTTTAAAGCAGCCATTTGCAATTTTTCTTTCTTTTTTTTTTTATATCAATATTCCACTTGAACAGATGGCAATAAATAACAGTTTTGATGGAATGTCAACGTTATACCAAAGAAGTCAGTGTGGCGCAGACATACCAAGTGAAGTCAGAATGCTAATGCAAATGAGAGAAGTTAGCCCTCAAGGCAAAATACTCACAGGGGAGAAGTCGTTTTGGCGGAACATTTGCATGTGGGGAACTGAGTCGTTGCATTAAAATGACTAAATCCTTACAAAAGAAAATGCCACATAAAAACATGGCAATGGCAAGATTATTCAAACGGAGTACATCTAGTGAGCCAGACTCCCCTGAGGGCTAACTTCTCCCAGGACCGATGCACACCAGTTAGAACCAGGCTGTCCTTTTGTTAAACCACTTTGTGCCTCATAAGGCGAAGAGTCGCTGCAGCAACCGGTCTACACTACATCCAACAGAGGAAGAAAAAGACATACCACTGACCACAGGATCAACTCCTATCAATAAAGTAGATGGTAGTCTTTGAAAGGAGAACAAGAAATACAGATAAAAGGAACAGAAATACAAGCAAAACAAGATTTAAGATTGATGTTGCTGAGGTTGAATGGATTATGAGCTGAACTTTCAATGCTTCTGGTGAGTTTGCAACGTGATGATAGTGAAAGATTTTTCATTCAGTTATGTCTTAAGGACAGGGTCTGAGTGAAATAAAATTCAGTAGTAATCTGCATATGTATAAGAATATACACGCTAGAGGTGCCAAAAGTATTCACATTCATTACTCAGGTAGAAGTATAGATACTAAGACTTCTGTTGAAGTTGAAGTATCAACTTAAGCTTTTTACTCAAGTAAAGTGTAAAAGTACTGCTTTCAAAACTATATTAAAATATAAAAGTAAATGTAAGGGGGGGGTGCCATTAGGACAAAAGCTTAGGTGGCACCACAGGGGTCTATAGTGCATTACCCCACCTCCCCAAAAAACATTTTTCTAAATACCATGACTATAATGTTATATTAAAGTGTTAATGTTGGAAAAATGTGGGATGCACTAGTCTACCTGTTTCAGCTGCATATATGGGTTCACTTGGATCAAATGGGGGGCTGGGTGAACTCTGGATGACCTAAAAAAAACTTTAATAACTGGAAAACCGTAGCAGCACAAACGAAACTTTTCACAGCACAAACCAGCACAAATGAAACAGACTATTTTCCTGACATTTTGCGTGGGGTTGGGGGGCCAGTGTCACGCACGTCCTCTGCTGTGGTTATAACTGGGCGGGGGTCAGTACTGAGATTGCACTACTGACCACTGATTGGTCAAAGGGAGTGTCATCACACGTACATAAGGTGTAATGCAGACACCATATGGCGACAAGAGTGATAGCGGGAAAAATCTCCACATAGCCTGTATATTATTTTCTATCATTTTACTCATGGTTTGATCCGCATAGACCACAATGTGCAATGCAATATCTATTGGCATTAGCTTACCATCAGACACTGTCTCTTGTCAGCTCTTATCTGCTGGTACTCAGCTTCGTATTTCTGCATTGGGTTTCAGTTTTCCTTTACTTTTCAGTGTGTTTCATGTCTCCACTTGTATCAGTCTCTCTCTTGTTTCATTTTTTCTGTAACAGAAAGCCACAGACCGAGCAACAAGTACAGAGAACCTCCATGTCATCCATTGTCATTAGTGTTTACTATATCAAAACTTATGTTTCGAGTTTTGACTCCGGTAACCACGCCCATCTCAGTCGCACTGAGGTGACACTATTGTGCAGTGGAAAAGCGACGGTACCAAACAGAGTAGAGCTGGGCTGAGCTGGTACAATGCAGTGGAGAAGGGGCATATGTGTACTACTGAGCATTAACATGTGTTTCATGGAGAGAAGATATGATGACTAGTTGAATATAAGTTTTGGAATGGTGCAAAAAGTCAGGTACAACGGATTCTGTACAAATTAATAGGATGTCAAAATGGTATATGTTTATACTTCTCATCCAATCTCAATAAAAATTCATTCTATCTGGATGGCACCATTTATCTGGATAGTTTTTTAAAATTTTGAACGATGACAAGAAAGAATGAAAACAAGCCAAATTGAAATAAGAGTAACAAGGCTATTTTTTTAACACATGTGGAGTTGACAGGACAGATAATTGTGGGAAAATGTAAAGAGTAGAAATAAAGTCGTCTGAAAAATAATTACTCCAGTAAAGTATAGGTAACTAAAATCTCTACTTAAGTAAGGTAACAAAATATTTGTACTTCGTTACTTGACACCTGTGCTTATGGGGACAAGATCTGAGTGAAAGGAAATTGAGTAGTAATTACATATGTATAAGAATATACAAGCGTACGTCCTCGTTAGTGGGCTATGTACGGTTGGAGTTTCTTTAAAGAAATTAAATTACAAGAAAACACACTGTTGGGGATTTTAGTTTCGTCATTACTAGTGTGTTTGTGTTGACCTAATGAAGGGCTGACGGAGGATTTTTTTGGTATTGTTTTTACATGTCACCTTTCTTCAATGCACCTGACACCAGTGGACAGCAGCGTTACCATGGTGATGTTTGTAGAAGTGTACACATTCTAACCATCCATGTTCTCCACAGGAACATCAGTTACAAGCTCAATAAAACCCATTTTTGGAAAACGGAACAACAAGCTTAAATAGGGATGTCATGAATAATTCATAAAACAACAGACTGACATTAACAATGTTTGCAGCGCTAAGCTAACACTAAGCAGATCCAATAATACAAGTATTATTTCTCTAGCACTAAAACCCACTGAACAAGACAAAGAAAAGCAAAATAAAGGTTGAATTATGAAATGATGACTATGGATTTTTTTTTTTTAACTTTTCTGTTTTCTGACTATAACTTGTTTCATATAAATGAAGCTTCTCCTATCGGCTAATCCGTTGTTTTATGGTATAATGACATAATTATAACTAGAAACAAATAGATTTAACAGGTCAAACGGAGTTAAACTTGTTTATTACAGATTTCACATTTAAGTTTTAACACTGATTGTTGTCCATTCATGCAATATAAGACATAAGCTCTGTCCTGCTCATCATTTTCTTCTATGCAGTTTAGATCTTGGTTCAGAGGTATTTTTTGCAAGTGCATTGTGTAAGATAAAAGCAAAATATGTTCAACAACAAAACAATATAGGACATGCATTCAGTGAGAGGTGCCGACCATAAAAAGATAATTTGAACTCATTAAAGTCTAATTTCATGTTTTCAGTCACAATTTCTGCTTTGACTGAAGAATCCTATTCAGGAAAGTCACAGCTTCAATAACTTGGGTATCTGGTAATGAGCTGCCGGTATTATAGTCATTTCAAATAATCATTGCAAAATCACTCAGCAGGAAGATCAGATAATATAAACAGTAGGTGTAGTAAAAAGGTAAATTGAAAAGGAAATTGAAGAAATTTATGCACACAAACTAGGCTCCTCTTATATTATCATCAGTAGTTGAATGTTATTGGAGTCTGTTTTATTGTTGGCTTCCTGCTTAAAGGCATCTGACGTTCCTCAGCTAATAGCAACGCATTCATGGGGCTGTACTAATCAGCCAAATGGTCCATTTCTTCACTGTAAATTAGTGGGACTGTTGTTGCTTGATAATTGTCATGATCAGTTGTTATAAAGTGAGCCATTTGAAGCAACAGTCCATTGGTATTTTCCCCTATACAGCCCCCAAGTTGGTATCAGTGTTCCTTCACCTATTCCATCATCTAGAGTGTACTTATCTTATATGATTGAAGACAGGACTCTGGTCGCTTTAGGGCTACTCCATCTTGTGACAGTGTTTAAATTGTTAAAAAAGCTGAACTCAGCTTTAAGTCACCACCTCTTTTAGGTTTGTGTAATTCTGCCAAGAATGTCATTATCAGTTAGGTAAATCAGTCCTGCGGTTTCGGGGCCTTTCTTCTCATGGATAGGCTAATAGGTGAGTTCATCCTCTGACACCAAGAAATAGATTTATGATAAAACTATCAATCAAAAGTTCTTGCTTGAAATTTTAATATAGCAAACTGCAGCATATTCTGATTTCTAATGTATAGAACTGTAATAAGATCTAATAATGAGGCTCCAATCAAAGTCCCAGCATGAGATCCAATTTCTGCATCGGAGCCTGATGCCCTGATGTATTCATGTCACTTCAATCACATTGATTGCCTGTTTCAGCTTGTCTGCAAGGCTGACTGCCTTGGTTTGGGGAATAACCTGATTGGTTTCATTGTGCCAGACAAGATAAATTAATCACAGAAAACTGATATTGCAGTTAATTTTTTTAAGTGGTAGCCTTTACATCACAGCTGCTATAACTTTCATTTACAGTGCCATATAAGGAAACAGGAATAATTTAACCCAGACACTGTTTCTCAAAAGACATGCAGCTTTTTATACCTTGTGGCATGAATAGAGAGAATTCCACAAAAGTCTACTCTAGTGATGTACTTAGGGTGAGAATAAACTTGAAGGAGATAGTATCCTTCATGCATTATTCTTGAATAACATGAAGTATCAGAAAACCCGGGGTCTCAATGAGGCGATGTGTCCTTGATTTTATATTTACAGGGGGAACAGCCAATAGCACGGAGGATCAAATTAATCATGTCATGGTCTCCCTTTTGTGTGTGTTTGTGCATGCCTTATTCTAAATGTTGTCCTGCCCTGGGTAGCGGCCTTCACTATTTTGTTGTCTTTCAGGATACACTTTTTTTGCACACACTCATACACACACACACAGGATTTAGCAGGACATTTGGAGGAGAGTAAACAGAGAATATTTCATCAGCTGTGCGAGCTGGCAATATTTGGGCCTGCGGTAACAGCATTACAGTCTATTTGTTTGAGGTAGTTGGTTTGTGAGTGTGTGTGTGTGTGTGTGTGTGTGTGTGTGTGTGTGTGTGTGTGTGTGTGTGTAAATCAGCTGAGACAGAGCCTGTGGTGGTGAGTGA
>JAPTGZ010000006.1:16460477-16470872 GCA_029814645.1 Fowleria isostigma
GATGTATAAAATTTACTCAGATTCTTCTTGTATGGATCTTGTGCAGACTTTGCATATAGCATGCTCTTCTTCTCTTTAAATTTTATTTCATTTTTTCCCTCAATCCTATATATATATATATAAACAGTATTGATTATTGTGTATGTATATGAATTGCCACTGTACATGAAATGCATAAGCTCAAAATTAATCAACTAAACTAAACTAAAATGAGGTATCTTTCTGCTTTTAATTCACTGATTATGTACATGTTCATAAAAGGGCAGAGTAAATTCAAAGACTATTATACAAAAATTTTTTAAAAATGGTGAAAATTTGACTTTTCCAATAAAGTATATCATCAACTGAACATAAAATAAGTGTCTACAGCCACTGCCATTTATCAAACTATGTGGGTTTTACTGGTGAATTATATTGTAGAAGATGATGGTGTTTCCATGGTAACTACAAAGCCTCAGAATGTCCAAATGGGTCATATCTAATGACCATAAAAAGATGACAAACTGCATTTTACACCAACTATTTACATGAATTTTTAAGTTTAATGGATCATCAGGCATTAAACTTTTAGATTAGTAGATACTTTTGGTCGCCGGTGGCTGTTTGTGTCTTTATGGGTTAATATGAGATGTAAATTCTCCTTATTAGAACAGAAGAGTATTTTGAAGGGTTTACACATGTTGACCTCAGCAAAGGCATATGAAATGGAAAGAAGAGGCCTAAAACATTACATAACATAATAAATGTTATAATGAATAATAATAATGAATGTTAAAAAAACAAGTTTAAAATTAAGCAAAACGACACAACAATTATTTAATTGAAGTAGAGTATATAAACAGACAACAAAATAGACTTCAAGAGATGATGTTTTGACAATGCATGAATAGGTGAAAATGTAGATCATGATGTATTTTTGTAAGTTTTGATCCCTTGGAGACACTGAATTTCTCTTTTGGGTCAGAAGCTGACAAAGGTTGGTAACCACCGCTTTATGACTGTTTCATTACCAGTATGAAGATGAATCTCATTCCTTCTCCCCTCATCTTGTCAACCAAACTGGGTAATCCATTAAAATCTGTGTCTATAACGAAGTCCAGCTGACGCTCCATGTAGTCGATGTCTGCGTACTGCACATCCTGAAATGGAGGTCAGTTAGACGTTTATCTGGGAGTGAAAATACAACAGTCAAAGGGCTGAAATACAGAATGAGGGATGGTGAAGAATGAAAACAATGGGATTAAAAGAATGTTGCATCTTTACCTTAAATTAAATCAATTTAAAAACACAAGCTTTAAAGAAATGAATGCGAGAATATATTTCAGGATTAATAATACACATAATAAAATACATATGTTATTAAAATGAACAGAAATGCTTCTTAATAAATAAATGCTGAAAACTTGGAGTTTTAACTTAGAGGTACTTCTTCAGGTTTTAAACTGTAAAACTAGTTGATGCGTACTGTTTGTAAATGGCTGCATTTTCTGCTTCTTTCATTCCA
The DNA here is from genome assembly GCA_029814645.1 of Fowleria isostigma. Taxonomy (NCBI): domain Eukaryota; kingdom Metazoa; phylum Chordata; class Actinopteri; order Kurtiformes; family Apogonidae; genus Fowleria; species Fowleria isostigma. The sequence continues at coordinate 16,461,982 of JAPTGZ010000006.1, forward strand.
GTTAATGATGCAGGATTTTTTTTGGCTGGCGTCAGCTCCTTTGCAGGGTTGGGCTTCATGAAAACAATTCCAGGGATCACTTGATTATCGATGGCAATCCTTAAGTTCTGTTTTGCATGATGAAGTGGGAGGCATTTTGTTTTGTTTGGTTTTTTTTCATTAAGGGAGAGAGGATTTCATAGTTCAACAAAACGTCCTCAGTGATTTAGATGACTCATTTTTGGTTCAGTAAATGTGGAATTGTGATGTAAACCCCAGATGTCACTGTCAGACAGAATTATCGATTACAGTACTAAATGGAAAAGACCAAAGGCTGTGAAACCTACGGTAGAATGGATTCCAAATAATATTAGAGGTCAGGTTTGATGATATTAAAGTGAACATACTCTACGTACCCAATTTAGTCTAATTTAACTTTATTTAGTTAGTGTCTGCTTCGAATAAATCTCAAACTGAAATGTGGATTCAGATCCATCTATTCAATTGAGTGAATGTCTCTGTACTGTACATACAGTACACAATGAGAAAATAATGGATTGCATTAGTTTGAATGAGAGCAATCAAGTGATTTCTTGTGCTGAGACACTAATTTGATGAAGCCTGCATCTGTACAACTGGTCCAGAATAATAAAAATGAAGACTGGGTTTAAATATGTGCAGTTATTGTGTGTTCAGACTCAACATTTTATTATTTGTCCTGTATTCTCCTGTATTTCCCGTATTATATTTTTATTTTTCTTCTTCTTCTTCCTAATAATGATATTACTATTATTATTATTATTATTATTATTACATTTCTGTATCCCTTGTATTATTTCATTATTTCATATTTTTGAAGATGTTTGACATTGACAAAGTTATCTTAAACAGAGTGTACGAAAGCAAAGCATTACTTTTCCATTTGTGAACCGGAATGTGTGTTTGTGATGTAGTGTACTTAATTATTTTACAGACAAAATCTTTTTTTACACAAATTGTATAAATGTGTATACAGTATGACTGACGACTCTTTGTTTGGTTACTTACATAGGGTATTCCTGCTTTCCTCATATCGTTGTATAGGTTTTCTATCTCTGTATCATTGACGTAACCATAACGACAAAGCTGGAACCCAAGGGACCAATAGGCAGGTAGAACAGGTCGTCCAATCAACTGTTAAGGAAAAAAGCAAACAAGGAAGTCAGAGCAGTTCAGCACAGAAAAAAGTTGCTTTGCAATGAAATGGGACAGCATCCATAAAGTGTTTGTTTGATTTTTTTTTTTTTCTTTGTGTGTATGTGTGTGTGTTTGTGTGTGTGTATGTGTGTGTGTTTAGATTGGCTAAATGAGAGAGAGCAATGAAGCAAGGAACTCCCAGCTGCTGCAGTCCATCAACAGCGGCTCAGGGCCAGACACAAAACACACACACACACACACATACAAAAGTATAGATATACACACACATTAGTGCACACAGTTACACACAAAAACAAACCAGAAGACCAAGAAGACTTACTGCAGTGTATTCCTGCACCACCATCTCAGGCGTCGGTCCCAGGACCATGTAGAAATCCAGGATGCCTCCCAGGGTTCGGTAGGTTAAAGCCGGGGTAGGTTGGAAGGTCACGTCTAGACACAGAGCAAATTAGTCATTTATGTGACTTAAAGATTTATATGAAGCATTACATACACTATACATGTGAACTGAAGCTGAACTTGTTCTGGAACATGAGGCCCTTCAGGAAACATTGGAACAGCAGTGTCTCTAAAAAGATTAACTTTAAATCTAACGCAGTAGGTATTTTCTGCTGTGAGGTACATCTTAATCATTCCGCTACTGTGTGATCAGAGCCATTAACTCTTTCCCCCATAAAGATGACATTTGACATTTACCCTTAATGACACGTTTTGATGCCGATGTGATTTGACGACCCTTAGAACAGGTTCTGTTTTTCAAATGTAACAGAGGCTGTGATAGGTGGAGGTGACTACAACTCATATTAGGACAACCGATAGGATTAAATAATATATTTTTTACATTTATTTTTTTTAATTAAAATTTTCTGTATTTCTTTATTTTCTTAATTTATTTTTTCCATTTTTTATATTTAGTTTTATTTTGTGTTTTATTTTTTATTTTCAAAAAAATCAAACAATTCTAATAATACATTTTCACTTGTTTATCCCGAAGTTTGACAAAGTAGTGACAAATGTAGCCACTGGAAAAAGACATAACACACTGGAAAAACAAAATGTTCCATGAGTAGAACTGGTAACATATATATGGGTTGTTCCTAGTAGGTGTCCAACGGGGAAAGCATTAAGAACATTTGACTAAGAAGTAACTCAGTGTGTTTGTTTGTGTTTTACACTGGAAACATGTACTTAACTGGAATATTTTGTGTACTTAAATAATTGAACAGTAAATTGTATTTGTTGAAAAATGGCTAGGTAACTTTAAAAATATGGATATTAGTTTAGTTTAGTAGTTTATTTTGAGCTTATGCACTGTAAGTAGTGCTAATTACATATATATGTACAATATTCATTACTGTTCATATACATTTCATTATGTGTACACAGATAAAACATGGAAAGATTCCTGAAAAAAAACAAAAAAAAAACACCTTATACACAAAATTATGTATACACAGAGGTGACAAAAGTACTCATATTCTGTACATAAGTTGAAGTACAAGTACTTGTGTGAAAAAATACTCTTTTAAAAGTAGAAGTACTGATTCAACTCCTTTACTAAGCAAAAGTAAAAAAGTACAAGTTTTCAATTGGAACAAAGTACTAAAGTAAAAAGTAAAACTGCATTTTTTTGTCATGAATGAAACAACACTTTTTTAACCTGGCAAAATAATAAAAGTTTCTGTTTGCTAATTCCACAGTGAATCAAGCAACGTATTTTACATACTGTCACATCTGTTTAGTTTGAAAAAGTAGTGAGCCTATTCTGAGACTGTAAGGAGTATAAAGTTCAAATATTATAATGCGATAATTATCCAATGGAAGGCTCGCATCTGTTTGTTTAGATACATTCAGGTAAAGAGACTCACCTTAGAACAATAGAGAAAATGTCATTCATCCATAAATAGACACTGACTGTGCTCAGTGGTTTGTCTTACCCATGGCGTTGCTGTTGAGCAGTAGCACACCGTGTGCATCGGCTGTATCCTCAAGGCCCATATAGAAAGGATGCACTCCATAGCAATTCATCTTATACTGTAGCGAAAAGACAGAACATGAGAATCAAATGAAATTGTAAGGCAGGTGAACAATAGTAAAGTGGTGTGTGTTATGATTTCTACCAATGTTGGCTATGTTTAGTCGTACTTTTTTATCTTCACATGCGACAGACCATTTGTCATTGACAGCAGCTTCGTCAATGGGCTTGAACCTTTTATTATTGACATTCTTTGTTTTTCTTCTATGTAACCTATAGAAAATGTACTGATGTGAATTGTGGTCAAATAGCAGCAGCTGCTTTAAACCTTCTGAGCGCCACGTACAGTCAATGCTTTCACTTATCGTTCACTGAAATAATAAATGTTTCAGGCGTTAAGTTTCAGGGTGGATTACGAACACTCCTCCTCCTGTAACTACTGAGAGTTCCCCGCTGTTGTCTGAAGTATTTAGATGAGGATGGAATGAGACAGACGGGTGAAGAGGAGCAGATAGAAAGGTGGCGTGGGACAGGAAACCTGCCACTTTTAGATGTCATGGTCCTGCGCTGAAAACTCAAGGGGACGTCACACTTCATCAGCCTCCTGCACTTCTGCTACATTCAGCACAAGTTGTTAAGGTGCAATATAATAGCTCTAAGGACCGGAACATGTCTCCGTGTGATTTTATTAGTATGTGTGCTTTTCTTGGTGTGAACATGAGCATGTATCTCTGTGGGTTTATTATATTGTGGTGTGTGAAGTCTGAAATAAGAAAGAGAGTTGAAAATAATAAAAAAAAAAAAACGGCTCATTTTCATTTCAGTCAGGAGGTGGACATATATGGTTCTAATCAACCGAGTAGAAGTACAACATTTCATTTCTGATTTGTTTTTGCTTAATTAGATTTTTCTGTCTAAATTATCTATTAATTATAATGGATGAAACTGATCAATAATTTGGTCTCCTCATTAATTCAAGCCTCTGATTGATAACACCAGACATGTTTTGGCAGTTTAAAGAAATATCCAGAAAGATGTTATCAGTCAAATATTTTCTACATCACTACTTTTCTGAAAAGTTGTGATATATATATATACAATTCTTTTCACTTTTTTTTTTTTTTATATATAATTACTCATCTCAGTGTTGAATTAATACTGTTTTCACTTTATTGGCTCCATCTGTATCCTGTACATTGTTGTTGAAGTTAGTTTTGGTTTACTAATGCAAATGTTTACAGCTAATTTCACTAATAAAACTGCAACCTTACAAGTTTAGGTAGTGAAACTGGGGGTGGGAGTAAAATTCTACTTCTTCTCACCCCCTTTTGGGATACTAGGGTTGTGTATTAATCGTGAATCACCGTATATATCAATGTATTATGTATATTGTCTACACATAATGTTTACAACCAGTGTCTCCATGTATAAGTCTCTATGCACATTTCTCTATGTATATATTTGTATATGTATATTACTTTATGTACACTTCTTGAAGTATATTTCTCTATGCATACATTTGTGTAAAATTATCTATGTATATAGTGTTTACAGCAAATTCTTTATGTATATCTGTGTACATATAATGAAATATATATAATAATTATGGTACATGGAGTGGATAAACTTGAAATAAACAATAAAATAAATAAAATGAAAATAAACTAAAAATAAATAAATAAACATACTAAGTGTTTTGTGTCTAAAGTATGAAGGGTGCAGAAACTTCCTTTTTGTCCAGAAATATGTAATTTTGCCATTTCCTTAACCCTTTATCAGGCAAGTGATTATTTTTGATAATTCCTGCATACATTACAAGACAGTGACAACAACAGTTACAGTGAGTCACCAATCTCAGGTCCAATGTGGTCTACAGGAAGGTCCACCTCTGCATGAACAGTGAGTGTACCTGCTTTGTTAGGTACCATGAAGTAATGGTACTAATATAAGGAATGATGTGGATGTTGACAGGTGTCTGTATCAGCACGTATGTTGGTCTCATGGTACAAAAAGCCTGTTCCAATGTTCTAAACTACATGTTCCTTACACTTAACAAGTGTTTTTCTTGTATTTTTTTTTACTTTTTACTTCTTGTTTTGCTTTTGTTTTTATTGTCACCTACAAGTAAGGAATCAAATATGGTAACTTCATTGACCTTGATTTTCTACATAATAATAAAATAAATGTGAAAAATTTCCCAAAAGTAATAAAGTCTTGTTAGTTCCACTAATAACACACTAAGGTTGAAATTTTGATTTTCAGAGTATTTCTATGAGTGCCCTATAAAGGGTTAAACATTTTTTAGAACATAGACCTTCAACATGTGCATAAAATACGTTGGAAATGCACATATTGACAGTGTTCATGCTCATGTGTCGATAGACACACAACTCCTCATTAAGGCAAATTTATGTGATGAAAGTGTCCTTAGAATTATGAATTATTACTTTGGTACAAATATTTAAATATTATGTTTCTTTTAATATTCTACAACTCAACACAACTACTCAGACTATTTATTTTATGTTGTTGTCGATCCTTGAGGCTGTTTCTACAGAAGATAAATGAATAAATAAACGTAATAAAAACAAAAACAGCATCATGGTGGTTGACTGAGAAAGGGTACACTGACTTGCATATGTGTTGTTCTTTATTGTTTCTTTGTAGCTTTTACGTTAAAAAACACCCACACAGTTTATTTATTTATTTACTTGGGTGGTTTACTTTGAGACAGCAGTTCAAATAGCTATTTCATTTCAATATAAGGAATCAAAAACCGTGTTTGAACAGCAGATCCACCTTTGATGTAAATGTATTTCATGTTCTATATCGATATACTATCACAGACTGTAAATACAGAGCCCATGTCATCCTGTCCTTTCGTCTAATTTCCATTTGGTTTTCCTTTTCCTATCTTTTTTTTTTCTGCATCTCTAATTCCCTCGCTCTCCGAGGGGCCCTATAACATTTGTCTGAACCCTGTGGAGCTGTCTTGACAGCTCAGCAATTAGGCCAGATAATGCTGATGCAGGTGGAAATCTCATCCTGTCTGGCCTTGACACGAGTAGAGAAAACACGATGACACTCAATAACCAGCGTTCATATCAATTGTACCACATCAAAGTGACACAGACATGACTCTAAGAAAGACAAGTTTACATACTGTGCAGGAAGGTTATTTACATGTCACCTCGGCAGTCTCTAGAGAGTTCGATTAAAGATACTCAGTGCAGGAGGCTATGTTAAATATGCCATAACAAGGACAAAAATATATTGGACAGAATATGCCAATGCTTGGAAAAGGAGGAAAAACAGTTGCACTGCTTTGCATAATAAATTAAATAAATGTTAAGTTTTGTTCACTGAAATAATAACCCTTCAGATAATAATGACCTCAGCTCAAAATGAAAATGAACACCTAAATTTGAGAGTAAAAGCAGACGACTGTATGCCTGTGTGATCCTTGTGTGTGATGCTGACAGTGTGGTTAAGTATAATACTTACACCAGGAGGCTGGTCCTTGGAGAACATCCCCCAGGTGTGATAGTTAAGGTCATGTTTGTAAGTGGGATGCTCTGTCTCTCCAAAGCCATAGACAAACTCTGATGACAGTCGAGTAGACACTTGGATGAACATGTCTGAGAAGGTAAAACCTGGCACTGCGGAGTCCCAACTGAGAAAAGTGACAGAGGATTAAATCAATGAAGGAAAGAAGGAATTATTGTCAAATGGAGTATTTCAAAATATGTTTGACACAAATAAGCATAATAACCCGCAGAAACTGCAGGAATCCCTTCAACTTAGTTCATAAATTTTAATTAGTAAAATTTCAAGTGACACTTTCAAAAAACATGTGAGGCTTAACTCCAGAATAATGCCACCGTTGCTTAAAGATATGCTTTGAATAGACTTCCTGACACTTTACTGCTTCATGTGACAACATCATGAGTGCTGAACAAGAGGAAACTACTTTAAGCACTTACAAACGGGGCAACTTTTCTCAGCATATCTGATTGGGTACCCCGGTGCCGGAGGAGTTGACTCAGCATTGTTACTTTAATCTCAAATGGTAGAAAAAAAAGGTTCTTACCTAAAAATAGTTGCAGAAAGTGTTTTACTCCATATCTCACTTTATTTCTTGTTAAAAGAAGCATCTATGTTGCCCCAAATTACCTATGAATCATCACCCTTAGGGAGGGCAAATTAAGAGTGAGCATGGACTGCATTTTTCTACCATAGTTAATAAATAACACAAAATATTTCACCATATTAAAGGGAAGGTTTATTACTTTGGGCTACTCCCTTTAGGGGTCGCCACAGCAAATCATCTGCTTCCATCGAACCTTGTCCCCTGCATCTTCTACCTGCATGTCCTCTTTCACCACATCCACAGATCTCCCCATTGCTCTTCCTCTTTGCCTTCATCTTTATCATCCTTCTACTAGTACATTCACTATCTTCAAAATGTCCAGCCTGAGTTGTTCCTCTGATGTGCTTGTTCTTAATCCTGTCCATCCTTGTCACTCCCAAAGAAAATGTCAACATCTTAAGGCTCAGTCACAAAGCTTCGTGCTTCTTATGAACGATGGGTTTGTATGAATCTCCCAGTTCGTATGAGATCTAGAGTTCCTAAACATTCATGGAGAGAGCAATAGTTTCTTACGTCCGCATAATAAAGTTGGTACATCTGCCGTTCAACTCACAAAAGCAACTTAAGGCCTCTGTGAGAAAATGACATGATTTTGTGTCGTACAAAGACCATACAGTTCTGTTGTTTGTAAGATTGCCTTGGGACCTTCCTACATCATACCTATGGCTACTTCATTAATTATTTTGTCATAAGGTGGCATTACAGCACTGTATGTGCAATTCACAGCACTCTCAGGTCAATGGTAGGAAGATCTTATGCTTTTTCAGAATATTTAAATCAGTATATGAACTGTGGCTGTGTATGAAAAGTCCTGTATCCTGATCATCATTGTGCATTTGGGATCATGCACTGTCCATAGTGCTGAAACTGTGAGGAAAAACTAATTCTACACTGTCAACCATAATAAAAATTAGGAGTCATAAGACATTAAACCAAGAAATTTGAAGCAGAAGGTATAAGAATAAAACAAAAATACACAAGAAAAATAGAGGGAACTGAATGTTCAACACACTAACCATCCGACACTGAGTGCCTAACTCTGTTTGTCATGCACATTCTCCCATCACCCTGATCCTCGTCACCCTGTGTTGATTCTTCATGTTTATTTTTGAATAAATGTGAATCTTTGTCTGTGCATCGGTTCATGTGAATGCCTTAAGGGGCCCCTAATAACAACATAATGTGTTTTTGTGATCTACTTGTAATCTACTTTAAGCAACCACAAGAACATGGGGTTCTGGAATGGCCTCCTGATCCACAAACATTGTGCATTGTTCTTAAGTTGTTCCTAAGGCATATGTAAGGGTGCACTACAAAATGGGGTTTCGCAGTGCATTCATAGAAAATTTAGCACAAGATTCCACCTGGCTGCAAACTTAGGAATGGTCTATGAACTCTCCATTCTTATAAGGCCACCTTGAGAAGGTTGTACGAAATGGTCCAGTAATTGTTTGCACGGTGTTTGTAGCTGTTCATTACAGCAGGGGTTTTTCTAAACGAGGGATCAGGGGCACTGCGCCCTCTTACTCGCGCCATGCGCCCTCTTACTTCATTCGCCCTGTACTTCATTCTGCCGTACAACGATCTTTT
>JAPTGZ010000006.1:16535192-16545205 GCA_029814645.1 Fowleria isostigma
TTGTGTGGTGACAAACTAAAGACTGCAGGAGAAAAATGTGAAATGATGCAAAATATTAAGCACATGTATTTGTAAAAAAAGCCAATCAAAATGACTGCAGACTTCTTAAAATCTTAGAATTTGTGTTAAACTTTAAATATTCAGAATGTTCGTCAAATATTGCCAAATACACTACAAAAGTTAGAATGGTTTTATTACTTAATTTATTCAAAGTCATGGCCAGACTAAACATAAGGCTTTATAGATTTCAATTATGTTTTTTCTTCAGCCACAGATTTAAGGAAGTATGCTTCTTTGTGCTTTATTAAGTGTGCTTACATACATATGTTGCATATGAGTGTTAACCTACCATCTTTAATGACCCCTGGTTCCCCGGTGACAAACAGAACAATGAAAGCGATGGCTGCCACAGTCATCAACGTGAACATGACCATTAGGGTCACCTCCAACCCCGAGAAGTGCCTTTTCCCCATCTAACACGCAGCAACACACACATACACACAGAGCGATTACAAAGGCCAAAATCATTAACACCCATTAATGACACCAAGTTTACTAAAGGCAAGGTCTCAAAGGTCTCAAAAACTGCTTAATGAGGCCCATTGGCAGGACACACACATCACACGCATATAAAAATCACACACACCGAGGCACGTACAGTTACAACACATAGGTATATGACACACCCATACATTAAAACTGCAGTAACCTTGGACTGCAGTCTTTTAAAGTTTACAAAAAAGAAACATAGATTAAAAGAAAAGGTGAGGTGAAACTGGGGTAGATGCAAAAAACTACGTAAAGATCGACAGGTCTTGTGTTTGCAGAAGCGCCCGTCATATCATTCAAGCAATTAGGCGCGACTCCAATGTACTCTTAGAGACAAAAACAAGGTGAATGTCTGCATGTGTCTGTTTGGGTGAACGAGAGGCTTATAGCCATCCTGTTTAATGTCCTGTGAAGAGCAGGCGAGGGCAAAGGGAGAAACAGAGCCAAATGCGTGCATGCCCCTGTGTGTTTATAATCAGCTACATACTGTATCAGATGGGAATGAAAGCACCTGTAAAAGGCTCAGACACACAGTTGCAGAAATAGACACATGCACATTCATATAGTACAAACCTTCTCCTGTTCCATCCAGCTTGGGCTGACTAAAAATAACTTTCACCCATATCATTTTACTTCTCCTAACAGAGAAATTCAAGTAGGCGCAGCTGCAACTACACTTAATAACAAATAGGGATCATTATTATTATCAGTATAGTAGTTGCAGTAGTGGCGGTGGTAGTATGTATATGACCGGTAAACTCTTCACAGTGTACCATTCTTAGTTTCTCAAGATTTTAGAATGGATGAGACTTTATTGATCCCACAGTGGGGAAATTCACAGGTCAAGGCAGCAACAGAATGAAGTGCAATACATAAAGATAATGCAAAACACAAACAATCTAACAAAATAATTATAGTAAGTAATAAAACTCTCCAGGCTATACTATTCTTGAACCAGTAATTGTAATTTACACTTAATAAAAGTGTGAATATATTCCACAAAAAGTGAAAAAAAAAAATGAATAAACAAAAAAATACATAAATAACTGAAAATCAGAACAAGAAATCTGCCTAATCTCTCTATACTCATCAATATTCAAAGTTCTCCTCCAGACATCTGTTCCTTAAAGCTGCATTGCAGTTTACAGTAGATTATTTACTCTTTACTAAAAAAGCCATTCCCACACAACCAACATTATCATTAACAAACTTGGCCACAGTCTGTCCCCAGTATTGTGCATAATACAAACATCTGCAAGCCATAATAAACCTTGAAATAATCAAACATATTCATCATAATCATTCGTTGTGTTAGAAATAAATCATGCTACTATCACACAGGCAATCCGTAATGTGGTGCAACATAGTACAGAATCAATCACTTCATCAATAAGTCCTTTAATGTGATCTTTAGAGACGGTTTTAGTTTAGTTTTTGCCAGTGGTTCTGGTCTTACCTCAGCTCTCTCCTACATTCAGTGCAACGTGCTCTTCAAAGTGTAGTGCTTCTGAGTTCAGTGAAGATAGCACCTTATAATCCAAAGCATGAATTGTAGTATTGTGTATGTGTCTGAGAGAGAGAGAGAGAGAGAGAGAGAGAGAGAGAGACAGTGTGTTTTATAATCACATCATGCAGACCCCAGAGCTATAAAATGTCAGATAACCATCTACACTGTGAGAAAACAAGTGCAGCCCAAAATCCTCATATCAGCTTTTTACAATCAATCATGTCATTATGTTTGTTTCCACGGTGTGCGCACATGCATCTGTCAATGTGCACGTTTGTTATAATTTAGCTAAGATTAGTTTTAGTATTTCTGTTGCTTTATGTGAGCTGTGACTCAGCACTTATAATCTGGGTAATCTTTACCCCATTGTTACCACATCAGCACTCCTTACCTTCACTGACCCACACGTGCACTCACACAGCCTTGTAGATATGTCATAAATGCAGTAGTAGCAAACACAAGCAACTCATAAAGGTATCTCTTTGTATTTTATTAGTAGTATTGTACTCAGTAGCCCACTGAGTCATTATAACAATTATTATGAACTTTGTGTGGCAGGTATTTGATGTTTAAGTTTTTAATCCTCTTTAGCCATGAAAAAACAATTTTTTATAAACCTATTTTTCATAGAGTTACAAAAATGTCCCTCTGCTGGACACCATAAGTTTGATTTTAGAAACAAAGCAACATGTATTCAAAATCCATCATCAGAAAATTATGAACTGTGTGAAAACTATGAAATGAAAGCACTTTTAATGCAGCTAATCTGATGTTTTCTCATATTTTATTATAGTCTAATTCCAGTTATTATTCACTTCATGGAGATATTGTTAAAACAACATAATTAAGAAAACTGTTAATTGCAGTCTTATAACATTTAGTAATTGCTTTACACTTAAACGTGTTAGTGCAGATCAGGTTAATCAAGAACAGTAAATGTTACAGTAATGGTATGAATGTATATGGAATGATGCATGAGCGTCTACTGTGTCAGCTGATATGCAACTAAATTAACCCTTTGGAGGGGCCATGACTCAGGAGGCAGAGTGGGTCATCCAATAACCGAAGGGTTGGCGGTTCGAAACCTGCTCTGTCCTAGTCATGTGGCATTGTGTCCTTGGGCAAGACACTTCGCCCACCTTGTCTCCCTCCAGTCACTCACAGTGGTGTATGAATGTGTATGAATGTTTGAAAATAAAAGTAGTTTTCTTAAAATCCAGATTATTATTTGAAGTGATGAGTCCAAATACTTTGAAGTGCTGTGATGAGAAAACAGAAACCAAATCATCTGGGCTGAAAGGCTGTTTGGCATGAATTGGCAGCCAAGCTTGGGCAACTACAAATATAGTTTAAATCCACTAGAGTGAGAATGTGAGAGTGAATGAATAATGAATCAATAATGTGAAGCACTTTGGGTGCCTTGACAAGCTCTGTAAAAATCTAATCCATTATGTACTGTTACCACCACATGTTAGACATTATTGTATGTTAACACAGCTAAACAGCAAGCCAACCTCGTTTTCATGAGCCAGGAAAGCTGAGTGCCTTTCTTGCTTCTTTATGAGAGTCCTCATAGACGGCCAACAACTGACTCTGGTGTGAAAACACAAAGTCAAACTGAAAAATACAACACAGAAAATTAAAGTTGGTTTTATATTGGAACTAGCTAAATAGGTCTGGGCAGTTTAACACGGTGCTTTGTTTTAGACAGCAAAAAACATCTATATTTTGAAACGCAAATTAGCGTCATTAACACTTGCTATTAGCGTTCTTTTCATTTGCAAATTACTGCCGTTAACACCCGTGAATAACGCTATTAACATGCTAAAACACAGTGCTAATACATGGCTACATTATACACTTAAGCTAGCAAAGCATAGTAATGGTTGACAAGCTAGCAACACACATCTGCAAAAAACCGAACTCTTAAGGAGCTTATTAAACTCACAAACGTAACTAAATATTATTGAATTAGCTTGTAAACACACATTAAACTCACAGACATTGCTTTCGGGGGTGTAAGTTGTAAGACTCAGGAACAGCTTGGACATGAAATATGTTCTTACCAATGACCTTGTGTTACCCAAGATGCATTTCAACTAACTGTACCTTCAAATAAGATGTAGCAAGTGTATTATTTATGTAATTTTTTTTTATTATTTTCATTTGTTAACATGAATTATGGCACATAAATTGCCATCTATTTATTTCTAAAAAATAATTATGGAACATTTTAACCCTTTTTTAACCAAACATATCACATTTTACTAAGGACAGAACACATTATTAAACAACAAAAACCCATGAATATACAAGAGAACAGCTGTAAAATAGCTGTCCACTGTATTGACCACTATATATGAAAGGGTTAATCACTGGTTTAATCTCTATATGAATTTTACTAGAAAATATTCAGCCTTCAGGATATGTAATTCAACTCCCTTGGGCAACAGCAAGACCATATCTTATCCTGTGAATCTTAAATAGTGTTGGCACAAGAGTAAAGAAGGTAGATCATTCATTGCACAACTCGTGATCACAGAACTGTAGAGTTACCAGGTGTAAATTATTGAATCTCTTGTACCAACACGGGGCTAGGGTAAAGACAAATGACTGAAACCTCTTATGCGACACTAACACAATAATCATTGTGTATTGATTCAGCTGTAACACTACACTGTTCTCACCTTCTGTCTGCTTATCACATGTGTGTTGTGGGGCTGTAATAAAAAACAAATCAGGCTGTTAACTTCATCTATGTTGAATTTGGCTGGATGCAGAATCTTTTTGCTTCATACTGGTCTGTGGCTGATGTTTTGAGCATTTAGTTTGTTGCCCTCATATTTAGTCCATAAAAGAGCAAATGTGCATAATAACACACTCCATTCATCACTTCTTTTTATAAAATTGTACTAAAGCTATTTAATGAAGGACATTTTTAACTCATGCATTTTTGCAATTACAGACAAAAAATATTTTTACTCCACTCCATTTGTTTATACTATTCACATTGCTTTTGATTTCATTCATTTGAACTGTCTGTTCAATATGGGAAGGTCACAATCCTGCCATTCATTTAATGTCAGATCCACAGTTACAGCAGAATTAACAGTGAGAGTAAAATATTTATGCTAAACTCTTTACAGTTAAGTAAGATTACCCACAGGGGTTGGAAACTAGTGGGGATTTATGTATTCTCCATGCATATTCTCCATGCATAAGTCTCTATGTATATTTTTATGTGCATATTCTCTATGTCTATTTTTATATGTATAATTCTATATGCATATACTCTGTATACTTCTATATGCATATTATCTATGGATATTTCTCCATGTATAATTCTATAGGCATAATTGCTATGTATGTTTCTCTATGCATACTTGCTCATGTAAACTTCTATGTATGTAGTGCTTACACCAAAAGTTCCATGTATATCTGTGTACACATAATGAGATGTATATGAACTGCATTGAATATTATACATGTATATTATGAGTACTGTACATGGAGTGCATAGGCTCGAAATAAACTATAAACCAAACCAAGATTTGCAGACATGACTGCTAAAGTTTAAAGGTTAACTAACTTTATTATCCCCATAGGGAAATTTGGTCCTTGGATTTCATCATTCCATACCATTACACACACAGTTGCCAACATAGCTTTAGCAATAGCATTACCACATAGCATACATTAGGACTAGTGAGCTGCCATTGAAGGTGTACAGGGACCAACTTCAGATCTTCATCTGCACTGTGGTCAAGGAACAGGAGAATGAACCTATATGTACTTGTTTTTAATAGTGGGAGAAATTCAACCCAGATGGGCTCTGGTCTGACTGATAATTGATCTGTAAACCTCTATTGACAAACAGTGCATTGAACTGGAAATTATTTAATGCAGTTTTTTGCTTTTATGCTGCATTCCAGGCAACCCGTAACCTATGTTTTTCCAGCCTTCTACCTGTTAAAATTCACTGGAACGGCAGTCAAACCTGTGACTTACCACCCAAGAACTCATACTAGATCGATGTACTCCCAGTTCCAAGCTCTGATGTCATATAGCCCATAAAACAACATTGGCGGCCCCCATGGATGCGTTGTTAATGCAAATTGTTTCTTAAAACAAGATATTGCTCTAATGTTATTTATCCGCAAATGTTATGTATAATCAGCAGCTACTCTTACCTTAGCTATTGACTTACCTGGAATGCTACAAAATTGTGAGTCGTGGCTTGGAGTCGTAATAGGCTCAAAAACCTGCCTGGAATGCAGAATTAGTATTTTTGGTAAATACCTTCCACTCAAGTGAAATTGGTAGTTACTTTAACCTATAAGAACCCGAGTGTGACATTTGTGGCACTTGATTTTTCCTCTATATTTAACCATTCTTAAGTGGTTTATCGCCATTTCTTCTAATATTATCTTCTGTGTTTTGCGTTTGTTTCAGTGAAAATCAGGTATTTTCCAACATTTAATTTTCTAATCATGTAGATATGCATAAAAGTTTAGAGTAAAATTGAGGACAATTATATCAGAAACAGAGAAAACTGAAGGAAAAAGTGACTTTTTCAGCAAAATCCATCACTAACTGAACATAAACCAGGTGTGTCCATCCACTGTCATTGATCCAACTCCATGGGTTTTACAGATGAATCAATGTTGTAGTTGACAATGTTTCTATGGCAACTATGGAGCCTCTGAACATCCAAATGGGTTATATACGATGACTATAAAAATATGATAAACTGTATTTTACACCAATTATTGACGTGCATTAGTGGATCAATAGGCATTAAACAGTAAAGCTTTTGGTAGATGTTGGATGTTTGTGTCTTTATGTTTTAAAAAATGTTAAATATAGAGACACTTTCATTTGGGAACTGACACAAAAGTGGTGTTGGGTTTTTATGGGTTAACTTAAACTACAGGCACTATTATTGAAGATCGTCTGTGGTCACTGTTAGATACAGTGTCTACAGTTTGGAAAAAAAAAAAAAAAGGAAAGAAAAGTGTTGTGCTTTCAAAGCCATAACTGAACAAACTCTCCACTGTAATCTGATAAATAAATAAAGACATTTAGGTTGACACTACAAAAACCTTTAATGCTAGAAGTGTACCATTTCTATGGCCAGAAAACCATCCGTGCAAATACACTCCATCATTTAGTGATGGCTTCAGGCCACTATGTCCCAATAAACAGAATGGAGAGGATCGGCTGAATGAGCTATTCACTATCAAGAGACCCAATCATGTGCTTTTCCAGGACACAGCTTGATTGCCATGGCCTGTACGATCGAAGGAGCCAAGATGAGCTCTGGCTGAGTGTTACTGTGGGTCAGTGCAGGTGAAACGGTGGAAGGAGGGGCTTGCATAATTGTGTCCAAAGTTTGTCTCAGTGACCATGCTGTAAACACATACATGTAACAATGCTATAACAACACCTTTAATCATTTTGTTGTGTGTATTCATGGAAATGAAGGTTCAAGTCCTTCTCAGATCATTCTGCTCACTCCTCAGTCTTACTCTCCTTACAAATCCAATTCCACTCTGCCACTGCCAATTTCAGGTGCTCGCCCGCTAGAATGCAGTGCCAGCCGATTTCAATAGAACAAACTGAAATTGGCAATTCACTCCCCTGTATCGATCCAGTCACTTTAAAACTAGGCACTCAACATTGAGAGCTGCCAACCAACCAGGTTTATGTATGAATGCCCATGAGTGTGTGTGTGCATCAACATACAGGCAACATCTGAGAGATCAAACATTTTCTTTATCTACCTGTTTTAGAGCCAATCGTAAGTGATAAGAACCCCCATAAATGTGATTTTAATCCTGTTTTGCTTTACTCCTTAGTCCTGAGTGTAATGTGACTCTGAATCTACAGAAATCTGAATCTAAAGCTGATGCACATGAACTGCTATTGATTTTTAGCCCGCAATTGCAATGTTTTTTCATCATTTTGTTTCTCGTTTCCCCTTGAAGCACAATAAAACACTCTTAAGGCCTCAATATAATAAATGTGTTTATACTGATTATCATCTAGCCTTGGCTCTGTCTACTCTAAATTACTCTCTCCAGTGATAAAGGCCAGGTCTACCATATAATAGTATATTAAAGGTTCACTCAGGAAGACTACATTTCTAATGCAACACTACCTTCCTCTTTTTGCCCAATATTTTCATTCTCTTTCTGAGTAAATGCTTTTAATTCTGAGTGAATTTCCAGCTTATCAAAAACAAATGATTATACAATGATATAATAATATGTTATCATGCTGCTCCCGGAATTCCAATTTGTTATTTGTTTCATTAGTCATTTTGTAATCATTTCATGTACTCAAATTAGTAATGCTGCGCTTTAAAGATGCATGCATTTCCTAATTCCAAATCACGTCATGCTGTTTAAGCTGTTTTCACCACATATTTTTGCTGATAGTACTGTTACTTATATTGAACACTCAGTTTTAGCATCTGGATTACAGCTGCATTTTAGTGCAGAGATCAAATTACGCATTGGATTTCCTCAAATTAATATTGGCATATTGTTGGTTTTAATCCATTTTGTCCCTGGGTGTAGTCCAGTCTAGCAACGGGAGGCATATGCATGCTCCTTTGTATGGAATAAACACAGATCGGTGCCAGATTATAAACAGTTTAATGAGCCACGTGACTATATACAGTTTCATTTTAGACAAACATAGATAATAAAGTACTTTGTGTTTCTATTTTTGCAGTCCCTTAGACAGCCTTAGACACTGCTTGCTTTAATTTCATCCATACTACGCATTATTAATTGTTGTACATGATGCGCTATTTTATGGTTTTTTTTAAATTGTTATATATATTTATTAATCTTGCCACTTACATGGATACTTCTGCTGTATTATTTCCTTATTACTAATATTGTGACTGGCAGCAGGTCTGCAATTGTATAGTATCTGCTGCTTTTGCTCACCCATGTATTTATTTTCTTTCTTCTCTTGCTCTTTAATGTGCCGCTCTTCACCCTCTTAATTGCCCCTCAAGGATAAATAAAGTTTTTTTCTGATTCTGATAGAAGGTGTGGTACTTTTTTTAGTCCTGATATGTTATCATGGAAATCATTGATTACTGAACACTATTTCCATCAAAAGATTGTCGGTGTATCATCAGCCACCTTTATCCCATTGCCTTCCTGCTGTAATTCAGCTGTTATCTCATGTTCAGTATTGATTCAAGCCTTCAGAGGGAGGGGCTTCTGCTTACCATGTCCGAGCTTTAACTGGTCCATTACTTAATGGTCTTCTGGGAATCTAAGACAATATAAATGCTAGCCAAGTGATATCTGTTACTAATTAAGAGCTGGCTTGCCACTTTCCACCACCGAATGTGTAAAAAAAACAAAACAAAATGCAGTTGCAGTTGCCTTACAACACATAATGTCAAACCTGCTTGAAACTTTTTTTTTTTTTGTTCTCACTGAGCACCCGCTGCATCACTAAACCTCTGTGAAAAAAAAAAAAAAAAGTTTAATAAGTTGTTATAGGTCTGCCTCATCAACAAGCATTTACGTTTTGTTGGTAGCTTAATGGGGTTATGTAATTGGAGTCCATGCAAACATGCTACTCAGCGCTCAGACAGCAGCACCACTAATTAACCTGGAGTCGCAGGCTTTTGTTTATCGATAATGAAAACCTGCTAGCAGTATATAAATCTGGTAGAAGTGACTGTGGTATAAAACTGCTTTTCCATATTTGTAATGTTATCAATATTGGGGGGAAAAAATGGAGGTCTCTTTGCTGTGACTTTATAATGGAAAACTCCACGGTGTTCATTATGTCATTTTTAACTCCATGTCCAACACACATGTAAACATTAAATAGATATAGATGGCATACCTTTCCTCCTCTGTCCTCGATGTGAGCAGACGTGTTTCTGGCTGTCTCCCTGCTTATCTCTGTTCTCTGGCTCTTG
>JAPTGZ010000006.1:16569854-16579908 GCA_029814645.1 Fowleria isostigma
AAAAAAAAAAGAAAAAGTCTTGATGTCATAATGCTACCATACTTACAAAGGCTTTATATGAAGGTGACCTCCACGCATTAGAGCAATAATTGTCAAGAAAATAAAACAATGAATACAACACAAGGATAAATGTCCCATATTATGCAAGCTAAGAGACCGGATCATTGATGATAAATACTCAAGATGACTTTTCTAGACGAGCTAAGGGTTTTCCCATTTAACAGGGAAGAGTGTGGTTTGCTACATTTTCCACTTACTATAAGTTGACACATATGAGAAACTATAACATCCAATTGAACTGAGGAGCACCACTCCTAGAACTCTTTTAAACCAAAGCAAGTTGCATATCATGCCAATTATATAACAAAACAGAAATGCACCCTCCTCTCCATATAAATTCACAAATTTATAGACATCAAGATCTCATTTTTTTTGTTTTTTTTTTTACCAAATTAAAAGTCACCATAGGAAAAAATAAATTGCTTGTAAGATTGTATAATGTAACACCATATTTAGTCCACACCTGCTTCATATTTGCTTTTCCATCCATGTGTATTATTTTTTTTTACTAAAAATTAATCAAATAGCAAAGAATTCACAACATATGTTAAGCAACTGATGACTGTTCAATGCACAGAAAAAAAAAAAACATGTCAGGGATAAACATTTTTAACCTTTTTTTCAGACATTAAAATTCCAATGTTGATCATCACTTTCATGATTAAGGTTTTCTTTAAAACGCTGCATTTTCTTCCACCACTTTTTATTCTGCTGTTTCTTTTTTTTTTTTTTTTTTTTTTTTTTAAGATACTTGTAACAGATGAGGGAAAACAATGAGCGAGAAAAAAACAGAAAATAAAACGTGAAAATACCACTGGCGGGCAGGTGCTGCTTATGTAAAATGCAATCCTGGAAACATTTCATACAGAAAATGAGACTAGATTACCTATTAAGAGACGTTTGTGCATTACATTATAACCTCACCCAATCTACTCAACCTCCATTGAACGTGGGCATCTTTTTTTTTTTTTTTGTGTCGCCCTCTGGTGGACGGAACCAGCACTGCTACTTTGGAGGCAGGCAGAGGGTTTAATGCGCAAATTCAAGAGCGGGTTCCAGTCACGTTTCCACTCACTCTCCTATAGTTTGTGCACCTAAAACCAGCATTTATATCATGAAAAACGCAGCATGCCTGACTGTGCCTTCAAACAGCGCATTGGTTTGACTTATTCTGGCGCTGCGCTCTTCTAAAACTCCATCCGTCACATCATCACATTACATCCATCTCTTACCAGAAACGTGCTGGTTATCTAAAAAAAACAAAAAAAAAACCAACAAAACATATTGCACTGGTGAATGATGGTATCCAGCAGTGGGGGAAAAGAAAACTCTACTCATCCGTTTATAGACACTATAAGAATTGGGTTCTAAAAACCGCAAATAATAACGAACTATGCATAATTTTAACCATGTTATTGCCCCCGATTCCCGTCTATTGGTTCACTAGCCATTCTCCCATCTTCAGCAGCACTTATATCACGATGGCTCGCCGCAGCTTTAACCATTTCAACAAGACACCGGAACAGACAGCCTGTCAATATGCGCTCCACACACATGTTCCCGTGGCATCAAGCCTTTCATCATTTGATTGAAGACTTTGTTTTTATTAAGAAGGCTATACCAGACGCATAATCACTATACATTGATTTAACATTACCTTTACAATTAAATTCTTCACTGAAATTACAGAATAAATATATGCACATTTTCTTCAAATCTTTGTGAGAGAAAACATTAAAAGTGCCTCCTACAAAGCCGTTAGTGGGTGACGATGGGGAATCCAGAAGCAATGGAGGGGATGGTCTTAACAAAGTGCGTGGAAATAGGCTATCCAGAAAACCTTGAGCGTTGTCTTACAATAATATTCACAAATGTTTTACCATCCGTGCGTCGGCGCGTCCTTTTTACGAGAAGCACCCTGATATAGACAGAAGTCTTCATTAATAGTAATAACCATATTAATAAGATATAAAAATTAAATAGAACACTGAACTGTAAGTGCGTTGCAGTATCTCTGTTTATAATGTGATGTGATAGTTCTCAGTAGATCCCCTCGCTTCCTGCACTGAAGCGAGTGCATGCAGCAAACTGCAGTTCATTTTATAATGTATTTTTTTTTTTCCTCTTTCAATAATTTCCTACAAACTTCTGTGCACGCCTCCGGGTATTTGTACATCCAAGTCAGGGCAAGAGAGACCAAAAGAACCCCCCCACCCCCAAGTCAAGGAGACTTCCAGCTCCCGTGCGTCTTGTGTATCACTCCATAAAAAGGGGTTTTAGTGATAGATGCATTTTAGGATGTTTTGTATGCTTTATTCCCCGGTGCCCCTCTCATTCATATTTTACTCTCTCTTGGGCATATATATATATATTTATATATTATAAAAATAACGGCTGTTGACATTGCTGGCTACTCTGAAAAAAGGCACTTCATTGAAATATCTGAGAATGGCCTCTCCTCCAAAGTGATTTGGGGGGAAACGTTGTAACTGTAATATAATATTTTATTGATATCATGCTGCCTTTTCAAGTTTATTTTTCAAACTGGTTGTGGGTGATTTTGTTTTGAGGGTGGCAAAGTGAACACAAGGAATTTGTGTTTTGTTTTTCTCCATGGGCTAGAGATGTTAAAACCGATAAGATTTTTCCAAGACTTCGAGGTAATCCGGCTTGGTTTGAAGTTTGGCCCTTAACTCGAGGTAATCGCTTTGGGACGGGTCGGGGTAGCAGCCTTTCCCCGCCGTAAAAAGCAATGTCTCCTTCAGCCGTGCATCCTGCTGCAAGTCTGGGTACTGCATGCCTGGTGGGTGTGCATGCGCCACATGCATGTCCTTTAGTTTGGGTACTGTCCCATAGAGACAGTCTACAAAGCCCACAGTTGGAGTGGGCCTCTGACTGTCAATCACTGTTGGGCAGAGCCCACCATTCTCATGAAATCCTGCCATATCAGCAGTGGTGTGGTTGACTGTGACGATTGTGTTGAGTTGAGAGTTAGAGACGGCCAGGGTCCACTCTCTCTCTTTTTCTAACAAGGTTCTGTAGTTACTGTTGCTACTGCTGCCATTGTCTTTCTTCTCTGAAAAGTGCCCTCTCTCCTCTTCTGCTATCTCCCCCTCTCTGGGCTTATAGATGGGGTTGTTACACATCTGAGTGACAGGGTGAGGGATGTAATCATAAACATGACCGTGGGCATGTGTGTGAGTGGCATGAGTGTGAGTGTGTGTGTGTGTGTGCATACTGGGTGTTGGTTTCTCTGGTGTGCCAGTATTACCAGCACTACTTTGCCTAGGTGGGTCCTCGAAAATCCTGCACTGCATCTGGATCCCGGTCAGATCTACCTCTGAACGCTTCCTGAAGGGCAGCTTCTTCCTACGCCGAAGAACAAAGGCAAAAAGCCCGGCAGCCACAAAAACAGCAGAGATGAAGAGAATGAGGAGGCTGAGGATGAGGACAGACAGAGGGACAGCCCCTCTTGAACCTGCCTCCCCCATTTCAGAGCTCCCTGTGGTAAGGTCATCCCCAGGCAAAGCCGGTGAGGGGCCTGAAGAATATTTCAGCTCAGGACAGATGACCTCCACCTCCAGTGAACGTAGGTCCTTCCCAAAAGCAAACTCAGGTGTCTTGCAGATGACATCACCAACCACAATGACAGAGGAGAGCTTCTCCAGCCACTGCTTCAGGGGGATGATATCACAGGAGCAGTCCCAGGGGTTCTGATGGAGATCAATCTGGACGATGGAGGTCAGATGCTCAAGAACACCACGTACAGGCAGAGAGAGAAAGTAGTTGTTGCGGAGGTTCAGGCGTGCCAGGTTGGTGCCAGCAAAGACGTCAGTTGGGAGGGAGCGGAGCAGGTTGTCGTTAAGAAAAACCAGCTGGAGGGTTGGCATTAGGGAGAAGGAGTTGGGCTGTATTTCACGTATGACATTATACTCAAAATAAAGATAACTCAACATGTGCAGTCCCCGAAACATCCCAGGGGTTAGTCTCTCGATGTCATTCCCATTTAAATATAAACTCTTTAAGTTTGGCAAGTTGATAAAGGCGCCTTCCTGGACGTATGATATCCGATTATTCCCCAGATGCAGTAAATCCAAACTTGAGAAGTTCCAAAAATCAGAACGATAGATTTTCTGTATTAGGTTTCCACTGAGATACAATTTCTTTGCATTGAGAGGCCGTGGCAGGAGCTCAGAGATGTTGTGAAAGCCTTTTTCTTTACAGTTCACTGTTAGTCCCAGATCATTAATGTGTAAGTTGCAAATGCATCCAGCTGGGCAAATGATTGGGATGGGGGGTCTTGTTTGGTAGCCAGCAATAGGGGGTTGGTTGATGCCTGGGTAAATACTACGCGGGGTTGGGGGGTTCTTTGTGGGTCGAGGTGGTCGTTTGGTAGGCTTGAGAACTCTTTCCTTATATTCCACAGAGGAGGCTGTGTTGTGAAAGGAGGAGAGCATGGAGGAAGGTTTAGTAGGCCATGTGTTCTCATTGCTGAATGGGACCCGGGGAATTCCCAACTTGGCCTCAATCTCTGCATCAGAGAGCAGCGGACAGAGCTCACTCCGCTTGATTTCCCGTAAGTCTTTTCCATGTAAGTGGAATGGGTATTCACATGTGATCTCACCAACCAAAGCTGTATAAGGGATTCTCTCCAACCATGTTTTTAATTGAACTATCTCACACACACAGTTCCATGGGTTCTCCTCCAGCTGGATTTCCATTAGGCTCCGCCCAACATACTCCAGCATGCCCTTATAAGGCAATGTCTTTAGTCTGTTTCCTCTCAGGTCCAGATGTGTAAGTGATACAGACCGGAAAAGGTAATTCGGGAGCACAGGGATCAGATTGTCATTCAGAATGAGCACTCGTAACTTGTGAAGATGCCTAAATGCACCGCTTTCAATCCGTTTGATAACATTGTAGTCCGCCTGGAGATACTCTAAACTCTCTAAGCCAAGAAAAGTGTCATTCCGAAAAACTTCTAGTTTGTTCTCATGTAGAAACAGCCGTTTGAGTATTCCTAAGCCATTGAACGCTCCAGCATGTATATCTTGCAAGGCGTTATTACCCAGATTAATGGATATGGCATTGTTTAGGTGAAGGAAGCTGTTGAAGTAAAGCTTCCTCATCGAGTTTCTCTGCAGATTGAGCTTGAAGGGCCGGCTCCATATCTGGGAGATCTGGCTGACATTTGTAAATCCTTTACTGTCACAGTGGACATGGAAGATGCCCTCTTTGACCTCGCAGTAGCAGGGCTCGAAGCAGGGCTCGTCGATCTCCTCTGAGTCCTCTAGTAGTGGGATTGGGGTGGTCCATCCTAAGGCTATGGTGCTCAGCAAGGTAACCCACAGCATCCTCGCTGACACCAGAGGGATGAAGTCTCGGCTCCAGGGACAGAGCCACTTCACAGCACTGCAATAATGAACAGAGAGGGGGAGAATAGGAATAGGAAGTACAAACACACATATAGAGGACACACACACACACACACACACACACACACACACATGCAGACGAGAAAACAGGGAGGTAGATATTGGAGAGAGAGAGAGAGAGAGAGGGAGGGGGGGTACATTAGTTTCAGTAGAATGGAAAACAGCTTTGAAATGAATACCAATAAATAATAGAATGACAGTGGGGACTACATTCAATGTTGCAATATTGCTGGGTATTTCAATCAAAATTTAAACTGTGCACTCTTGAATGGGTAATATGATCTCAAGCAAACCAAACAAATCTCCATACCGAGACAGCTAACGTCAATGTATAGGTGGAATTGCCATTTATTATACCGCTGATGTGCCAGTGGGGTTGCAATAAATCACCTCAGAGATCCTTATCGCTATGAATAAACGAAGGCAACTGTAGGTGGGTGAGGTTAGTGGTGAGGAGAAACCATCCCCTCTTGTATTTATTACATAACAGGGACCTCAATCCCTCTTTCGGCAAACGAGAGTCCAGAGGCGCGCAGTGGAAATTAAAGCAGGTGCACAGAAGGTCTGATGCAGGAGCGGAAGAGGTGGCGGCTTGGTTACCATTATTTCTGACAGGCTGAAGACGGTTACAGGACTTGGCAAAGACTCACCTATATTTACTTGTCCTTTTCTGCTTGACTCTACTTGATAAAAAGGGGCAGTAATTGACGAAAAATAAAGAAGAAATAAAAATAAAAATACTGTGTTTAGAAAAATCCACCGAGTCCGATCTTCTGAAAACTTCACGGCCTGTTTACCCAGCATTTATTTGGATGAAACACAGCCTAAATGCTATTGATTTAGGGTTGGTGTTTAAACGTGTCAATAGCAGAATTATAATCAACACAACTTGTGCTTCACAAATTGGTGTTGCCATCTGAGAATCAGAGCAACAACGGCGCAAGTGAAAATCGCAGTGGGTGAAGCTGCTGCTATTCAGTCAAATCTCTGTGTTTGGGTAGTTCTTAACACTCGTGGATGCTCAGTTTTGGTCGTGTTTGATGTGAGGTCAGATCTAAAAAGGAAAAAAAAAGATCTGTGATTATGCGATCAAATGCCATCAAATGGTTCAGATCAGTGGCTATCGGTGTGTGTGTATGTGTGTAGGGTGGAGGATGAGGGGTGAGGGGGGGCTGCAGTCACACCAACGCTTCTAAATATCTTTTCTGTGGGTTTTTGACTTTTCACGCCGTGGCAGAGCGCTGTCCGCTCAGAATAGGTGCTGAAAATCCAGGAGAGAATGCGCTGGGAGCTACCGGAGCACAGCCGCTGTCCATGGTGCTGAAGCCTCCCGGCCAAGCCACAATAAGACAAAACGATCAAAAAATGGAAATGTATTGTAATCCCAAAAAAATAGAGGTGACAGTAAAACGCACCGGGGATTAAACAAACAAACGAAAAATCCACAAATACAGCCTCTTCACAGAGAAAAAAAAAAAAGCTTTCATTTCACTCTCCATGCGTAATCCGAGTATTCCCTGATTTCGCTTCCATGACCGCAATCAAAAAAAGCGCAGGAAAAAAAAAAAGTAGTAACGATAGCAATTTAAGGCAATTAAAAATGTATGCGTGCCGTGTTATATTCCCTTGGGGTGTGTCAAATCGCGTGGTATACGTACTTAGTTTAGTGGGATTCCAACTTCACATATCCTCCTGCGGTGTGTCCTGTCGTCGCCCGGTGCGTCCCGCTCGCCGTCCGATGCCGGGCTGTGGAGGGAGAGAACGGAAGAACAGGGTGATGGAGCCGTTCGTAGGGAGGACAGGAGGAAAAACGGACAGAGGGAGACGGAGGAGAGGGCTTTGACGAGAGATGCGCACATGAATTGAGCTACATGTAGGCATCTCCAACTGCGCTGGGGAGAATTCTCCACAGCGCAATAGTTGCTGGAATTAAAGTATCTGTGGCAGAATCACGACCTATAAACGATTTTCAGTTAATATACAGCAATATCTGACTAGTGACATTCTCGTTCTCATTTGCTGAAAATCCCCCCCCCCTCCAAAATAACCTTGCTGTCAATACGACACAGGAACCACAGCCGCTTATTGAAATACATGCCAAGCATAATGCAGTAGCCTTCCGTCGTGACATTGGCAGGAAAACAGTGAATAAAGAACAAACGGCTATTGATCAGTCGACAGGATCCCTGCGATCCGTTATCCTCGATTGGGGCTATGTAGAGCGCTTGTTTCTTTTTTGAAGTCCATGGCTATGCAGACACCAAGGAGCAGATCATCACATACAGACACACACATCTGCATACGCTTTCTCTTATGTGATACACAACCTAAAGCCAACAACGCAACGCAAAGACACTCACCTTAGTTTTTTAGTGCAATTGGAAAGCATCGGGAAAATAAGACCACTAGTTTGAATCTTGTTAGATCTCTCTCTCTTGCTCGCTCTCTCCTTCTTCCCTCTCTCTCTCTGTCTCTCTCTCTCCCTCTCTCTCTCTCTCTTTCCTTCCCTCACCCTCTCAGTGACTGTGGCAAAAGAGAGGAGAGAGGAGAAATGAAGACGTGATGGGAATGCAATCTTTCCCACTCTCGCTCTCCGGTGACTCTGACTCTCTCCCGTTCTTTCTCTTCTCCCTTTTTTCCCCTAAGCAGTTTGCTTAAAATGCAAGTCCTCGACTTGTGCCCGTCCGCTTTCCCTTCCTCCCCTCTGCTCCTCCTCCTCCTCCTCTTCCTCCGCTGCCTCCTCCTCCTCCTCCTCCTCCTCCCAGGCGAGCGCTCAAAAACAGTGTAGCCGGGTAAGAGTGTCCTCTTGTCGGCTTCAAGACCGTAAGCCTGCCCGGTGCAACAGTCTGTGGATCATACCGGCGTTAGGTCAGCTGCTGTCTTTCTTTTTTGTTTGTTTGTTTATCTCTTATATATCTCTCTCTTTTTTTATATATATCTATATTCTCCTCCGTCCGTTTCCTTGTCGTGCGTCAGAGAGAAGTGAGGGACTGAGCTGGGGAGGTGGAGGGGTGAGAGACGCAGAGGAGCGAGATCTGGCGGTGAGAGAAAGAGGAGGAGGGGAGGAAAAAGAGTGATGGGGACGGTTGCGCTATAGTTCTGGAAGCTGTAGAGAGGAGGAGAGGAAGCGAAGTGAAGAGAGCAGAGACTGAGGTGCGCTCTGGATATCGCAGCGGGAGCGCGCATCCAGTAAATAAATAAAGAAATAAGCGAGTCAGTGCGCGCGAACCTGTGGATGACAGCCAGGAAGCAAGACGAGTTCCTCTCCATCACTTTACGTGTCATTCCATCTCAGCTATACTAAACATCACACATGTAATGATAACGATTATCAAAATCACTGTTTAGTCTCATCTCTTTTATTTATTATCCCCCCCTCTCAGTTGTAAATTATAAGGTTCCACTTGTGCGATCAGAATGTAAGAGCTGGCACCCCCTCACCCTCTGCCAATACCTCTTCTCTCTCTGCTGAGGAGACGAAGAGGGTGGCCGCAACTATCTACAGCGAGCGGGGGAGAGTCGGGGAAATACGGAGCACTTTATCTTTCTCTTCCGTTTGCGTGTCTTCCCCCGCCTCGCCTCCAGCGGGCAACACAAGCCCATGTTGAGAACAGAAAGCATCAGCTCACAACAAGCACGACTCCCAGGCTGCACACCGCCACGATTTCACGGGGACTAATTGCAGTGGAAAGTTGGATGTTTTCCAATCGAGGTTGACATTTTATCCCAAACCATTATTATTAGGCAGCCGCTGTAATGTCAAGAAGATGCTCATGTGTAACGTGTTTGCAAGGTTCAAGGTTTGGTTATGACAGAAAGCATCAACTCCTGGATGCTTTGTGGAGGCAGCTAGAACTGATTGCATCATAGATTTGTTTTGTTTTTGTTTTGTTTTTTTCCCCCCTTAAATAGGTTTAGACCACAATGAGGAAGGAGAGAAAGGACTTTATGCAATTCAGTTGCAACTTACAGCTCTGGGAAAAATTAGAAACGGCTGCAAAATTATCACTTTCTCTGATTTTTATCGTTTATGGGTAGTCGCGGAAAAACATATTACACCATAAAAAGACATAAAAAAAAACCAATGGTTATGCAATCACGTACTAAGTCCTGTGTGTATCATGTGACTAAAACAAACAGAAAAGAAAACACTGAATGCCTTAAAGCACTATTTTTGGCAATACAATGTCATACACTGTAAGCAATTTCTGCAAATTTACAGCCAATTTTCAACACTAAAATATTATTTTCATGTTAAACAGTTTAGTACTGTTGTTAGCAATGCATTGTGGGATGCTTAACTTGGAGCAACTGGATGAGGCCCTTAACAGTACGCTGATGTTTTAAATAATAAGAAACTGCAGTATTTTTTGGAACCTAAACAGAATATTGTGACGTGTTGGAGGAGCAGCTAGGGAGGTTTCCCAGCATGCATTTGGGCAGGGTATTCTGGGGTAGTTTCATGTGTTTTCAGTGTTCTGATTTTGTAGAAAGTATTCACTTATTAGACAGAGTTGTGTTGTGTTTTGCTCTCTTTTGTCAGTTGATTTTCATTCATT
>JAPTGZ010000006.1:16601318-16613759 GCA_029814645.1 Fowleria isostigma
TAATTTCACATGTTTCACGCTGACTGACATGACCAAGGAGTAAACATTACCTGCCACCAGAGGGTGCTCTAGGCTTGTGACATCTACCAGTATCTGCTGTTCTTCTTTGGTAGTTTCAGTTCTTCTTCGTTGGTGTTGTAGCATTTTTTTTTTTTCTGTGGACATCCCCTGGAGGACTATTTCACTGTCACAAAACCAACTCCCTCTACAAACGTACATTTGTTTTCAATGAAGGCAAAAAATAGTGATTGCACAGCTGAATGGGAAACTTTATCCGAATATTAAAGTTTCAGACATTTGTTCTGACTTCATGGAGGAGATCATGGAGCCGGAGCTACTATTTTGCTCTGAGGCTAATGACATAGCAACACAATGCTAATGGCTGCAGATAGCCTTGGCTCATTGGTTAGTTGTGCAGCAAACAAACACCCAAAAACTCCTCCAGGTCCCTGCTGGTGGGATCCGTTTTCCACTGATGGTTCCTCCCTGGTCCCAGACACATGGGACTGGTTGACATGCCAGATATCGGGGACTCAATTAGCTGCACAGCTAACGGATGGATTGTTGTTGTTCCAAGGGTCTGTAGCAGAGTCTGGAATGATGTTGTGTTTTTGTATCTGTGTTATGAGTCCATGACGTTTTCATTTACCCATTTGGGGATGAATAAAGACATCTATCTATTCATCTAAGCCGCACAATTTAAGAGCTGCTAACAGTCCCGTTAGCATTAGCGCGCTATCATTCCGGGGCTAATATTTACTGTATAAGAATCACACGTCTCATCAACACCAGATAGAATGAGATTCAAGTGATAAATTCTGAGTCTATAATAAAAAAACAAAAAACAAAAAAACAATCCTGAGGCAGACAAAGGATCTAATAAACTGAACAAACACCTACTGGACAAACAGCCGTGATTACTGTAATGATATGCATGTATATGATATTACAAAATGTAATGATGGCGTGTATGCTAACATCTCTGCTAGCCAACAAGCAACCAGGCATCGTTGATAAAATAAGTTCATAAATGAGTAAACACTGTTACAACCAATAGCATCATCAAAAACACTATAACACATTATAATAACATGGCGTTCAGGATGAAATGTTTGTTCTTGGTCTCGGAATTTGTAAAATAAATTTCCTCCCAGAAATGCAACTTATAGTCCAGTGTGACTTAGATGTGTTTTTTTTTCTTCTTCATCATGCATTTTTTGACTAATATGACTTATATGCCGGAGTAACTTGTAGTCCAAAAAATGCGCTATATGTTACGGAAATAAGTGTTCAAATGCAGTCTCATTTTACAGCAAAAAAAAAAAAAAAAGTCATTCAGTTTTTAATCTTATATGTGTTTTTCTCAATTTCTTGCAAATATTAATTAGAAACTCAGTACTTTCATGTATGATAAAGCCATTGGTTATCTGAGATTTCATGAAGTGTCTGGCTCAAATTGCTTCTGATTGCCCAGCAGGAAAGCCCAGCACGGTCGTCCATACACCTGGTTTCAAAGATTACATCTGGTTGCGAGATCGTCATTGCCTCTAATTTCACTTATTCATGCGCTTTACAATAGCTATTTATGATAAATGCACACTGAATATAGCTCCCTATTTCCAAAACAGACTGCACACGTAAGTGTTAAAAAATGGACACAGTAACACATGGCTCAGTATTTTCTATATTGTTCATCTCACATATTGGCACAAGCACTGGTATTGACCAGCCAGTGTTTTGGCATGCATGAGGAGTACAGTGTTTGTGTTTAATTCTGGTGCCAGCAGCGTTCCCAGAAGTGTTAATAAATACACAAACATCTCCCAAACAGCCTATCACTAGACACACTAGCAGTGGCTGACCCAACTTAGGTGGGAGGAACAATCATCCATGCAGGAGATGTTTTTGCAGCTGATGCATGATCTTGGTTTTACAGTCCAAATCCCCCTTTTGTCCTCCATGTCTTCTGAGACATCCTGTAAATCTAGATATAGGGTTCATCCTTTTCCCTAAATGTACAGCTCTAACCGTAACATCAGCACTCAGATCACCTTCACTGCTACTTCATAAACATATATGAATAAATGTATTTATACTCAATGACAAGCAGTGTGACTCCTCGGTGACAGGAAATTGACATCAGTGTACTGGAGGTGCAGACAGATGCAAAAATGACCCCCTCTCCTCCCTCTATTTTCCATAATGATGATCAGTGGGAGTACTTTGATCAAAACTCACCTCTACTGTAGCGGTGCACCAGACTCGTCTACTCATGTGTCAAAACACGGTGATTCACTCTTCACTGAAGTGAACTATGGATGGTACAGGGTTGTTCCAAATGGACTCATTCTATAAGGAACAGTAATTAAAAAGATGGTCTGACAAAACCATCCTTAACTTTGAATGACGGGCTAATGCCCATGTATTGCAGGAGTCAGGCCAGAATGAGACAGAATCGAGTTCAATGGCTGCATATGTTCAAGTAGGTGTCAGTGTGTGTGAAAATGATGTTGAAATAAGTATGTGCCACTATGGAGTGTCATTATGAAGAAAGGCTGGGCCTTTATTTCCCATCACACTATTTTCTCTAAAATGAAGACAATAACGCTCCCAGAAAAAAGAAAAAAAAATCCCTCTAATTTCTATTTCATTTCAGTGTTATATTAACCCTGTAAAACCTGACCCATCAAAAACTAGCTACAAAATTATATATTTTTTTGAAAGTGAAATATTTATTGGGGGCGGCACGGTGATGCAGTGGTTAGCCCTTGTGCCTCACAGCAAGAAGGTCCTGGGTTCTGGTGGGACCTTTCTGTGTGGAGTTTGCATGTTCTCTCCATGTCTGCATGGGTTTTCTCTGGGTACTCGAAGAAGGTCAAAGAAACATATTTTAGAACATTACAATAACATAAGTGCTGATCCAGACCCTGGTCAACATCCACATTTCATTTCATTGAACATCATTCCTTACATTAGTACCATTACTTCATGGTAGCTAATAAAACAGTTACACTCACTGTTCATGCAGAAGTGGACCTTACAGACCCTGTAGACCACACTGGACCTGAGCTTGTTGACTCACCGTCCGCACTGAAACTGTCATTGCCACTGTCTATTGGGCAAGTGACTATTTTTGGTAATTTCAGCATACATTAATAAAGGGTTAATGTGTGTTGGTGGTTGGCCTTGTTTTTCATTTGGATCAGGTCCTGTGCTGTTCTACTTTGGGTTTGGGAACAGATGTAGTATCAAGTTGCACTTTAACACAAAACAGCAAAAGGCCAAATATGAAGACCCAGACCATTTACTGAACACTCTGTTGTCATGATTTTTCTCTCACTTTGTTGTAACACATTCCAGCTGAACTGAAGAAATAAGCTTCAGGGGCATACTGCAGATTTTAGCTCCACAGTAAACACTTGGCAGTGAAATCAATAGCAGTTGAAAAGTCATGCATTATGGAAACCTCTGACATAGTTGGAATGTGTTTTGATCCAAATATATTGCTCCTTATGGACATGTTTAAGAGATATGTTTCCACATTTCCGAATATTTCACAACAAAAAAAATATGGCGTTGAAGAGATACTAATTAATCCAGTAATAAAATCTGAAAATATTTGTCAAATGTAAACAAACTACAATTATATATTAGTCGTTCGCATTTAGTTTGTAAATATATGGGCGCTTTCTTTTAATAATTGTGTGTTAGTAGTTTTTTTTTCTCCTATGGTCAGCGAAACTCGTAAGGCACAGACACACAATAAATTATAAATCAATACAATGCAGAATAAATACAATGGTCTTAGTGAGGCATATTGCTTTTGTTCATTAAATCAAGACAAATCATGGAAGCATTAATGAAAAAAAAAACATTTTGCTGAATGCATTCTGTTGTGTCTAATCTGCTCTTATACTGTATATTCATGCATTCTAATCCAATACTGTATGGATTATCATTGCACAACTAAGTTACAACTTTTTTTCTGCATACACTAAATCTGCATTCCTTTTACACATTAATATTGCACATAATGCAGTTATTCTTATATTGATTCTACCACTATTTATATTATAGTATCCTACTACTTTGCACTTCTGGTTAGATGTAATCTGCTTTTCATATTGCCTTATATATGTGGCATGTGCAATGACCATGAAGTTGAATCTAATGCAGTCTAATAGGAATAGTAGAAGAAGTAGTAGTAGTAGTAGTTATAGTCAGATGTCAAGTACAAAATCCTTGTTACCTTAAGTAGAAAATTTGGTTATTTATATTTTACTAAAGTAACTATTTTTCAGTTGACTTTTTACTTCTATTCTTACATTTTCACACAATTCTCTGTTTCTACTCCTTACATATTAAAAAAATAGCTTTGTTACCCCTATTTCCTTCTGGCTTGTCATCATTCAAATACAAAAAAACAAAACAAAACAAAACTATCCATATAAATGGCACAATCTTGATAAAGTGAATTTGATTGTGGTTGAATAAGAAGTATAAACATATACCATTTTAATACTTTATTGGTTTGTACGTGATCCATCACACCTGACTTTTTGCACCATTCCAATACTTATATTCAACTAGTCATCATATCATCAGCTCCATGAAACACATGTTAGTGTTCAGTAGTACACATATGTGGTTCTTTCATACAGTTACATTGGACTAAAATGTGTTCATTTCTAATGGACATATATGAGCTGAAGCAGGTAGACTAGTGCATCCCAAATGTTTCAACATTAACATTTTAATATAGCTTTATAGTCATTACGGCCTTCAGAAAAATGTTTTTGGGGAGGTGGGGTAGTGCACTATAGACCCCTGTGGCGCTGCCTAAGCTTTTGTCCTAATTACATTTTTTCCCCCTTACACTGACTTTTATATTTTAAGTAGTTTTGAAACCAGTACATTTACACTTATTTGAGAAAAAGTTTGAGTTGATATTTCAACTTATGTCGTTTTAAACCCTAGTATCTATACTTCTAACCGAGGAGTGAGAGACCTGTGGTGGTGGTAGTCGTACTAGTAGTAGTAGTAGTAGTAGTAGTAGTAGTAGTAGTAGTAGTAGTACCACCTTTCTTACTTTCTTTTTTTTTCTTTTTATTTTTTTTACAATACCTTCCCTAACCTACTGTAGATTCTGCCTGACTTCAACATTAAACTGTGACATGAATGTACTATGGACATACTGCTCATAAAATACACGGTTGACTTATTCCCACCTTCATCTTCTACCTACAGACCAGTGAACACATTCACACATATCATAACTGCTATATATTTCTCAGTTGCTCCCCACGCCGGCTGACGTCATTGTCCTGACAACTGGCAGGAGCTTCATTCTCTCCACCAATGGGATAAGAGAGTACTGACCCCATCCCAACCGAGGCCCACCCTTAGGGTACACCCCACCCCTCACTACTCCCACACACAGTGGGTATCTGGGCACTGACCAGAGTCACAACTTCACATTATCATCTGCCAAGTCCAGTCTCTCTCCACCCACTCTTTCTCTCTTCTCTTCCATTGGTGCTTCTTTTATTTTAACTATTGAACACTCTCATCCCTAGAATATGTTCTTTTACCTGATTGCTTCAATTCACCTCTCACTACTGGTTCATCTTTTCCATTACACCATCACCTGAGACATGTTACATTTTCAAAGGCAGGTTTGCGAAGGTAGAACTGTCATTTCATAAGATCTTTGGCGGATATAAAAATATAGTAGTAATGGAGAAATAATTGAGCAAATATATCATAATATAGTACAATATAATAACAGAATAGAATAGAATAGAATGCTCTTTATTTTCATTATACAGAATGCACAATGAGAGTGGAGAATATATGATGAATATAAGCAGATCATTCTCAGTGTCACTGTTAACATGTACCCTTCAGAGTAATCATAAGAACACTGAGCAACAAAGAAATGAGTGAAAAAAAAAAGTATACCAAACTTTTGTTTTTAAGCCTTTACTGATATATTTAGCAGAAACATTGCCATCAACCTGTTTCTTGGCTCAGCAGGAAAAAGAAAATTCCTCTCACTCCCATCCCAAATAAAGTTAACAATACAAATGTTGACGATGCGTTTCCTTTTGACTAACTGACCAATGGATTATTCTTGCACATTCTTGTTAAATCTATTATAAAAGCCAAGTGGACTGTGTGTGTGTGTCTGCTTTATAACTGAAAAAATGGACAGAGCTAGCCTTTGCCTTTTGAAGTACCTATGTATTTTGTGTCAAACATCAGATAGGCAAAAACTGCTTATTGATTTTTGCAGTTTGTCAAACCCCATTCACATACATGCGGAACAAAATGCTGACAGCTGATTGGCTGGAATTGTCCTCACTCTAACAGAGTGGAGAGAGTTGGGTTTTGTTAGAAAATTTACAAACAACTCTTCATAACTTTCACATTTCTGTGATTTCAGCAACAATTTCCTGAGTGCAGTGATTTTTTTCGTCATTCACTTTAATGTTATATTTCTGTCACCAACATCTTTTTTTTAACTCCATTTTTCCACAATCAGTGCTTAATCAGATCTGACTTTTCCACATTTTTTCATTGATATGTTTAAAGGACTCTCCACAAACCTCACCCTCAAGAATTTTTGGACTGGACGGTTAAGAATTGACATCAGTTTGATTGACAGGTGGTTTCCCAGTGAATTTAACACCGTTATCTCCTCTATAAGGACTTCTGTTAGAAACTCTACAAACAAATCTTTATAACTCTTGCATTTCTTGGATTTAAGCAATTAATTGTATATCAAATTGTTGGGAAAATAATATTCACATTTTAATCCTCCGACATTTTGTTTTTGATCCACAGGCCTCTAAGTAATGTGAATGTGATGAAGTCATACAGTATTAACGTAAAGCCTTTAAATAAATATATGACAACTACGTATAAACTCAGTGAGTTCACTTTTACTAAAGTTATGACCAACTTCTAAAAAAAGTCAGCTCCCCATTTTATCTACTGCTTCTAGAACCTGTGGATTCCCACAAGTCAACACACTAACATTGTATATTATTGATGATGGACAACAGGATATGTTAACCTGAAGAAGACATTAAAAGTAATGTATGAGTGTTGTGGTCCACAGTGATGTGTCGTTCTGTGTTTTCATTGCTGTCATATATCACATATTGATTTCTTGTGCACTTGTTACATTTTCATAAAGGTGTTGGGACATGCACATCTACATTAAAGCATCTTTGATGAAGGTACGTTGACCACTGACCTAAATCAATATGCGAAGATTCATAGTGAATTTGGCAGAATCTATCATAGCAGTTGGTTTCCTGTCAGTTTTATACTTTCTACAGTCATGAGAGTCAGTAATTGCTTTTCCATTCCAAGCACTCTTCCAGCTCTTGCACTCTTGAACACAAGGCTAAAAACCCAATCTCCAGGGACTATGAAAGTAAATGGCAATTTAAGCCCCAGCACTTTGCCAGTGGATTGTGTGGATTATGCTGTTCTTTCTGCTTTGTTGCAGTTCTGTATGTGCCAAACAGACAGAACGATAGACAGAAATATGGACAAATTCACTGACTACACGACAAACTGATAGGTTAGTGGGTACCACTCTGGCTGGTTGGTGTGATTAGGTGACTGTGCGAAGAGTATATTTACTCGGCTGACTCGCAAAACAAAGAATATGCACAACAGAGATACAGTAATACATACAGTAGAAGGGGTGACTAGGCAACACAACAGCAGCACAAATAGAATAAATGATGTTTTTGGCAGTTGACTCACTGGTGTTTTGACAGAACAAACTAAGTTACTGAGAGTAAACAGGGAGTATGGGAAAAGTGACATAACACAGGAAGAATATAAGACATAGAGAGGCAAAGTTGGAGTATTTTCCAGCTGTGATTGGATTCAGCCTACCCACACACACCTGCACACACCCAAAGACACGCATTCTTCTGTAGATGACTATGGAAATTAAGGACACTTATTTTGGGAAGCACAGCGGAGAACATCAGCACTTTAGTCTTTGAATAATTGCCCCCATTGAGTTGTTTTTTCCACATTAGACTTGACACAACATTTTATATTCCATCTCCCAAACTAAATCAGGCTAACCTTAACCTCTGCTTTTTGTCCCAATTGTTCCCTTACCTCTCGTCCCTCTATTTTTAATTACAAGTGCATAAACTTCCATAAAAACAACATTGTGTACAGTATATGCACATGGTTACAGTTATGAGAGGACTTTGCGAATGCTCATAGTCTGACTGGACATACACACAATAAGACTCATATCCCCCATGTCCTTCATAATTTTCATATCCCATGACTGTGACTTAATTTGTCTCTTATGCTATTTTATACTGTTGGATAAAGCAGCAAAATTCTAAATCAAGAAGTAAAAATTTCATTGGAAAGGATACACTTACCTTCTGCAGCTGTGTACTCTTGGTCCACATCAAAGGACTAAAAAATAGATGATGTGATGGAAAATTTAAGTTTCCAAGCTTTCATGAGACAAAGAGTAGAGCAGTAGAGGAACACCTATGTTAGATCTAAGGGAATCTGATCAAAATCTGTAATTACAGTGGTCAGTCATTTAACCTGCCTACCTGTCTGAAAACACCTGGGATTAACCAAAATTTGGATGTGAGGTGGTAGATTTTCTACCTGAAAACACAGACAAAGACTAGATGGAGAAGTTGCACGTCCTCTCAAACCACTTTGATTACAATAAGCTGAATGTTCATAATGGGATATTTGACCAGTGACGCCAAGAAACAATCAAACACTGCAGATTTAATGGCTCCATTTCCAGGCAGATTGTTTTCTGTTTTTAGATTATTTCCTGATTGTCCCTATATTTATAAACCCCTTTCCAGTTTGTTTTTCACAAACTTTGGCAAGACATTGCACTCTTTTTTGAGTCTGTCAGAGATGGGGACTTGAGTCTGAGACTTGGACTCGTTGCACAAAGTCACACAAACAAAGAATCAAGACTTGACTTCAGACTCGCCCCTCAAAAGACTTGAGACTTGACTGGAAGACAGATAAATGGGAGCGTGACAGAACATGAACTAAAACGTCAATAAACGTCGGCATTGATTTAACCAAGGGAGAGAACGAAGGAGTTAAAGAAATGAAAACAGATGTGGAGTGGTCCCTCTTCATCTACAGGTACAGAATGATTCTGTTCTTTATTCATATGAAGTGGAACAAGTTATCTGACTAGAGTGTCTGTTGGTATCAGTCAAACATTTAATAAACACTAATGCATTAGCTGCACGGCTAGCTCTTTGGCGTACGTACTGTAATCTGTTTTATTTCTAGCATCATTTCAGGTCTGACTGTCTACCGCTGCTCATCGGCAAATTTTATAACAATTTTATAGTGTTTTACTGGTTTTTCTACCTGTGGTGTACTGTATGTGGGAGCCAGGTTACCATCTCTCCTCTTACTAGCATGACAGTTGCTTTTCCTGCACTTTTTCTGAAGAGAGCTAACATTAGCGAACTTACTGAACACTTCACCTGTCCACTGATCCACCTGTTGTTGTTCCTGTGTGGGTCTGTAGGTTCCATAATCTGGTCTGTAATCGTCCGTCTGTCTGTGTTGGCATGTCCTGGTCCCAGTTGGTTCTTCGGTTCGAGTTCCCCTAGTTCCGTTGTCTCTCCCCTAGCTTCGTTGGTCAACACTAGTAATGACCCAACAACACCATGTGTACTTTGTGTCCTCAACATTCACTCACTTACATACATGATCTCATCACTTTGCATCCTGCAAGTTGTTTTGAAAAAAGAAATGCAGAGTGGTAAAGAAGATCCACAGTTGCTTCATTAATTCCAATACTAACGCACATCCTGCCCTTACGGCAGTTGTCACTAGTGCTTATGGGAAGCGTAGTCTGTCCCGGAGAAACACCACTGACTCCCAGTTGTCCTAACAGAGCCTTTATGAAATATATATTTTAACATATATAGTATAAGTCACAGGACGAGCCAAACTATGAAAAAAAGTATCTTCTAGCCCGAAAAATATGGTAATCTGACATTCAAAGCTTATTAAGTTTCACTTTTGTTTTCTGCTCATTGCGATCGTTATGGCACTTATGCCCTTTTCCATTGCACCTTTCCAGCACGATTCGGCTCAGGACTGCTCGATTACTAGCTTTAAGCACTTGGGTTGTACCTGGTAAAAGTACATTTTTTCGTACCACTCAGGAGCGGTTCTATTAGGGTTAAGTCGATAAGAAATTTCACTGACAACCACTGACTGGTCAGAGGGAGAGTCATCACTTGCACACAGAGCATAATGTAAACCCCATACATCAACAAGAGTGATATTAGAGCGTACCTTCAGCCTCCATTATACTGCAACATTTTACTGGAGGCTCAGTCCGCATAGAGCACACCATTCAATGCCACATCTATTTAATATAAGTGTGGCAGCAGGATATGGTTGGCTGATTATTTTCAGCTGGGACTGTCCTGATTGGCCGATTGCTGTGGGTCAGCTCCACATAAAAAAGGGGGGGTTTCCCTCTTGACACCCCTTTGCTCTTTGGTGGTGATGCGCTTTCCAGGTTGCCTAACTATGGGTCTCTTTTGCATCCAGTCAAACCTGCCGCTGCGCTCATACAGGTATGTTTAGAGACACTGATTTTGTATTTAATTTATAAGTCATCCCTGTTACTTAGTGTTGTCACCTTTAGGGTTACCTTTCCTGTGTGGGTCATCGGCATGAATGCCAGAATGCTACAGTAATGGTAGGTCTCGTGTGTGTGACTAGCATGCTAGCATTAGCATATGTCAGTTTATATTTTATGTTCGGCTATAGTTAACATTAGCTGTTCTGTTTTAGATGTGGTGTGGAGACCTCCCTATTGCTGATGGGTAACATGAAATAACCTAGAAATACTGCTGTTTTTCCTGCCTTAAAAGGGGCCATATTATACTCCTTTTCAGCAGGTTCACATAGGTCTCAGAGGTCCCAGAACAGTCAATTTGAAGTTTGTTGTTTAAAAACCCAGTTTTTTCCTGGACTTCAGCCGGCCTAAAAACTCTCTCTAGTGAACCCTTCTGAGCACACGCTGTTTCTGTGGGCTGTTCTTGTCCACACCTCCTTCAGCACAAGCCACACCCCTCTGTGTCTCTCTGGAAGAGAGGGGCATGGCTTGCGCTTCGTACCATGGACTAATGTTTACACAGATTACGTTGGTATAGCTCATGGAAGTGCTGTATCGCCATTTTGAACCAGTGTTTGTGAGGTGGAAAAATAGTGACCGAGTGGAAATTTTCAGGGGACGGAACAAACATACCTTAGGCAGGGTCACAAACCTGGAGGGGAGGAGTTATGTCTGTTTATGACGTCATGAACGGACATCATTCCAGTCTGCCTGTTTGAGCAGACATTTTCTGAAAGGTGGAACAAGCAACAGAGGAAGACAATAGAATTTTCTCACTTTAGGGAGGGGGGGATTTCTAGACAGGCTGGGGATGGATATTATTGTTAAAAAAAAAACATTATAAAGTGAATTTTGCATAATATGGCCCCTTTCAAACAAGGTGTTTGGCCGACTGAAGGAAATGTCCATTTTGCTCCCAAGAAAGTTCGCTTTATGTCCATGAATAGTGCTTTACTCACCGGGAACTCTGCTTGCATGGTGCCTTGATTTGCCTTGCCCTGCTGCTAAAACTGCACTGGTGTCACGCTTGCTTGCTAAATTCACCAGTATTGCTGCTGGCTTCGCTGTCATTGTGGTGGGGACGCAGCGGGCACGCATGCCAACAGTCTACCTGTGGCCATCTTCCCCTTACCATCCACAGCTGGGCACTAGCTAGAGCAAGCCCAAACACCTTTTAAAAAAAGACTGTTTAACTGAACTGACTGTGCACAAGGGGTTTGTTATATAATTTGAACGGGTGAAGACCAGGTGAAATTAGTCTCCCATTAATGTCCAGCTCGCTTCAGTCTCATGTGATCAGTGTCTGTCAGTTACAGATACAACGATAGCGTTCACATCACAGTGTGTCAGACCCAATAAGTTTTCCTCTGTATTGTG
Source organism: Fowleria isostigma (assembly GCA_029814645.1). Classification (NCBI taxonomy): domain Eukaryota; kingdom Metazoa; phylum Chordata; class Actinopteri; order Kurtiformes; family Apogonidae; genus Fowleria; species Fowleria isostigma. The sequence continues at coordinate 16,613,380 of JAPTGZ010000006.1, forward strand.
ACTAAACTGTGGCGTGAAAACACTCTTTAAACTAAGGATGAACAGCTGATCAGTTTAATACAGCCTCGTCTGTTAAAGTCTCCGCTGGCGTGATGTGTTCAGGAGCACCTGGGACATTCGGCTTTCAGTATGTTAATGTTAAGTTTAATATGCTTTTTGTTTATATGCATAAGTTGGAGAGTTTAGCATATTTTTTATAGTTTAATAGTCAATATTCATGGATTTTGATGGATGTATCTAATTTGAAGACTTGCTAAAATGTATTTTTCAAACACCAAGTTAACTGGTTAAAATGAATTGTTTGATAAATAAAAAAATAAAAAAAGATGAAATGGTTTAAAGCATTTAATTCAGACTAAAGTACTGTTTATCATTTAAAA
>JAPTGZ010000006.1:16707121-16718252 GCA_029814645.1 Fowleria isostigma
ATCCTAAAACCAGAATTGGGGGGTACTTGTCTTAAAATGTATATTTCAGGGAGTAGTTTACAGTAAAATGTTTGAATAACACTGATCTACATGATCAGTCTGATATTTTTTTTCTTCAAAACCTAATGTGTACAAATAGATTCATGTAATACATGGATAATCCACCAGTGGGCAGTAATTAGTTCACCAGAGGCCTTTCCAGTGACACTACAAAATGTCTTCCAGACTTTTATTGGTGGATTTCTCATTGCTGGATGACAGTAGCATGGATGCTTGTGGAAAATGTTGTTTGGAATTACCAGTTTGTTACATATGTTTGTGTTACATAATGTTTTTGACTGTTAAAAAAAAAAAAGACTATTGAGACCAGATGTATCAAATATGATACAAACTGAAACTTATACATAGAAATTGATATTTGAAAAACATTTTTTGGGTTGTTCAGAGGGACCAATAATGGCTCCAGTTTCAAAGAACTGGAATTTTCTGTCAAATATTTAATGATTCAGGCTTTACAGAGATAATTTGAGACAGATGGGTCCTGGGATTGTCATCTTAAAAATGTCTGTGCCATCATTAAAACGAAGAATCCACTAATGTTGCCTAACTTATATTTTGGACACAAAACATTGCTGAACCTAGACCTGACCAACTGAACTGACCCCAGGCCCCACATGCGTGTACTGTGGACGCTAAGTATGATGGGTAAACACTTCATCCACCTCTCTTCTCACCCTGATGTGTCCATCTGTCTGGAACAGGGTTAATCTAGACTCATTAGACCATTTTTCCATTGAAACACAGACTAATCTTTATGTTTTATAATAAACTGTTTGTTTTGCTTTTTTAATTTAACCTTTATTTAACTAGAAAATATCCCATTGAGACTATGAAGCTCTTTTACAATGGAGACCTGGCCAAGATAGGCAGCAGCAAATACAACTCAAAGTTATAGGAGTACACAGTTAAAATACATTTAAGACACATTTGAAAATAAACAGTTAGTAAAAAATAACCTTTACAAGTAGATTAAGAAAAACAAGTGCAAGTTATGGAGTCAGTCTCAAGAATTTCCAGTTCAGACTTAAAAACTCAGTTTCCGTGTTTTTATAAATGTTCCATGTTTAAGGTGTAGAGTAAACAAAAGCCCTTTGACCCATTTCTGTATTGGTAAATGGAACAGAAAGCAACATGTTATAATTTGTAGAGAGAGAATAAGTATCAGAAATTCACTTCTCAATTAATGTACAAAGGTAGACAGACAAGAGGCCAGGTATTGCTTTTTACATGAACAGGTACCATTGGTTGATCCCTCTGGTGGCCAGAGCAGATCATCCTACCCAAGAGTACAACTCACAGTGGTGATCAGAAATGTTTGATCAGAAATCTGATCCACAATATTTCACTTACCTGAGGACAAATTCAAGCACTGGACAAACAAACAGTTGGTCTCCAACCAGACTACCCAGCAAGTCCCGGTTTTTCATCCCATTATTCTCATCTGCCCAGTCGGTGTACTGGAAAATGGCAGCTTCTCTGGCGACATCACTGGCATCAGCCATTGCACGGGGTATTCCTTGTAGGTATTCTTCTCTTGTAATTAGACTCAGGCCAGAAAGGTTGAATCCAGGCATGTCATAAAGTAAAAAATAGGTCCCTTCATCTTTGTTTAAGCCAAATAGCACCTCCTTTTTGGGTTTAGTGGTACGCAACAGTGCCTGAAAAAAGAGAATTGACAGAACAGTTTGTGTAAATTAATGTATTTGCCAATTAATGACTGCATAAAAAAAAAAAAAAATCACTGTCTTTTTAAAGCAGTGTATGATGTTCATCACCAGTTTTTAATCAAATCTGTAAATGGTATAGTCAGAACTTATATAGTGCTTTGTCCACACTTTCATGATGCCTTTTAATTTGCAAAGCCTCACATTCACCCATTCACACACGCACTCATACACCAGTGGGCAGCTGCTGCCATGCAAGGCGCTGCCACGTCCTACTAGGAGCAACTTAGGCCTCAGTGTCTTGCCCAAAGAAACTTCGACATGTGATCAGTCGGAGGCAGGATTCAAACCGCCGATCTTTCAATTATCGGCGGATCCACTCTATCAACTGAGCCACAGTCACCCAAAACCCAGGTAATAGCCTACAGCTGGTTTTATGATTGTGCAGACATCAGGTGTCACTTTCTACACCATCATTTTGGACAACGACGTGTTGACCCACAGAGCCTTGACGTGCACTTCTTCCAGATTGTAACTACACGGCACAGCAACACAGAACCACCCCCTCCTGGTTGGCCAATTTATGAACATGTCATGCGAGGACTACACAACAACAAACACTGGGGGGTTTTGTCATACACAGTTCATTTATTTTTGTTCATTATTTTTTTTGTGTCTGTCAGAGTTTAGCTGGATATGTACTTGCTCCAGAAAAACCTGTGTGGTTATGCACATTAATAAGCTCACATAATTTAACAAAACTGGGCCTTTATTTAATTAATATAATCAATTAGAGTTTGGTATTCTTCATTGGTTAACCCATTTTCGTTCAGCGGCCCATCTCCTACGTTGCCTCTTTCTCCATCACTTAATACTTTTTAAAGACCTATGATATCTTCACTGACTTTTACGAGCTTGCGAAGACACTGCTCCATGTCGGTTGCTATTGTTGTTCTAAAACAGGAAATGCCTACCAGAAGATATGGAAAACATTGGAACCACTTTGCAGAGTGGAGTTTCAGCTTTAAAACCAGCTGATACCAGCACTACCGCCACCTTCTGAATTGAAGGAAAACTACAACACTTTCTCAAAACACTGATACGGCGTACCTAAGTGACACAGAAAGTTACGTGCAATCATAGATCCAGCTGAATGGATTCCTGATACTTAGACTATCATTCAGGTTTTACAGAATTGAAAAATTGGTGACGAACATCATATGCTGCTTTAACAAAGATGTTGTCTGACTGGTTTAATGATCGAGAGACACAAAGCTATTTACTTGTATCCAGGTTACATCATATAGAAATATAATCTCAGTAGGGTGTCAGCAGATGTCTGTGTTATGGGTTTCAAAGTGTGTAAGTCGAAAATCCAATATCTGAAATATTATTGAAACAGCAGGCAACCAGACCCAACAACCATGAACTCACTTTATACTGAATAAATGAGGTAACATAAATACATATACATCATTCTAACACAGGGGTCTATATAGAGATATACCAACCCATACACACATGCACCCCACACACACCCACACCTACTTCTATTGTGTCTGGTAGGAAGTTCCCATCAACATGAGGCACAAAGGGAAGGCTTATAATTGACGGCTTTGTGAGAATTTCATATTGCTTGGATGAGATTTCCTCCGGATCAGCTTTCTCTAGACAAGCTTCTAAAGCAGCTGCAGGGGACATGGGACACCCCAGTTTCTTCAGCAGAGTTGTAGACCTAGATATTTACACAGACAATCAAAAAAAATAAGGTATAAGGCCAACTGGGAGTAGACAGGCTGCAAGGATGACACAAAAAATGAATTAAAACGGTACGTAAGGAGGACAAACAAGGGGAGGACAGAAGAAAAGAAGAAGGAAGATAGAGTAATAATGTGGGAGATGAAAGGGAGGGGGGTGTAAAACAGAATATTGAGGCAAAGAGATACATGTCTGAACAAAAATCAGTCAATACACAAGATGGACAGTATGCATTCACACACCGATCCCAGGCTGTCTCCTGGCTGACTGAGGCCCATGGTGAGGTAGGGGAGCCGCTCTGCATCACAGCCCTTTGAAAAAGATCTTTGCTGCCTGGAGAGAGCAGGTGGAAGCCCACAGATGCTGAACCTGCGCTTTCTCCAAACAGAGTCACCTGGAAACAGCAATAGCATGTTTATTTGAGGTACAAAAGTTTCTTTCAGATTTTCTTTTTGTCTCTCCTTAAAATGGTGTCAGTTGTATAATTAGGAACAGATTTTTTTTTTTTTTCACCTTTGACGGGTCCCCTCCGAAGGCAGCAATGTTATCAGCGACCCACTGCAGAGCCAAGCGCTGGTCCAGCAGGCCTGCGTTTCCACGGATATTTTTGTCGTCGGGAAGAGAAAGAAAGCCGAAAGCTCCAACTCTGTCAGTGATAAGCACACAAATGGATGCTGAGACGTTTTCAGTACATCCACCCATGACCTCAATATGAGACTGGATAAGATGTGTAACTGGACAAAATGATGAAGTGATGGCATTTGATATAACAAAGGTCAAAGGTCAACTTCACTGTAAACTCGTGATCAGCGTTTCCCATTAATGGTACAGATTGTGGTGTTTGACCATAATTTGTTCCTTTGCCACTGTTGTACAATGAACCACAAATACTGCAGTGACTAAACACTTAACCATGGTGTTAATGATGGCAATACAGGGTTCCCAATCTTTCCCTGAATTTTTTTCCCCATGTCTTTTCCAGGACATTTTCAGCCGCTACAGAGACAAATTATCACGTCATACACTAATCCATCCCCCTGTCCCCTTCATTCTTTGGAAGTATTCTTTTCTACAGTTGTAACTTCCATTTACCAAGATTGTTTCTATATTTATTACTCAGATATTTAATGTGCAGTCAATGGATATAATTTATCTATGAAAAATAATTCTGACAAATTATTATAGAATAATGCAAACACACCCTCAGATAACAGTGTAGCACTTCATTAGTATGACGACCAGGAGTTCCAATGCTCAACTGGACAATTCTCCACTCAACTCTCTCTTCTCTCTTACCTCCTCTCCTGTACTTTCTCTCAAAAATATTTGTATATTTCCAATAAATACTGAAAAACAATTTCCTTTGTTTCATCTCAGTTTGGGAATACAAGACCACAAGGCAGGAGGAGGATGAATAATTTTTCAAGATAACTGTTTCCAGGACATTTGACCTTTTTTTCCTCATTTTCCATATGTTTTCCCATCACTGGAAAATTGGTCAATCATTTTCCAGGTTTTCCAAGATGCATGGGAACCCTGAATTAATTGTGAAAACTCTGAGTGCACTATTAAGGTGACAATACATGAAAAAATGCACCACAGTAATTATGAATCATTTAATTATATTTTTATTTAGAACAGTGTTTTTGTCTTCTGTCTGTTTTTCTCTTTCTTTGTTTTTTTTAACTATACATTGTAATGTAATGTATTGTAATGTATTGTAATGTACTGTAGTGCTGTAGACAAACCCAATGAGGGACCGGGGTTGAAAATTAGCACAAGCTAAAAACTCTGTATGCATCACATCAGCTGCAAACCTGTAGCTACGTGTGACTTCTTTGTCCCTTCTTTGTCAAATAAATTAATTAACAAAAACTACATTTAGAATAAACAAATGTCTGTCAACTGAGCCAGACCCTGAACCACCAACTTCTGATACCATGGGAGCCGTATCTGCAAAGGAGAAATCAACCAAAGCTCAATATGATAATGTTAACTGCAAACTTCCTGTCATTTGTTGTTTCTTTTCTAACTAAATTGTCAGTATCATACCATTGTTGTCTTAACAATGACAGACTATAACACACCCAAATGATGAGGCACATTTTTACAACATCAGGCATAAGTATATTTAAATTACCTTGGTAACGAGGACACTCTGTGGCCATCTATGACAATGTCTGCACAAAATTAGGAAAATCTTGTCCCTTATTTGAACTTTTCAGTTAATTCTAATGTAAAAAAAAAAAAAAAAAAAAAAAAGAGCAATGTGAAAAAGGGGCAAATCCTATATTTATTATTTTACTACAGTGCTTGATACTTTCATGTTGCACAGATTATCCCTCTGGGTATCCTGATAATTACACGTTTCTTGACAATATAATATAAAAATAGGTCCAAGGCTCAGGGGCGCAGCTTGCCATTAGGCAAGGCCGGCAGCTGCTTCGGGGCCCCCAGAGGGCCAACGGATTTGACACAAGCAGTCCACAGAGTAAATTCACTACATAGCAGCAGTGACAAGTTGCAATGACAACTGGCCATCTTTATTTCCCTGAAGGGGCCCCTGAGTAAAATTGCCCCTCCTCCACCCGTCCCTCTGTCAGAGTTTAGCTGGATATGTACTTGCGAAATTAATACTATTTATACTATGCAATCATTAGATGTTGGTATTCCCAGTAGGTTAACCTATTTTCATTCAGCGGTTGCACGGCCCATCTCCTGTGTTGCCTCTTTCTTCGTCTCTAACGCTGTCATACTTTTAATAGAACTATGACAAGTTCATTGACTCGTATGAACTCATGAAGACACTGCTCTGTGTCAGCTGCTATTGTTCTAAACCAGGAAATGCCGACCGAAAGATCTGGAAACCATAAAAACAACTTCACAGAGTGGAGTTTCAGCTTTAAAACCAGCTGATACCAGCACTACTGCCACCTTCAGATTTGGAGGGAAACTACAACACTTCCTCAAAATGACGCCGCTACAGTATGCTGGAGTGCGAGAGCACACTGTAGCACTCAATTCAATTAGAATTTCAATTAGAATTTTTAATGCACATTTAATGTTCACATTGGAAATGCTGGTATTCGCTTTAAAATTAAAACTATATATTTGGGGTCCCAGGGGACTACTGCTACGCCATTGCCAAGGCTCCTGTAGTCCAACGGCATATTTAAAAATTCTAAAATCAATATTTTCCAATTCTTTTAACTACTTGTTAGACTTTAGCCCAAAGATATTCAGTAAAATAATATCACAATAACCATAAAAAACATGTATACCTACAAGAGCACTAGAGTAATTCCCATGATATAGTCACTGCCTGCTTCCAGTAAAAATATCAGCATGAATATTTGTTAGTATAATCTCTTCATAATCCAAATATAAGTTTGAAATTGTGACCTGTTGAACACAAAGTGTTATTGTCTGAATCAAAGACTTTATGAAGTATGAGTTTATGGTTCTTACCTATAATTCATCGATACCACAATGGCGCCTTCAGATTTGCTCAGAAAACGCCCATCGTAAATGTCCAGAGTTGACGTTCCACTGGTGAACCCACCCCCATAGATCCAGACAAGGACAGGGGCCAACGGTGGGGTCTGTGGCTGGGTTTTGTTGAACTGAGGGGTCCAGACATTTAGGTACAGGCAGTCTTCACTAAGGGGAGTGTTTGGGTTCCACATCTCTGTACCCTTGAACCCTAAAAACAATAATCCTTATTAATCACTGCTGATAGAGATTTTACTGCTCAGTGACTTTATACCCAGTGCAGTTTCAGTTAACTTAGAGATAAGTGACAAGTTAACATTTAACTTGATCTATATGAGCCTTGAATTGGGAGAAACTCTTTTAACCTTCGTCTTGTGTTCTCTTTCTATTTATATCTCTCATTTTAAAGGTTCAGTTTTGACCCATGTCTTAAATCAGATGAAAAATAGAATAATAACAAATACCTATCATCCCATTTGTTTCTCATCTCTTGGTTACCTTGATATTCTTCCTTATCCATGAAAATATTTGTTTTAATATTTTTGATGTGGGCTTTTGGGCCATTTTTCATTAGTATACTCCTGGATGTGACCTCTGACAGTCAATCTTTATAGGGGGGTAACAAAATAGTCATCTCACAAAACGATACGAGATACGATACAGGGCTCATGATACGAAATAAAAATTAAATAAAATCACCTGATAAAGATAACAAATTTGCTGAAAAACAATTTGATGGTAAAAGTTGAGACAGTGGGTTCTACATATTATAAACAAAGAGTGAAAACACATTTAGTTTACCAATCTACCTGGTTCTTTTTTATTATTTCTTAAACATAAATGACAATTTCATGTAAACTTTTGTCTTCGTAGGCAGTGGGAGGAGCTTCTCTTTGTGGTGCCGTTGCAAATGATCCATCATACTTGTTTTTCTGATCTACCGCACACATTTCCTATTGTGTGTCGAATCTAAAGCTTGCGTCTGCTGATGGGAGGGGCTACCCCGCACATACATGTCCAGTGGAGTGTGTGTGAGAGAGAGAGAAAAAGAGAGAGACTGCAGCAGACTGTCCTGAGCAAGACTGAACGGTTCACGGTTTTCCCGTTCATTTTTAGCGACGACTATTTTCTTGTCTTCCCCCATTTTCACATGAAGTGAGGGTGCTGCTACAGTCAGTGAGACGGTCAGAAAACACCCATGCACGGTGCTGATTTGCGCTCTTGAAACTTTTTTTACTTGATTTTATTTTGTGCATCTTTGAATTATATATCTCAGTTTTTTATTCTGCAAAATTTTGTGCAATGAAATTTTGTCACACCTCTATTGCTTTATAATCTTAGTTTTATAACTGAATCAAAACCAACCCTAACAACACAGGTTTTTTTGAGAGAATTTTATAATGTAGTGAAAAATTTTTTTTATTATTTTGTTGAAATAGAGGTCAAAGTCAAAAAACCTTGATGCAGTAAACTAATTTTATGTCGTTCTTTTATGCATTTAAAACCTAAAATGGTTCAGTGCCGACCCGAACACAAGTGAAAGGATAAATAAAACAGGAATTCCTTAATTTTAACACAGTTAGATACCCCAAGTTTGTTTTCATCTTAACTGCTCTGGCAAAAGTAGCAACAGAGATCTCCAGTCCATATTTATTAGTGTTGTCATTTCTATATTTGGAGCTTATTCTGGGCATTTACTCTGGACATATGACTGTCACCATTTGTAGACAGCTTTCAAACAACCCCCGACAGGTGGCCATGTCTATAAATAGTGATGTATCCATGACTGCCTAAATGTTTGAGTAACAAAATGCTTTTAGAAGGTGTGGCTGCATAATAACATGTACACGGTGTGTCTGTATCAGTCTGTAGATGTGTGCATTTCTAAAGTAGTTTGAGCAGAAATATTTTTTTTGGCTATTGTTTGGACATAAAAAAAAAGCTTGAAAATGCAGCTGCCACCTCCAGTAGTGTCTATTATACAAAAATAAATTAGTCAGCAATTCACTTGATTTGTGTACCAATGTGTTAATGTGTGAGAATATGTCGCATGAGCTCAAGACAAACATCCAGAAGCCCAGTGCGGTGGCCTTTCAAGGTCATGTTTCATTCACACATGGACATACATGGAGCTCTTGAGCCGCACTGGGGTCAACCAAGTGTTACAGGAACAAAAGATTCAGACTAAAGTCCTTTTAAGCCTGATTTCTGTCTTGAAATGTCCAATTCACCTATTTAATTCATGCTTGCAAGGTTGGGTTATTACTGCACAGCCAAGGCAAACAGTACTGTAATATCTTAGCACATTTGTTCAAACTGTTTTTGTGACTGTTAAACAGTTAAGGTCTTGCATTTACGGACACCTTGGCCACATGAATTCAGATTCAGGTTTTCATTATTTCAGCATCTTATTTCAAGATATCAGGTTATCCAACAGCTTTACTCTATGATGTGAAAGTTCATAATTATTATATTACATATTATTTTTCCATTTCGACTTAAGTACGCTTTCAAACAGATAGAAGATGACTTCAGATGCTTAAAAATTGTCTAATTCATGCATTGCCATTATTATTACTACTCTTTTGGTTGGCATCATGGGAGAATCTACAAATCTAAAATATACAGACTCCCACAAGTTTTATCTCTCTCTCAAAATATAAATCACTGCTATGTGAAACAACAACTGCAACTTCAGAGCTAACACCCTTCTCACTTGGCATCCTCCACATCACACAGTCAGCATGCATCTTTACTGTGTTATGCATATTCTTAGGATGCACAAGATACTCTACTATCAGAGAGTACTCTGCCTTAGTCTCTTCCTTAATGGCAATGTTTCAGACAGACATTTCTCCACTGCTGGCACTGTATGGGAAATGTGAAAAGATAGGTCTGGCTTTTTGACAATAGTAAACGTCTGACCTCATCTGTATATCAAGCCCTGGCTGATATTGCAGGAATGAGCAAACATTCTTTTTGGCCCTCACAACACTGATGTGACATAATGCATAATGTATGTCTATTAAATGCACATTATGCCAACACAAATAATGTAGTATTTACAGTTCATCATCACAATCAGAATACTTTATTATTCCCAGGGGAAAGTGTTGTGTGTTATGGTTGCTCCGTGCAAGTATAATAAAAAGTAGCAGGAAGAAATTATTAGTACTACAAAAAAATATTTACATTATATACAGTGGTGAACAAAAAGCTTTTGGACATCCCATTCAGTTGTGATATATCACATTAAGAATCACCCCTAACCCTTTAACTACCCCACCAAGAAAAACATAAAAAAAAAAAAAAAAAAGTTTGCATTTCTTATTCCCTCGTGTGAGTAATTTTTCAGAGTGTCAAAAATTACTTGGTGGGTTAATTTTTTCAACATATTCATGATGTACTCCCATTAAATATTTAATATTTGCAGGAATAAATGAAGAGAGGTTTTCATTTTATAACAAAAAATCTATTATTTCCTATTGCCTTAATTGTTCTATTCTGAAGAACAAATCAACCATTTGTTTGAGTATGTTTTTAAAAAGTATTACATATCAAATTTCAGTTTTTTGTGGTATTCAATACAATAATTATGTTCAAGAGGGCCTCTCATATTCATACTATTATATGCCAAAAAAAAAAAAGAATTCATGTCTTTCATATTTTCAACAAAAACAGTCAAAATGTCTTTAATGATTTTCATCTTTCTTGGCTGTATTACATTAACTCTTTCCCACTTGGACACCTACTAGAAACAACCCATATATATGTTACTAGTTCTACCCATGGAACATTTTGTTTTTCCGGTGTTTTCTTTTTGCAGTGACTACAGTCGTCACTACTTTGGTAAACTTTGGGGAAAAGCCAGTGACAATGTATTATTATTATTATTAGTATTATTTTTAAAAAATAAATAAAACAAAAAACATTAATAAATAAATAAAACAGAGTTTAAAATTAAAATAGTTTAAAAAAAATTACAAATAAATAAATAACATTATTTAAATCTGTTGATTGGCCCAGTATGGGTTGTGCTTACCTCCACCTATCAGACCATATGTTACATTTGAAAAAACTGAACCTGTTCTAATGGTCGTCTTTAGTGATATAACAGAGTTGTCAAAACTCATCATTAAGGGTATGGGGGGGGTTGT